>BSBK01000518.1:2217500-2765000 GCA_027943335.1 Chamaecyparis obtusa | reverse complement strand
GGTGACTCCCTAGGGGTCCTAACACGTGATAAGGTGTACTAGGACCCCTATGGAGCCCCCGTGACCCCTTTTGACACATTGGAATGCTCAAGTGTGCCTGAAGGGGTCCTAAGACCCCTTAAGGCACACTTGAGCATTCCAATGTGTCAAAAGGGGTCACGGGGGCTCCCTAGGATCCCTTCAGGCACACTTGAGTGTTCCAATGTGTCAAAATGGGTCATGGGGGCTCCCTAGGGGTCCTAACGCATGATAAGGTGTACTAGGACCCCTAGGGAGTCCCCGTGACCCCTTTTGACACATTGGAATGCTCAAGTGTGTCTTAAGGGGTCGTAGGACCCCTTAAGACACACTTGAGCATTCCAATGTGTCAAAAGGGGTTATGGGGACTCCCTAGGGGTCCTAACGCGTGATAAGGCATACTAGGACCCCTAGGGAGTCCTCGTGACCCCTTTTGACACATTGGAATGCTCAAGTGTGTCTTAAGGGGTTACGGGGACTCCCTAGGGCTCACGGGGACTCCCTAGGGGTCCTAGTATGCCTTATCATGTGTTAGGACCCCTAGGGAGTCCTCGTGACCCCTTTTGACACATTGGAATGCTCAAGTGTTAAAAGGGGTCACGAGGACTCCCTAGGGGTCCGAACACATGATAAGGTGTACTAGGACCCCTAGGGAGTCCCCATGACCCCTTTTGACACATTAGAACACTCAAGTGTGTATTAAGGGGTTAGGCGTACTAGGACCCCTAGGAAGTCCCCGTGACCCCTTAAGACACACTTGAGCATTCCAATATGTCAAAAGGGGTCACGGGGACTCCCTAGGGGTCCTAACATGTGTTAAGGTGTACTAGGACCCCTAGGGAGTCCCCGTGACCCCTTTTGATACATTGGAATGCTCAAGTGTGTCTTAAGGGGTCCTACGACCCCTTAAGACACACTTGAGTGTTCCAATGTGTCAAAAGGGGTCACGGGGACTCCATAGGGATCCTAACGCATGATAAGGCATACTAGGACCCATAGGGAGTCCCCATGACCCCTTTTGACACATTGGAATGCTCAAGTGTGTCTTAAGGAGTCATTAGTATGACCCCTTAAGACACAGTTGAGCATTCCAATGTGGCAAAAGGGGTCACGGGGACTCCCTAGGGGTCCTAACGTGTGATAAGACGTACTAGGACCCCTAGGGAGTCCCTGTGACCCCTTTTGACACATTGCAACGCTCAAGTGTGTCTTAAGGGGTCCTAAGACCCCTTAAGACACACTTGAGCATTGCAATTCGTCAAAAGGGGTCACGGGGACTCCCTAGGGGTCCTAACACGTGATAAGGCATACTAGGACCCCTAGGGAGTCCCTGTGACCCCTTTTGACACATTGGAATGCTCAAGTGTGTCTTAAGACCCATTAAGACACACTTGAGCATTCCAATGTGTCAAAAGGGGTCATGGGGCATGATAAGGCGTACTAGGACCCCTAGGGAGTCCCCGTGACCCCCTTTTGACACATTGGAACACTCAAGTGTGTCTTAAGACCCCTTAAGACACACTTGAGTGTTCCAATGTGTCAAAAGGGGTCACGGGGACTCCCTAGGGGTCCTAGCACGCCTTATCACGTGTTAGGACACCTAGGGATTCCCCGTGATCCCTTTTGACACATTGGAATACTCAAGTGTGTCAAAAGGGGTCACGAGGACTCCCTAGGGGTCCTAGTATGCCTTATCATGCATTAGGACCCCTAGGGAGTCCCCGTGACCCCTTTTGACACATTGGAATGCTCAAGTGTGTCAAAAGGGGTCACGGGGGACTCTCTAGGGGTCCTAACATGTGATAAGGCGTACTAGGACCCCTAGGGAGTCCCCGTGACCCCTTTTGACACATTGGAATGCTCAAGTGTGTCTTAAGGGGTCCTAAGACCCCTTAAGACACACTTGAACATTCCAATGTGTCAAAAGGGGTCACGAGGACTACCTAGGGGTCCTAACACGTGATAAGGTGTACTAGGACCCCTAGGGAGTCCCCGTGAACCTTTTCGACACATTAGAACGCTCAAGTGTGTCTTAAGGGGTCCTACAACCCCTTAAGACACACTTGAGCATTCCAATGTGTCAAAAGGGTTCACGGGGACTCCCTAGGGGTCCTAATGCATGATAAGGTGTACTAGGACCCCTAGGGAGTCCCCGTGACCCCTTTTGACACATTGGAATGCTCAAGTGTACCTTAAGGGGTCTTACCCCTTTTGACACATTGGAATGCTCAAGTGTGCCTTAAGGGGTCTTAGGACCGCTTAAGGCACACTTGAGCATTCCAATGTGTCAAAAGGGGTCACGAGGACTCCCTAGGGGATCCTATCGTGTGATAAGGCGTACTAGGACCCCTAGGGAGTCCCCGTGACCCCTTTTGACACATTGGAATGCTCAAGTGTGTCTTAAGGGGTTTTTACCCCTTAAGACACACTTGAGCATTCCAATGTGTCAAAAGGGGTCACGGGGACTCCCTAGGGGTCCTAACGCGTGATAAGGCGTACTAGGACCCCTAGGGTGTCCCTGTGACCCCTTTTGACACATTGGAATGCTCAAGTGTGTCTTAAGGGGTCGTAGGACCCCTGAAGACACACTTGAGCATTCTAATGTGTCAAAAGGGGTCACGGGGATTCCCTAGGG
This sequence comes from Chamaecyparis obtusa, assembly GCA_027943335.1. Classification (NCBI taxonomy): domain Eukaryota; kingdom Viridiplantae; phylum Streptophyta; class Pinopsida; order Cupressales; family Cupressaceae; genus Chamaecyparis; species Chamaecyparis obtusa. The sequence goes on along the minus strand of BSBK01000518.1, from coordinate 2,762,347 downwards.
GTTCTAACACGTGATAAGGTGTTAGGACCCCTAGGGAGTCCCCGTGACCCCTTTTGACACATTGGAATGCTCAAGTGTGTCTTAAGGGGTCCTATGACCCCTGAAGACACACTTGAGCATTCCAATGTGTCAAAAGGGGTTAGGGGGACTTCCTAGGGGTCCTAACGTGTGATAAGGCATACTAGGACCCCTAGGGAGTCCCCATGACCTAGATGAGATATTAGTGAATGACTTAGATTGCTAATACTACTCTTCCACCAGATCCAAATTTCAACCCTTTTGTGGATCTACAGGTTCAATCGCGAGCCCACATAATTGGCCAAGAGAAAAATGTGATTGTATATCAATTGATTACAAAATGTTCAGTTGAGGAGAAAATATTGCAACGATCAAGAAGAAAATTGGCTATGGAAAATCTAGTTATGAATTCTGTTAAGAATGAAACTATTAAGGAATGTCATGAATCACAAACCATGAAAATAACCTTCTACAACAAAGAACATTCAAGCTATAGAATTTATTAACTTTGAATTTAAACGTCTTATCAACATTCATGGAAGAGATTTCATTAGCATCCATGGAAGAAATTTCATTAAAACTTCAGACAAAATCATCTAAAAAAATTCATTAACTTCAGGCAAAATCATTTAAGACGGACAAAAACAAAATCATATTACTCAGAAATGGCTGAGAAAGAAAATGAGATAAACCAAATTTATCAAATTCTTGCAATCTGCAGCTTCTCTCTGAGCACAAAATGACAATCCATGGATCCAAAATTATGGTAAAAATTAAATTCTTCGAGTAAGTCATTCAGAAACACGCAAAATACTGTAACACATGATGATTTATAGAGAATTTATGATGGACTATGCTGTACGAAAGCCTGCAATCCGGGCTGCCATATCTCAGAGTACTGATGAGAAGCAATGGTCAAAGTCTGAGACAAAGGTGGTGCTGACATTGAAGTGGCAAGACATTCTTCATAATATTGGGGCAGCGCCATCGAAACGGCAAGGCTTTCCTCATAATGTCACGCCACTGCCGATCTCTTCTTTAAATTTATTAATGCGATCAGTTCTACGACACCTACATAATTTCCAGTACAACTGCTCATTTTACCAAACCCTTCCCCGCTCTCCATAATCTTCGACCGGTTCAAAGATCCATCCGGTTGTTCTTGTTTAACCTCCCAATGACTCTGTTGAGCTGTTAGATTATCAACAGCCGTGAGTACAACTGTCCGGTGACCATAATCTATTTCGAGAACCTTTGCAATTTAGCGTTCCAGTTTAAAAAGTAGGGAAAGATACCATTTCACAGCCATAGGCGGTGGAAACAGAGTGATTTTCTTGCCCTCTGCTTCTATAATCCACCTCCAGTGAACTATTCTTCAAAGCCTCCATTTCTGCGTAGCTAGGGTTTTCGGCGCCTATAAAAGGCACAACTATGCCCTTGTAGGGACTCATGCTCGTGCTCAAAATCATATTAAATAATATTTAAAATGTAAAATATATATTATATAATATTTAATATATAATATTATATATAATATATAATCTAATATATAGTTTTTGATATTAATATATAATTAAATAATATTTAATGTAACATGTATATTATATAATATTTAATATATATAATATATAATCTAATATATGGTTTTTAATATTAATATATATTAAATAATATTTAATGTAAAATATATATTATATAACATTTAATGTATAATTGATATTATATAATATTTAATATATCTAATATATAACTAATATATAGTTTATGAAGGATGGAGAAATGGGAGGGAGAAAGTGGAGGCAAAGTGAAAATTGAAAATTGAAAATTCTGCGTCATATTCGGGTAAATATCGAGTACCTAAAAATATCAGGTACCCGATTAGGCTCGGTATTGCTTTGTGCACCAAACCTACATGGTCAACTATTGGAATGTCTCAAATACGTGTTTTTCCCCTGTTTCTTTGAGTTCCAGACTTTGGCAATGTAGTCGATGACTTTTTTTTCACCCGAATTTGATAAAATGAAAAGGGTATCTTAAGGAGATTATTAGCTTTCTATCGATATAATTGCTGTCAAATTTTGAATTTGGTAAGTAATTATTAGTTATTTTCTAATTGACCTACCTCTAAAGTGCTGATTTATATACTGATTGAAAAATGACTATAACTTTCAAACGATATAACATTTTTGAAATCTGAAAAATGCGTCACATTCTATGCTTCGCCTACTATAAGGAAAAAAAAATAAAAATTGAATTTTGTATAGTTTTGAATGAGTTAAGGTGGTCAGACACAAGAGTTTTTTTAATTCTGAAAACATTGTAAGAGAAAATTCATAATTAATTATTTTTTTGGAATAAAATTACAAAAAAATATGTGTCACATCCGGGCATGAGTCTACTACTTATATATGAAATCTTATAATAAAATATTATTATTTGATTATGATCTAGGTGGTCAGACATACACCTACTTCTTATTTTTTCCTGAAATTTTTGTACTGCTGCATTGAAATCTATGCTTTTCACCAATCATACTAACTTTTTCTCGAAAAAGGCCTAGTAGTTTAGAAACTACATTCAATTTTCTATAGATTCTATTCTTACAACTTTTTGATATTAGGTTCATAGCTAGTTGAAATTTTCATGTCAAGTTGACTAACCCTGATTTGCTAATTTTTCATTGCCACTTAAGGGCATAGTTTGGCCCCTCATGATCTTGCACATACCCTCCTCCTTTGAGTAGTAGATGCTAAGGTCACTTCACAAGTTACCATTATGCATACACTATACATTATATTCGAGGAATTGGTAATACTATTACCCCTTCACATACCAAATTATCAACCAGCCATGGTTTGGCACTCAATAGGGTGACAAACAATCAAATAGACCCACAAGTGGTACAGTTCTCCCATACCCATACACAAAACATAACTTCCATGGATGGGCACTAGATTAAATCATCCCAAGGGCACACAAATCAAGCACCAATTTTACATAGCACACAAAATAAGTAGCAGTACAAGTTTCTCACATTTACAAGGGAGGTTCACAAGGGATGGTACATTTCCATTTATACAACATCACTTAGACGAAATAAATTTCATTACTCCTCGCAATTACGCCACATTATCATTTACAACATTTGTGATATTACACTTTCCCAAAATATTGTTCTATAAGTGCTAGTAGGTTTCCACAATCCATGACGATTTAATCATATTCTTTTGGATCTTGATTGTGTTAAAAATTTTGAGTCAATATTTTTGGGTCACATGTTGTAAATCATGTCCTAATGATGGTTCACAAAGTGTGACCCAAAATGTTGACTCAAAATTTTTAACACAATCAAGATCCAGAAGTATATGATTAAATATTATTTTAGATCATTCATAATTCCTTAATTCATCTTACAAATAATATAGAACAATACTAGTCTCTTTTCATATTATAAAGAAATACTATTCACCGTCTTGATGTTTCCACTAACACATGAGAATGTCCTTCAAACATTAGCACATTATGACACATTCATTGCATAGGTACACATTTCCATATTCTGATTAAAGAAGATAATTAACTCCTACTAAATATCATACACACATCAAAATTCTTCTCTTTCAATGCACAAGACATTAGTATTTATCCAAATGATAATTTCAATAACTCATAAGGGAATCTATCAATCAACAATAACCACACCATTATTCATCAGATGAATTCACAATTTCAAACCTCTATCAAATCACTACTTACAAATCTATTAAATCATTCATGTAATTCACATTTCATCAAAAGCATATTCAATTCTGACCAATTCAAAGACAAGTAATTCCCTATTTCAAACAAGAACATAAAGAGGTTGATCTAGATTCATACAATGCATCAATTCTACCATACGAATACTATTATTTGCGCCAAACAAAATATATTGATTTAATTATTTATGAGTGTTTCTATTTTTATCAATGCAATTGACTTCCTATTATACTAATCATGCATTCTAGTCACAAATAGAATTTGGGGACTTAGGTCATTTACCCAAAGAATTTCTCCAATCAAGTAAGCATTCACTTACACTCAGTAGTTCTAATAATACATTTTGCATTACTCACTAGCCTTTTTGTTAATCGTATATCAAATAAGAAGGTGAGGGAGAAAAGAAATTTCAAACACCCATTACCAACAAGATCTACTAAATTATGTTCACATATTTACTTAATTACTCGAGACATTCATATTTCATCTGAAAACCATAAACAACTTTTAGCAATTTAAAAGCATCTGAATCCCTACTCAACAAGGACATGCAAGATTTTTTATCTTTCTATACACATCTTAACATATAATGTGTCATTTTTACCAAATTTCTATTTTAGCATCACTAAGTAGCATCTTTGGTATTCATGCATCAAGCAATAAGAGGGAAGAAAGAGAGAATTAACATCTAATTCCAAAACAAGACCCATTACTAAAACTCTGAAATCCACATATTAAGGTAAAACTCAAGCATTGCACTTCACTATACATGAAAGAAAAACACTAAAATTTCAACCTAATAAGCACATGAAGATGATTGCAACCAAACACAACATCTTACATATAAGTGACAACCTTTATAGCATAGACACACAATAGTCATTATTAAACACTCAATTATCTATCCAATTTCTACCTCTTACAATCATTAAGCACATGATATACAATTACTTCAGGTTACATGATATCAAATGAACAATTGCTTATAACAATAAGGACATACTATTGGTTCTCAAATCAACATATTGTAAAACCCTAAGACTGTGCCAAGGTCTATGATCGGGTTCCATAATTGACTTGGCCAATGAATGAGATTAATCAATATGATTAAATTCCCTTGCACTTTTGGCTTTACTAAACCAAGGTGGGCACACCTTTATGAATAGGCAGATTATATCTCCTTGTTATCTCCAACCTCTATTCTAGAATGGCATAAACTTCTGAAATAGTTTGTCCTACAAGATTGCTTACTACTCTTACTCCTAATCATACTGCATGAAATTAAAAGTGTATGTAAGTTAAATGTTTCATAAATCGGTATTTTAAGGGAGGGATTGATCAGTGCCTTCTATTCATTGGGCAATGAGTCAAAAATTCCGAAAGATATGTGTATCTTTCTATTGGCTTAACTCAAGATGTTAGGCTCTTTGTAAAGTTTATGGCTTGCATAAATGGGTTGGGAAGTCTCATCACTAGATTGTACAAGTCAACAATCCAAAAGAAATGCTTCTTATCAATGCAATTATCCGAATGAATTTAATCTTGACTTGTAAGAACCAATCAAATCAATCACACAAGAACAACAAATGTGTCTAGATAAACTAAGCTATATACTTGATATATTAGTATAAATGACAAAAAAAGAACTCAAATTGGAAAAACCAGATAATAAATAATCAATAATTTCAACACGGCATCTGAACACCATAAATTGAACACCAATTAAAGCAATTTTTCCATTACTCAACTACTTCAAGCAATTCCTAGTGTGTTTATGAGTCCACACTTTGCATCTATGTTTGTCAACACATATCAATTACTTCTTGAGAGGCATTTACTTACAATTTCCTATTTCCATCATCTACATTGTCAAATTCCTTAACGAAATTTTGGCAAATAGTTGGTATGCATTCGAGAATACTTCATTCTGCATTTGTGTACATATGAGAATACTTCGAGCCACAATTTCTACCAAAAATCCTTCCTCATTACGCATTGATGAATCTCCATACCACAAGGCATTTTATGTTCACAATTTGTGCTTGAAACACACTATACAATTTGTCAAACAGTTAATGAGCACTCTTCATTCCACATCCCACATCCCACATGTACGCCTGCCAGAGCATAAACCATTTGGGTGCTTTGTTGATTCTTTTCTCTGACCTATTCTGTTGAACAGTGGGTATGTATGGCCCGTAGATGCTCATACATTCACTGTCATCTTTGTAACAAGTTCATGCACTTATTGCTATTTGCACAGTCATACCCTGTTTTGAGGCTTCTACAAGCAGGGACTATGCTGTCAAAGAGTTAAAAACTTCTAAAAGCCCTGCAAGTATGAGAAATTTTGTTCAAATGACTAATGGTAGTTTCACTTGATAAATTGGCTTGAAAAGAGTTTGATTGTGATGGAGGGTTAAAAGTTGTAGCATTATGACATGTGAGTAAAGAAGATGGTTGAGAAACAAATGGTTCCAAAGCTTTATCATTCAAGTAAGGGGAAAATTTTTTTGAAGAACCTTTTTATCATAGTTGAAATTGATATACAAGGTTTGAAATTTTTTCACATCTCATCTTCTATACTTTTCCAATCATGGAACCTCAATGTGTTGCATAGGAGGTGTATTAAGGATGTCAATGGAAAGAGGATTGGTTTTGGAGTATATAGGAATGCTAGATTTAGATTGAGTGATGGAAGTCAATTGTTGTTGCAAGTGTGAGATATTTTGTATGAATTATTAATGGTAGTTTCAATTGATAAATTGGCTTGAGAAAAGTTTGAACCTGACAAAGGGTTGAAAGTTGTAGTATTATGACATGTGAGTAAAGAAGATGGTTGAGAAACAAATGGAAGGCTTGTCGAAGGTGGAACATAAGCATATTGGTGTATATGATTTCCCCCACTACTAACACATGTAGCATTTTGTGTAGAAGTATCCACGATGGAAGATGTATATGTAGGTACATTGGGAAGAGATATAGGAATAGTCATGTGTATCTCAACATAATTTGAAGGATTTCAATGTCCAAGTACCTTGACACAACTAGCCACTTTCATAGTATTTTCATCTACTATGTGATCTATAATATACAAAACTTCCACACCATGTTCACTACTTGAATCAAACTCCTTATGCCTTAAATCAAGGGGATTTACTCTCCACCCACATGCTCTTAACTCAAAAATAGTTGAAGTCTTGCCAACTTCTTGTCAACATTCCCCAATTGTTTCTTAAAAACTTGAGTAGAAGAGTTATCCTCATCATGAGAAGTATGTAGATATGAATTCTCAACAATGGTAGGCATGATAGGTGCTAGATTAAAGGAAGATGACTCACCCAAAATCCTAAAGAATAGGTTAGGCAACTCAAGTTCAATACCCTTAGCATATAAACTTTGGAAAGCCATAAGTCTATAACTTTTTCTCATTGAAATATTGGATTTGGGATTATTTAGGTAATGGAGCTCATACACAAGAAAGATAGGACCAAGAGAAGTGATTATGCTTTTTAACATAATCGTAAGCAATTATAATGAAACATGTGATTAAAAAATGTAAGATAGTAATAAAATGACTACTTAATCCCCTATTTAAGCACTTAAAGCACTTAGGAAATGCAATGAAATGTAGTTCTAAACACCTAATGTGATATGTTGGGTTCACCAAAATGAAATGGATTTTGGCAAACTAACTCTATAAACATAAGAAGATGCAAGCATAGGACATATTGGGTTCACAAAATGATTTGTATAGGGAATAAGGTAGGGGTCCAATTATGAATTTTAGAGTCCAAATCTACTCCTATACCATTTCATTTCTTTAAGGGGTTTTGACACTTGATTCAACTTCAAGCCAGTGGAGGTAGGCAAGATCTAAATGCAAAGTGGTTTAGGAAGATATATTCCCTTTATTGAATTTGATTTGATTTATGATAATGAACTAATACTAGGTAAAAGACATGAAATTGAATAAAAAATAGGATAAAGAGAGAACTACATGCCTGACATAGCAATATAGAACACAAATATGGAAATGAGAATCATAAAGGAACCTATTACTAAAATTTGAGCTTAAAATGGTAGGAATGATTCTCTTAGTGACATCATCCTAGTAGACTTTAATATTATCTATGGATCCAAAACTAGAACATCACTCTTATGCATCCTCTAAAAAATCTCTAGAAAAGTTTCAAACTAATTTGCTAAGCGCAGACTATGTAAAAATTATAAAAGTATCCTAGTCTTAGTTTTATATTATGAACCTTCTTATCTCATTCCACCTTCTTTAGATATGTAATAATTCACCTCTGGATCTAAAAAACTATACCCAAGAAAAGAAAAATAGTGTTTGTGTTGTATAGAGGCTTGCCTCACTCATGCCGCAAGAGGATTCAACTTTCCCTACAACAATGATGCATAAAATAATTCTCAAATTTGATGTAAAGATTATTGAATCACAATGATGCACCTTCTCCAATAAATTCTCCTTGTTATGAAGCCTTCTTGAAAGGTAATGGATGCTAGAAAGGAAGCTCTTACATGTCTTCACTCATGGAAGGGACGTAAGAACTTGATCATGGATGCCAACTTCAATGCTAAAACTCCTTCAATGCTTGATTCTCCTTCTTCAATTCCTTAGAGATGACTATATAACTCTTTTTGTGATATTCCAATGAGGAGGGGTAGAGCTCATTTTATACTCAACCTCAAAGAAGCATGTGAAAAGACCAAAGTAGGCTAAAATGGATAATATTTCCCCCCTCACAAAAACTTGATCATTCAAATATTCAAAATTTGGCCCTTTTTAGTTGACACTAGTGCTTAGCACTTTGATTTGTGGGGACTGTGGTGCCTAGCACCATGGTTCATTGGTACTAGGGTGCTAGGCATCCTATTCTAGTCTTGGGAGGTCTCATTAGAGGCTAAAGAAGCTAGAATAATATTATTAACATGAGATTAGGCCTTAAGATGAGAAAGATTAGTCCCTATGATGAACAAGATCAGTTAAATGAAATGGCATGAAATTAGGAGCACTAAAGTGAGGGTTAGGAGAGCATGTAAATGTACAAGGATACATTTTACGACAATGTTATTTCCCTCCAGTTGTTGCCCTTGATGCCAAATCCACAAATATTGACAAGTATCTTGTATGGATAATTATCTTTGCTTGTTTAGCATAACACTTGGTTTGGCATTTGCAATGATGGTACACAAGTATAGGTCATGTATTGGACATTGTTTGGCACAACACATAGTTTGGCATTTGTAATGATGATATGCAGGATATTGATGGTATAAAGGTATTGGTCATGTATTAAATATTGGTATTGGCATTTATATATTTGGTTGGAATGATTGATTGGTATATACTTATATTGATAACGACACTTGTGACATATCATCATTGATATTGGTATATACTTGCATATTTAATGTACATATGTAATAGTGATGTGTACGAAAATGGATTCAGGTATACGACGATACATTCAAATAGGTCTATTTGAGTGAAAAGTTACCAAGTGATACATTTCAGCTGGTCTTGTTTATCATTCCATATGTGATACATTTTAGTTGGTCTTGTTTATCATTCCATCTGTTATTCTTCAGTGAAAAGGTATATAGATTGGTTCATTTGTCATATGGTTATATACATGCTCACATTATATTATTGATCATTATAAGGATTATACATTCTTGTCATATGGTATATTATGAATCCTTGTCATTCATAAGGTATTGATATCTTATATATATTTGTTATCAATAAAGATTGATATCTTATTGATGTTTCATTGATAAGTTATCAATAACTTCTTTATACAAGCTTGATAAGTTATTGATGATTTATGTTCTACAAGAATTTCTTAATAAGTCAATATGACTTGATTGCAAAGATATTACATGATATAATGATATCATATGTTTTTCTTGGAAAATAAATACAGTCTTGGGTATCTTACTATATACTTCATATGTGAAAAGGTTTATCAAAATTGATATGTTATAAGACCATGGTGATCTATGCTCTTGAAAAGCCAAACAGCTTGTGGCCAACATTATTTTTAGATCAAGGCATTAAGAGGGAAAACATGTTTTATTGGTGCATTATGAAAAAGGCATCCTTGTCAAAATTATTTCTTTGGGCTTATTATTTTTGGATCTTATTTGCATGTTTCAAAGGAATCATTAACAACATTAATGTGTTGGGCATAATTCATATTAACAATGGTATAAAGTTTTTATTGTTTTTGAAACCTAAAATAAAATCGAATACTCATCATGAGTATCGATTCAGGCATAATGTCATTATTTTGTTTTAGCACTTTGGCCGAATAAACCCTAGTCACAACCTAGCTAGGGCATATCAAGGCATATTAGTATTTTGACAATAAAAGACATTGGTGATACTTGGTGACAATTTGGATAAGGTGTTTGTTTGGATTTGGTAGTTGTTTGGTATGATGACTACTGGAATGGTATTTTGTTTATAAAGTTTCATCATTCTCTAGTAATCACTTTCTTTATCTTAGTTTGCAAAGCAATTTTGAAGTTTAAAAGGTATTTTGTTCATGCATACTTTGGTGAAGATAAAACGGTTGAAGAAATTGCAACTACTCCTTAATGGGTTACTTCGATAGTTTTGAAAATATGCTCGTAAACTATGTTTTGCTAGTTACAATAGTAGTTTCTTTTAGAGAAGTTGGTGTTCAATTTTTATGGAAGTAATGGAGGGTTTCAAATACTGAAAACACAAATTTGGTCTAGGGTGTGGAGTTAGAGTTTGATTTTGAAGAGCATTTTCAGAAAAAAGGGTTTTTTATTGTATAATTCAGACCGTGTTATAGTGGGTTATTTTACATTGATACAACACTCTTAATCTGTGATATACTAGTTTTATTTTGCATAGAACAATCTATTGATTCTGAGGATAAATAACACATATATCATTTTTGTCAAGTGTTCTATAATTCTATTTGTATTTGGTACACTTATGTGAGCATAAAAGGTATACATCATTATATGATGAAACATATAGTTGTGTACACATTGCATGATTACAAATGTTCCTAAATCTCAAGGGAAATGAGATACTTAGAAAATGGTTCACATTGAAACAGAGATGATACTCGGTCTACTTATTTTTAGAATTGTGATGTTGTTTTCTAGTGAGGAATTTTTTTTTCTAGTGAGGCATTTTATGTAGCCAGTGAGGCTTTGCTAGTGAGGCATTTTTGAGTGGTTTTTCATCCCTATGAGGGTTTTCCACCCATGAAATCACCGAGTTATGGTTTCTTATTTTATGTGATTTTCTTGGTCTATGTGTTCAAACATTTAGTTTTATGCATCCTTTAGCATTTGAGTTTATATTATGTCTCCAGCTTCAAAGATTTGCTTAAATATTCTCCACGTTCACTTAAGTTTGATAGCTTCACATTTATGATGCATCACATAATAGTGCAATTGTCCTAAAATTATTATTTTATATGTTTAGAATTATGAAATATTAATCCTTGAACATTTGAGTGTGATATACCACTGATGCCCCCTCTTCTCATTGGTATTGTACTCTAACAACTATGCATGGTTATGCTAATTTTTAAAATTATTTTGGTGCATAGAATGGTGAATTGATCAACAAAAATGATATTGAATCCTCCAAAATCCTTATATTGTAGTCTTCTCTTAGCCACTAAATCCTCATCAATGAAATTGCGGGTTTCTCCACTATTAATAATCATTATTATTTTATATGAATAAAACTCCCTAAAATATAAATGTGATATTTAGTTGGTCCTCAAAGAGTTACGAGTGTTCCTTTTTTTTCTTTCATATTCCATATTTTAGGGTCACATTCCTCTATGAATAGTTCTAGATCAAGTTCTTCTAAATGTAATTCATTATAAGATATTACTTCAATATAATGGATTTGACCCTTTCCAATGCATCTATAATCAAGATTCTTTGTCTCCTTATTGGAAAAATTAGCTTCCTATACCTAAGTTCATTTCAACTAGATTTTTCTTCCTTCTTTATTATAGGTGATTAAGGTATGATCTTCTTTTGGTTTCGACACTATGAACCCCATTTTAAATTTTTTTCTTTATGTTGTCCAAAAGTTGGTGTCTTGGATTAGGATATAACTTTTCCCTTAAGAATGCATGGCTCAAGCCCCAATAAACTCTTGATTACTTCTCATAGACTAGGCGGGTACTCAAGCCTTAACAAAATCCTTGAGGGGTTCAAAAAAACATTCAACAAATAGTAAAATGTTTTTTTAGAAATGTCTATAACCATTTATGCAACTTGCTATAATTTAACAACATAGGATTCAACAAAGTGTATTGTTATGAATGAATGGCTGGCAGAGGAGAATGAAGAAAAGGAGGTGAGCAATCAATAAGAAGAAGATGAAGAGGAGGAAGAAGATGAGGAAGAGGAAGAGGCCCAGGAAAATTCTACAAAAGATGACATGGAAGAAGCCCTTGATCATAATGGTGGTGCCGATAAAGAGGAAGAAGGCAGTCAGGTGTTAACTATGGATGCTAAGATCACTATCCAGGATGCCCTTGTGGAAGAGGATCTGATTGATGTTAACCCAGAAACTAGGGATGGTAAGAACATAGATGAGGATGGTAATGATGATGAGGGGCTTACAGTGGGAATTATGGCTGGCCAAGAGAATGAAGGTAAGGAGACTGGTAAGACCCCCTCTGCAAATGAAAAAGATGAAGACAACTGGAAAGTGAATAAGGAAGGTATGGACATGATGACCATGGTGGAGAACAACAAAAACAAAGAGGAAACTTTAGTCCTCTTGAGGGAAGCTACTTTGCAGGAGGAGGAGAGTAATGCTGAAAGTCAGGATAAGAAAATGGAATGGAAAAAGGAAATGCAGGAAATGAAACTCCAGATCCAAGATATGGAAAAAACCATGAAAAATATGACTACTAAGTTGGGAAAGATGGAAAATAAGGTTTTTGATAAGGTGAAAAATAAAAATAAAAATGAGGATTGTACTGCCGAGATGAGCACGATAGTTAATGATAAGGTGAAAGACTTAAAAGCCAAAATTAGTAACTACGACAACATGATAAAAGGTGTTCTGAGCCACAAAAATGAGGGTTTGAAGGCAACAATTATGAACTTGAATATGTTGCATAACTATTTGGTTCAAGGAACATGATGGAAAGAACAACAATCACCATTGATGAGGATGCTGGCAATATTGGTTCGAGGATGAGAACTAGAGGGCACATCCAGAGGAAGGTCCCTGAAAAATTGAAAGAACTAAAGGAGCTGCAAGAGACTATCCAGAAGATGGAAGACCTCCAGAAGAAGGCTGAAGAAATGATAATAGATAAATAGCTTGGTCTTTCTGGTAGTTGTTTTGTTCCTAGTTTTTCTTTTAGTTTCTATGTTTGAATTGTGTTGCTGTTTGTTCTTGCTTTTGTTTTCCAGCAAGTGTTTCATTTCAAAACTTTAATGCTCTATCTTTTTGCTTTTTTGTAACTGGTTTCAGGTCCATGTAAAACCTGCTTTTACCTTAATTAAAAACAAAGTGTATTGTTTGATATCCAAAAGTTATTTGAAATACTCATCCTCATCCTTTTTCTCAAAGTATTCTAGAATCCTTTGAACAAAGTTATTAAACATTGTAAATGGTTTTGTCATTATGCGACTAAACCAATGTTCCACCAATCTTAAGCAATACCTTCCATATGTAATGTATAGAATTGTGACATCTCTCCTTCATTGGGTAGATAGTGAAACACATGTATATTTTTTTGCAACTAATACCTAACATATATCTTGTTCAACTTACCTACTTTTTATTGTAATTTTTCACTTCCATTAATTTTATTGTCATATGGAGTTCCTCTCTTATAAGTTCTATAATCAATGATGGTCCTATATAGATATCAAAAGCTACTACATTTTTCAAGGATTCGGATTGAACTTAGTACTCCTTAATTTTTGTGGCATATTATAGGTACTCATTCTTCATCCACCTCTTTCTACAAAAAAATGGTTTTAAGGTCTTTAACATAGGGTTAGCCACAATCTTGTTTACAAATGTACCTCCTTTTACTGAGAAGCTTTAGTAAGCACTATGATTTTCAAGTTTTTTTTTAATAAAATTCAATACTTGCAACACTAGATTTATCACTCCTTCATTATCCTATATGTGACCTTATAGACAGAATTGTCTCTTCTTCTCTCCCATTTTACTATATATCTTTGTTTAGTTGGGTTGGTGCTTGAAACTTATTTTCCTCCCTTATTTGATACTCGATCTCTCCTTCACTTATAAGCATCAATAATTTGGTTTCCCTATAAACTAGCAAGATCAAGGATCTAATAATACTATTGTAATGCCTTATCTAGACATTCATGCAAATATTTATATTTAATATGCCCAAAATAAATATTCATGCAAAATAAATGAGATCTAATATATATATAGAAAATAAAATAAATTAAAACACATGAAACAAGAACATGAAAATATTATAGTATATGTGTGTGTGTGTGTGTGTGTGTGTGTATATATGTAAGCTAATGAATTGCATGCCTTATGTAGAGGTGGATGGCTTGGCATGGGCCCACACATGTTGAGATTCATTTGGAAGCTCCCTACCATTTGGAATTCACATTTGAATTTATTAATGGTGTCCTTAGTTTTCTATTGAAATCCTTTGTTTGAATGATAGGGGTTTAGGAAAAACATGCATGAAGGCGAGGATCCAGAAAAAACATGTTCATGAAGGATGTAATTATAATAAGGAGCACAGAATTGGGAGTCCAATTTTTTCTCAAAACTATTTTCATTTAGAATGTTATTGTTGTTTTTTTCTTTTTAATATTAAAGTCAAGCTTCAAGGAATGAGATGCCAATATGTGCGGAAATATAAATATTCACAAAATCAAGTAAGTAGAGTGACATGACATTAGGGTTCGTTTGGTCACTGGAATTAAATAATGATGGAATTGCTAAATTCCAGTATTTGACAATTCTGGAAATTTTAAATCCAGAAAATGGTTTTTGGAATATGGCTGTAACCGTTTGGTTCACCTGGAATTCATAATAAGAAGATTTAAAATGTTGTTTGCATATGGATTTCAAAATATTATAAATTTTGCTTTACCCCCAATTCCTATTTAAGTGGAATTGGAATTGATTTTCCAATTCCACCTATTTAGATGAAAGATTCAAATGTTGGTTTTGGGGGTAAATGGGAATTAACAAATCCCTATTCCAGTTTCATGTTTTGAACACAAACATCGAAAATGTCAATTCTGAGATTTGACAATCCTAATTCTAGTCTAATTCCGGCAATCAAATGGGTCCTTAGTGAATGGGGTGTTGGGATACTTGTTGACAAATTCATGAGAGGGATGATCGTAAAAATAATCCAAAAACTTGGAATAACAAAGTACAATGAGGAGTGAGAATTGAGCCTTGAAGATACTTGATGCATGGAGGAGTAGGAATTAAATTTTGTAAATACTTGATTCAGGAGGAAGTAGAGCATGTCATTTAAAAAAAGCTAATGTGGGATAAAGTGGGGGTTGGGGTTTAAAAATAACTAATATAGGATGAACTAAGGATTGGACTCTAAAAATAACTAATATAGGATGAAGTGGGGTTTGGATGTTACATAAACAGATTGGAAGGAGAAGGGATTGTGATTTGATTTAGAGATATTTGATGTAGGAGTGATTAAGGATTTGACTTCAAAGATACCAAATATAAGAAGTTAGGATCTAATAGAAATTGAGATATCCATACTTGTAGGGATCTAAGGTTAGAGATATAACATGGTTGATATTAATATAATAAGAGAAAGGAGAGCTTGGAAGTATGCATATATGCGAGTAGCAAAGGGGGTGCATATCAAAGTTATGGGTTTTAGGATACTAGTTACTCTTTGGGTATGTTTTAGGAAATAGATGTGAGCTTGGAATATAGTGGAGGTCTTATACCTAACTCGATGATGTTTGATACTAAGGGATTGAAGATGCCAATTCCTTAAGATCAAGTGCAAGCGAGAATATAGCTTTAGAAGCTTGTAGGATAGAGATAACTGAGGTATTAAGGGGTGGGGAATGAAAGTGATGCATGCTAACATAGGGAAGTCCAAAGGCCCAAAACATGGGGGTTTGGGGAATTGAGGACTTAAGGGGGATGAAGGAAAAATGATGCTAGCAAGAGAGTTTGGATATTTGACGATTAAACCAAAGTTAGATTTTGAGGAATGGGGAATTGAGGGAACAAGTACCAAGGTAAAAAATTGAAAGAGTAGAAGGAAAATGATTGGGGAAATAGGGGTGCAAGGAACGAAAGAAAGACATACCATTAAGAGAAAGTGTAAAATCTCGCCCAATGATGGAAAGTGACCCCAAAATTCTCATACATAGAATTTAGGACATTACAATTCTCCCTCAAAACTAGATCTAATGATTGTATCAAATTTGAGGATACATGTTCACGTAAGCATACGAGGTTGCACTTTGTATGAACTTTAGTGCACAAAAATGACATAATCACTCATGCATATGCCCTTGATAAAACAATAATAGAACTCATGAATTTGAATTTAGTTTTAGTAATTTTGTCTTCTTCCACCCTTCTTTTAGTTTAACATCTTTATACTACTACATAAATCAAACACACTCCATTCCTTTTGATCTACATACAAGACGAAAGCATGAAATTTCCACAGTCCATGATAACTTGTCTAGAAAGCTTATGGATTTAACTATGCGAGCAATTTTTCCATCAATGTTTCAAATCATTCTCTATGATCCACCATCATACTTAGTCATCTTAATGATGGATCATGAAGAATGATTAAAACGTTGGTGGAAAAATTGTTCGCATAGTTAAATCCAAAAGCTTTGTAGACAAGTTACATATAAGTATTTTTTCTCTCTCTACTTCAACCTCAACTTAATATTTCTTTTATTAATAATTATTTTAAAAAAAACATTATTCCTCTTTCAAATCAATTATTTAAAAAAAAATAAAAACAATTCCAAAAGCATATTAATGCAATTATTTCCAATTTTAATTGTAAAATATGATTCCTATGGTTACTTTAGAATAAGGAAGAACTTAATCATAATGGAAAGAAATTCCTTCCTCTTATTTGATTCGCTCACTTGTAAAGCGACTCACCGCAAGAAGCTTCTGAAGTCTTTTAGCCCGACAAGGGTTAGAATAAATTCACTCTCACCATCCGAGTATATATTCACAAACAGACGAACACAAAACTATTGTCGAAGTTCCCGTCAAGTGACACAAATTAACGACGTCAATTCGAATATAACAGAAGACATCAATCATTACTATAAGAAGAGGCCAAACAACTCTGTATATTCAGCGAGGAAGGGCTTCCAGACGATTATCAAGGCATTTGCAGACCCCGTGTGGATAACCAGCGACCATGTCGAGCAAGCAAGGTAAGTTGTTTTTATGCCTCTTTTCATTAAAAAGATGAATTCTAGGGTTTCATTTTTCGACTTGGCAATTGTATGTTTAGTCTAGACGAAACAATTGAATTTATTTATTTTCATAGGGTTTTTATTTTTATGTATTTGGCTGTGGGAGGTTATCGGGCTATGCCGATCAAGTAGTTGGACTTTCTTTTTTTTTCAGTCACAAACATGTGTGGATTTTCGTCGGTGCTTTTGTTTACCTTATCTACTGGTGGCAAATTTTAGGGTTAGGAACTTTGGGTAGATGAAAATTTCGCAGTGACTTGCTTAGGTTAAGCTATATTATTATCAATCAGTGCTTCTAAGATTCTGAATCTATCGAGCGGTGCAGATATTGCTAATTCTTGGGTTGTTATTTTGAAAGTTTAGGGTTAGGGTTTGTTAAAGCTTGCAGAAAATTAATGTTTGTTTGTTTTATTTTCTTCAGTTTTTCATTTGGTATAAATTTTTAATGCCTTTTTTTATCTCGACTGGGTGTAATTAAATGCTTGTTTGATAGTTTGTTTGTTTTGACAATCGTTTTTGCAAGTGATAATTATTTAGGGCGTTAACATTAGCCAATATTTTGTGAAATTCGATTATGCTGCTTTATACTGGTTTTGTTCGTTTTGCTAATTTTGAAGTATTCGGTTCAGGTGGAAAGGCTAAGCCCCTGAAGCAGCCAAAGCAAGATAAAAAGGAGTATGATGAGGTAGGGATTTCTTTATATAGTAATTGATTTTGGATTTTCTTTATACACGTATTTAAACTTTGTGTATTAGATTTAGCGAATACATACTGATTTAGTCTTGGGCCTTGGCGAGTCTGCAGCCTTGACTTGCAGACTCAACTGAGTTGAACAGCCAAATCTTGCAAACCCCAAATGACAAGGCCTGTTAATCTCCCTAGATAATAGAAAAACGGATTTTGGATATTTTATACTTTCAAAACTGGATGAGCATTTGCCTGTTAGGGTTTGGTTCAACCATTGGCAGGCTGAGACCTTGTTGAGTCTGAATCTTTATAGCTCAGATTTTATTGGGTAGTTGCCTCTGAATCCTAAATAGAGAGAAATGCTTGTCATTGAGGAGTTTGAATAGAATAAGCCAGGACTGATTTAATAATTTACTTTCATTCCCGTCTTTGCCAAATTTTATTTTGCTTTTCTCATATCCATTCTGCAAATTAGATTTTTATTTTGGTAATTAGTTCTTATTTCTCCCGGGTGTCATTTTTATTGTTAAGGATGCTACTTGAAGCATTCCCTCTGGGGCTACAACATGGATTTTTCTCTCTTTTCTCACAGAAGCATTTTCTCAGACTTGCAACTGTCATCATCACTTTGGCCATGGGCCACAAGATTTGAACCATTCTGGTTTGGCTTGAAAAAATGTCTTCCTCACAAGTACGCCATATGTCATTAGACTGCAATGGCCTGAACTTGTTTAGAGTCCACATAGCATCAAAAATCTCTATCTAAGCATCCTTTATATAGCATGCAAAACTTTGCCAAGCATCATCAAGATTAATAGCCGTACCACTGGTCTGTACGGATAAGGATGCAAAATGAGGCACAAGAAAGGAAAACAATATGATAGTATAACATCTTGACATTGCTAACATGTATGTAAGACTCTGCTTTCTCAAAGTAGTAGAGGCTTCATAAAAAAACTAGTTTAATGTGTGCCAGTTTATCTGACATCAGAAGTTCATTGTTCCTATGCTACATGGGGAAGGTCTGTTATTGGATGTGGATGGCTTTAAAACTTCAACAGCCCCACTAAATCAAGTCATTTTTGGCTCCTATGCCTGTATGGTGTATCAGACTTCAAATCTTTTTAATAAATTAGTAATAATAGCTTATTTAAATGTTGATACCTAGTTTCGAGATTGTGCTTTAAAGTGACTTTTTTGATGAAAATTTTGGACAACTTGAAGCCATGGAAAATAGAAGAATTATGCAGGTAAATTAAAGTTATTTTTTTCTCTCCTGTTAATAGTTCTATTCTTTCTAGGAATTGTCCTGCCTCTATCAAATACATTTTTAATAAATTATCTGCAACCTTCTCTACATGATAAGTGTTGGGCCTGAACAGATATGCCAACATCCAATGAATACATAGGGAGTAGTTAGTTAGTATGCTGATCTCAGATAGTTGGAAAATAATGTGTATATAGAGAGATAGCCTATAAGGCTATAAGACTAGGCATGTAGTGGTCAGCCCTGGGGTTCAGATTGCTTACATTGTTGGTATTTTGACGGTTTGCTATAATTAGTTGGTTGCATCTCTTTTTTCTTCTTAATGGCAATTGATTAAATAAGTTATAAATATTTTATCTGTAGAATTTATTTACCATTGATCATTTGAAGTCAACAGGGCATTTTTTGTTATAAATAAATGATCTCAGCTTGTATGGTGTAGGTGTATACTTTTGTCAGAATAATTAAATCTAGTTTTGCGCAAGCTTATCATGAGCACGGTTAAACTTGTGATCCACTGTCATTCTTTATAAGTCAGTTTTGACTGGTTAGCTGAATTTGATACTTACAATGTAAAAGACATGCCATTTGATTGCCTAACATTAGGGTGGTTAAATTTAGCTGACTTCTTGTCTTCTGCAGTAGAGAAAGTACTAGTAATATGTTATTGGATGTATAAAGATTCTCTATTGATACTGATTAGTCCACTCTTTTTATTTTGACATAGCACGACCTTGCAAATATTCAAAAGAAAAAAGATGAGGAGAAGGTAACACCCATTTTTCTAGAACCAAATTTTCATTTTTCATAGCATGACATGTCTTAAGATTCCTCTGGACAGGGATTTTTGCTAAGCATACAATTTTAATAGCTAAGGAACATCTCCATTTTGCCATTTATTTATTGATGTCTGTTTTATCTTTTATGTTGAGACACAGGCCTTGAAAGAGTTAAAAGCCAAGGCACAACAGAAAGGTTCTTTTGGTGGATCCGGATTGAAGAAAAGTGGCAAAAAATAGGCACTGCAAATGATGGTTATTTGCAGCCAGAATTTACTATAATGTTTACAAAGGAGAGTGTTTACTAAAATATGCAATATGGTTAAGAATGCTTAAAATTATAGCCCTCCCAGAACAAGTTAATCTTCATTTATGTGTCAATGTGCTGATATCTGAATAATTAATTAAGAACTTTTGTAGTAGCCGGTTTTCTTTCTGCTATTTAGAGTTAGATTTTTTTCTTTAATTTTACTGAAATGAATGTGGTATAATATGTTATTACTAAAGATGATTTAGGCTTGAAGTTGGGGACTGTATGCATGGTTAATTAACTCAAGATCTATGGTGCCACTGCTAAATGATTTTTTTTTGAGAAATTTTGCCTCTAATGCAAAACTGAACTAAACACTGATATTGGTACATGACTACATCTTGAAGCATTTCAACTGTGTCCTAATTACTTGACCACCTGAACTTTTCAAAATCTTCTGGTTTCACTGGTGATTTGCTTAAATTTTAAATGAGTTATTTACAACCTTATTGTTGACTGATGAGTTGATTTTTTTTAAATGATCATAGCAATTTATATGCAATTAAAATCTTTGAAATGTGATTGGGTGTAGCAAAGATTATAGGGCTAGGTTGGGTGTCTGCTTTTGTTAAGTATATCAGTTTGCACTTGAAAGATTATGGAAATACTTATACAATCAAAATCCAGCAGCTCGAAGCTAATATTATGAAGTGTGTATCTGATGACTTTATTAATTTGTGATCATCATTATAAATTCAGTTAGTAGTCTCTTTCTTTATTTCGTGTATGCTTTGTTTTGTTAATTTGTCACAATCTTTATAAATGCTTATATATGCAGTTACAGTTATAATCACACTTGGGCCATCATGATTTTCTTCTCAGTGCTGACATTTTATTATAGTTAATTTTAAAATTGGACTTCCATTTGTGTTATTTCGCCAGATATGACATATCAATATATGATCTGAGCATGTTTCAGGTGTTGTTTATTGTATAAATATTTTGAGACTTATTTTCAACGATTTACAATGATAATCATACATTGTGTATTCCACTTTTTATATTGTGTTTGAATTTAGTTTACAGTGGAACTTTTTGATACTTCAACTATTAAGCATATTGTATAAAAATTCCATAATAGGTGTCTGAGTTGGAAAGTTGGCTACGGCAGACATTCTTTAAGCATGGTATTATATGAATCCTTGAAGATCTTGGATCTTGACAATGGTGAAAACAAATCATAAATGATTGTTTTGACTCCTGCAAGTGTCGTATAGTATGTTTATAAAAAATGTATATTGATGGTAATTTAGCATTAAAAATTAGGGAAGACAGTGGACAGTGATTGTATATATTTTCCAAGAATTTGACATTATAACAACTGATGTTCATTGTTAATGAATAATTTTATGTAATTGATCTATATTGGATCATGCATGTTAGTTATCTAACATTGCAGCTGAGGCAGTTCTCTGGAGCTAACAGCGACAAGTAAATAACACATATTCAATATCAAATTCAGAGGATCTCAGAAGAAAACTCGAGGGAATTAAGGTGGTGGAAACAGTAATTGAGTTGCATGAGCGATTTTGATCTCTAGGTGACTCAAATGATGATGAAATGAAATCAATGATTGTTTTGACTCCATTTAAAAATATCTTATTGCTTTGGGAGATGTTCTTGCCCACGACTGAAAACTGTCACAGTCAGGACAAAATGAAAGCCCAAGAGCTTCAAGATCTCATTTGACCCTTGGGTTGTATTATTACCCTTTGTGTATCATTGAGAAGTTTTCAGAATAAGAATCCATGATGTATAAAGTTTTGTTTCCTTGGTAAATCTGAAGTATTGGATTTTCCTGTCCAAGATCTGGTTATATTACCCTTTGTAAGTCACTGAAGTTTTTTCAATTATAGTTATATTTGGTTGAACCGATCAAGAAGTGGTCAATATTTTACTATTGATCATTTATATGTAGATTTGCAAATGTCATGTAGATGATTGTCAATAAGCAAAATATTGATCATTAATTTTTCATTTAAATAATGGTAGAGGCCTTCTTAATGGAAGGCACTTTGTTATTTTCTCTAGGAAAGTTTGAGGCTTCAATATTATTCTGCTTCTTCGTTTGGACATGTTACAAATGTGGACATTAAAAATCTTAAAAATTGTTAGACACGTTATTTTTGTATAGAAATTTGAACTTACATGATTTTTAATAGAAACAAGAAAGGAGCATAAGTATGCACCAGTACCAACAAATTGTCATAAGCATGTCCCGCAAAGGCCAAGTTACTACATATTGAGATGCTAGATGATTACAATTAATAATCACTTTCTCCGACAATAATTTTCAAGATTTGAAATTGACCATCTTGTTAATTGTTTTCCTACTATTCATTTTAACTTTACGAATCTCAGATTTATATCAAATTTCATTCTACTTTGTTTGTTCAAGTACTCCACTACACCTCAACACCTTTGGATGATTTGCTACACGATAAAATCCATTTTAATTGTCTTTCAAATAATTGGAAATATTCTTTTTCTTTACTTATTACTAAGCTTGGTTTTGGATTGTTCTCATAAGATTGACTTGATAAAGGCAGAAATATTTGACTTGTACATGAGATCTTTGCATGGGCCTCTAAACTTTCGTAGAGCGTTTCTAGAGCCAATCAAGCCAAAGTGAACAGTTTCATTGCATAACGATCAGTAATCCATAAATAGTGTGTACATTTCATTATTTGTTTCATCAACACGAATCTAATCATAGAATGCCTAACATAATTGTCAATTGTTAATATAATATTTATAATATCTTCATAGAATGCCTAACATAGTTGTTGATATAATAGTTATAATATCTTCATTCTCTTGTTATTAAGACCAAACATTCATTTCAAAGATTGTAGCAATAATCAAATAGCATTTTATGGATATTTGGAAATCAAATTGAATGTGTACAATAAGGTCACAAGGAGGCAATGCAATCTTTTAATCTTTAGGAAGATAATGACATGAGGAGATGTTGCTTCAATCTTTTGAAGTAGGAGATAATGAATTGAGGAAGTGATCAACATTTCTAGTGATCTCGTGTTTCGATAAGTAGGACCTTTTGCCTTTGGAGTGCATGCTTATGACAATTTGTTGAATTTGGTGCATACTTATGCTCCTTTCATGTTTTTGTTTGAAATTATGAAGTTAAATTTGTAAACATAAATGTATGGGTTTGATATTTTAAAATATTTTAACATTTATATTCTTCATGATGAAAACCACTACAACAAAACTATTAGAGTATTTTTGAAGCCTCAAATTTCCTAGGAAACTAACAATTGACACAATCTCTAGCAATATTTGGATAAACCTTTAATAATTAATATATTCCTCATTAAAAATCATTTACAAGAGATTGCAAAATCTATAAATAAATGACTAATAGAAAAATAAGGCATTGTTGTAGTGAACTATTGTTATTATTAGTAAGGGTGAGGTAAAAGATGGTAAAAAATATGGTCAACAAAATGAAATCAAATCATGCAATAAATTTTTTTTTGATTATGGTAAAAACAGGTTTTGAAGGGATCCCGAAACCCTTTGCAAATCTGGGACGAAAGATAAGTCTATTGAAGATCCATTAGTGCATCAATCCAGCCAAAAGCAAAGGACTAAACCCCACAAGAGCACACAAATGGTAAAACAATACAAGCGCCCATGACAATAGAGTCCATCCAAAAGGAGGAGGGACACCAGGAGGCCTAAAACCCCTTTTTATGAGATCGGAAAGTCATATCAAAAGAAGAGGAGGATTTCTTTGAATTTTTTCCTTTGACAGTAATCCAACCATCTTCGACTGCCACAACCTTCTTCTGCTAGCAAATCGAATCCAAAGAAATAGCCCCTAGCAAAGAATCCGAAAAATTCCTAGCAAGAGGGACAGTGACAACATTACCCGCAACAGAAATCAAACCAACAAAGTGGCAGGAAAATCAAATTCTGGATTAGGGCCAGGAAGACATCCAGCAAGAGGAACATCAACATTAATGCAATAAAAAAGTTGTTGATAAACAATTCATCATTAATGTCAATTTTTTGTGGTATTGTAAGAGTGCATACTTTGCATTAATGTTATAGTTATGTTGAGATTGACTTGTGGCACACAAACTTACTATAATTGTAAACCTATCATTCACAATCATGTTTTTAATTAAGGGTCAACCAAATTTGTTTTTAATTAAGGGTCAACCAAATTTTAAAGGGACCTGAAACCTTATTTATGTAATGCTGCCATCAACAAACCATTAGCTAACAATTAGGACACAGACAACCTACCCATATTAAAAAAGAACCAGAATAAGAGGACAAAAGAAGGCTTAACAAAGCCACATCAACCCATTAAAAAAAAATATAAACAAGAGAAACTAAACTAATTTAGGCTCTTTAGAGCCTCAATAGCTTCAGCTTCAAGTTGAGAGATGTTCATGGACAATGTTTTCATCTTATTAAGTCTTGGTTTGATTGTTTAGTAGCCCTATTGAGATGAGCTTCTATACGAGTGCTGGGACCTTTTTCATTCTCTTGGAGAATTTGCTTACTCTTATCAGAAGCTTCAAGATCAACAAATCGAGTTTTTGCTTCCTACAATTTCTCAAACTTCTTAGCCATGACCTTTATACTATTTGCACTACACTTGATAACCTTATAACTAAATTTGACTAAGGTGATTCGATTGTCGTTAATCCTCTTGTAATTTGTTTCCAGGTGGGAGATTCTACCTTCATAATCGATTTTCATATGTTTAATATCCTTAACTACCTTTTGAAGTGAGGCCACAACATTCTTGTCTTCCTTCTCAAGCCATGAGCCATCTTGGGTTGGATATTATCAAAATTATTTTTTTAGAGTTTGAATAGCGATGTTTATCTCATTTAACTCATGGAAAAATAGCTTTTGCATTATGAAGTTGGCCATTGCCACATTTCTAGCCAAACCTAACAAATCATTAGGGATTTATTTTTCTAAATTTAGAAATATCTGGAAATATTTAGTTTGAGTATTCAAACCTATAGATTGAATACATATAGGATTAGAACCATTAATCTAAATATATTACCAAAAAATACTAACAACACTAATTCAATAATCCTTGCCATGCATAAATAACAATTATAAATAACAATAATAACCACACCAATATTAATGGATGTTGAATTTATAACTTATTGAATTAAATTAATATCAATTCAACAACTAAACATTAATAAAAACTAATGAACCTTGAACTTTTTAACTCAATTATAACAAATTTGATAACCCTAACTTGATATAAAAATAACTATCACTTCATTTATCTTCAAAACTAATAGAAATATATTGACCTATTTTCTAAGATTATAAAAATTATAATAACAGTATATCTATACAAAAACGAGGACAAATATTTTTGAAATGGTAAGGACTTGATAATGGAGCAAAAACCACAAGTACTAATTATTAGAAAAAATTATAGTTGCATTTTTACATTATCTAACAAACAAAGGTTTTGTTTTTTAATCTTTGTGCTTGGTGCACACTGCAACACCCAATTTGTAATTGTTTTTTTAGATTATCTAGATTTTTTTTCTTTGTAATCTTTCTTAGCAAGAGTCATCTAGCATAATACAACTTGTTAGGCTAGTTTGACTCTCCTAACATGACTCCTAGTAAGAAACCCTTATTAGACCTAGAAGTCATGCCTCTTCTCTTATGGATCCTAGAAAGCAACCCTTACTAGAACTAAATGCCATACTCTTATTTGTTCTTGCATGCTTCATGTGTATATATAACCTATGCTAATCATGTTGCTCCTTTTATCCTGATAATTTATACTAGTAAGATCCTAAGTCCTAGGTGCACAATATCATCTCGTCTCTTTAATGTCTTGGTGATTTTTTTTGATGTTATCCAACACTTTACCAGGAGTATGAGCGTAAGACCATACTCCTACTAAAGTGAGGGATACATATAGTTTCATATATTGTATCCTCATAGAATTTCAAAGTTATTTTAGGCCATAGTCCAACCATTTTGGGCCCAAATTTGAACCTATAACTATTCAAAAAATATTGAATGAGAGAATTCCCCTAGATGTCGGCCTTCTTCAAAATTCAAACATGAAACATATGAGTTGTGTATAAATTCAATTCATTTCCCCTCGTTTGTGTTGGATAATTGAGAGGGGGGGGGAGGGTGAATCAGTTATCTTAGGTCCTTTAATAATTTTTAACCTTAAAATATTCTCGGTAGATAATCTATGCAATCAGATTTAAACATTTAACCAACCATAGTAGTATTCATCAGAATATCAATAAATAGCATGCAAAACATTCAATCACATTTAACACCAATATTTAACATGAAAACCCATTTTGGGAAAAACCACTATTGGAATTGTCACCCACAAAATAATTCACTCTTCTAAAGTGAGCTTGGTTAAAAGCCACTCCTGTTAAAGATTACAAACACATTTGCTAGATGTGACCTTGTTAGGGGATTTTCACCAAAGATCAACTAGATCTGTCACCCTATAATAAGTGGCCTTATTAGAGGACTTTAGAACATTCATTAGAATGCCACCTTATAAAGGATTTAGAAAATAGGATTGTTAAATCTACTCAGTTAAGAGATTTTCTGCTACAATGGATAGAAAGTAACCATTAAATGATCTGATAAAATATGCAACCACCTTTTCCTGTTCAAATCTCCTTTCTTCTCATTTATCCTCTTCAAACTCTTCCTTTCTAGCTGATCAATACACATACTTCATCTCATCACTTTTCTTCACTTCATCCACACATTCCTTCAACTTTGTTATGTTTGGTGTATCCTTTCCAATTTGGTTATCTGCTCTGAATATCAACATTTCATCCACAACAACAGTATCAACATCAATATCAACATCATGATCATCGAGATCATCCTTTATATAGATAAATTTTTCCGCGTAATCCTATCACCTCTTAATCTCATCCATTCGATTAAATCAGTAGCTCGGTAAAATATTTTATGATTCTTGCTAGTTGTATCTTCACCTTGGAACTTGAAATTTTCTTGGATCTCAAACCAATTGCTAAATCTTCACCATTTATCTATACCTAATGATTCTGATTCGTTGATTTCATTAACTGACTTTGTTCCTTCCTTAGAATCTTCTAGATCAATCTAGATCTTCATACGATGTCATCTTTTACTTTATTCCTTGTTTAACTGACCAAATTCATCTACTTGGTTAACATTCAGTCAGTTAACTGTGACCGACCAATATCTTTACTTTACCGACAACTGTTTCTAGCTCGGTAGAACACACTGTTTCCTTATCTTTGAACACTTTGCAACTTTAATTCTTTGTTATTGATCAACATAACTGACTTGTGCATTTCATTAAATCATGTAAAACAATCAAATCAATATTACCTTGTCATAGACTGATTCAACAATTACCCAATTAAGCTCATATACTTGACACCACTTCTTTATTTTATCTTTTGTCTTTACCAATCATTTCTTTTCTCAACATTACATATTTCAGATTGATATGGCAACTTGAAATCAATAATTCAATAAGCTTGACATCAATGAAAACATAACAACTGATCCAATCCTTCTATATACCTTTCATTGCTCGGTTGACCTTGTTCATTCTCATCATCACAGTGTCAGTTGAATAATAATCTTATTAGTTGGGGTAACAATCTCCCCCTTTGGCATTGATGGCAACACAATCTATATCTCATCTCACATATGAAATATACCATCAAATACCAGTAATCTTTAGTCATCATCAAATACTAGTAATCTTTAGTATTCTTTAGTCATTATATCCTTTATCATTCTCTCTCTTATTCATATCTCTCCCAATTCATTCTCTTCCTCATCATTCTATCTTTCATTCAATACCAGTTACTCTCCCCCTTTCAATATTAGTTACTCTCCCATCATTCTATCTCTCCCCCATTGAAAATAATGCCAAAGATACTTGCAATACCTTAATCCTTTTAGTTGTACCTTGTACCTTTCTTGTACCAATTACTTCTGTTTCCTCATATTTTTCTCACAACTTTAGGTTGTTCCTAAAGAGTGAACATCTGTATCAACTCACAAATAGATAATCTGATAAAGCATGGATTGATGCAACCTGCATCTTTTTCTAATGAACATTAGAGAGAGGAATGACCCCTAGTTTATATCTTAGGTACTCAAAAGTATCCTTAGGCAATGGCTTTGTGAATATGTCAGCAACTATTCCTTAGATTTCACATATTCTAGCTTTACTTGTTTTTCCTGTACTTGTTCTCTTAAATAGTGATAGTTGATTGATATGCGCTTTGTTTTAGAGTGCATCACTAGATTCTTTGAAATGTTTATAGCACTAGTATTATCACAATAGATTTTCACATGACCATCTATCTCCTCTCGTATCCCTTCAAGTAGTTATTTTATCCACACAATATTTTAATAATTAATTGCAACAACAACATATTCTACCTCAACAATAGACTGTGATCAAATGCAACTTTTCTTTTTTCTTATCCATGTCACTAATATTTCTCCTAAGAAGAAAGGTCCTCCACTTGTGCTTTTGCTGTCATCCACATTTCTTGCCCAATTAGAATACACTTTCAATTCAAAATATCCATCCTTTTTTAACCATAAACCATAGTCCTCGGTGTTAGATTACACAGAGGGGGGGGGGGGGGGGGGGGGGGGGCATGGGGGGGGGGGAGGGGGTGAATCAGTAATCCTTGATTCCAAATTACCTAAAAACTTTTCTTTGATTAACTTAGAAATAGCTCAGTGAAACACACTTTACTATTTACTGACAATAGTAAATAAAATTTAACAATTAGTAAATTATTCACACAATTCACACATCACATGTAACACCAGTATTTAACGTGGAAACCTATATTTGGGAAAAACCACTGTAGGAATTATCACCCACTAAGAAAATACTCTTCTGAAGTATGCCCAGTTAAGAGCCAATCCCGTTGAAGATTACAATGCACACTATTAGGTGTGACCTAGTGAAAGGATTTACCTCAGATCTATTAGGATCTTCACCCTGTTAGGAGTGGCTTGGTTAGAGGGCTTCAAACACTCTTTAGACTTTTTTCAAGGATTTTACAATAAGACTGTTAAGTCCACTCTGTTAAGAGATTTCTCTATTACAAATGCTAGTAAGCAACAATAAATGATTTGACCTGTAAACTTGCAACTATCTTTGCATAACCAAATCCTTTGTGCACTCTTCTATATTCACTTTAATTCTTCACTTTCTACTAGCTTCATCACTTCATCAGATCCTACTTTTCCCACTCGAAATCTCTCTATTCCTTCTTCACTGCATCAATTAGTGAATCTTCAACTATTCAATTTGCCAACCATTTGTTCATACAAATCCATCCTTTATATAGATAATTGTTTCCTCTTAATCTCCTATATTACATTTTCCTTCGATCAATATCAACTATCTAATTCATTATACCTTGAATCTGGATCTCAATAACACGTTTTCTTTTCACCTAGGAACTTAAACTTTCTTAAAACTTGTTCCTTTTTCTTAAACAGTTTATATCTAAGCCGTATATTTTCACTTTTAATTTTCCTATCTATAGATCTCTGTAACTAACTTTCCTTGTCATCATGACCATCATAGCTAATATCGTTCCAATCGTTGTATTTAATTACTATTCCTTTCTCGGTAGATAACTCTAAATTTTAATTAACTTCTCTTGGTGCCTAAACCTTTCCTGCTCGGTATCTCGAGCTCCTTTTTCTTTATCGAGACATAATTCTTTTCCTTTTTACCTTTACCGAGTGACATTTCTTTCTTGGTAGCCAAAACTCTTTTGCTTACCGACTTGACAAATCTTCATTACCATGCTTTACCGACTTGACATAACTATGTATTAGGTAAAAAAAATTATATCAACATAATCTAATCATTGTCTGATCTGTATCAGTTGCACATTTAAGTTCTTCAACTTCATAATATCTTACTTATTCATCTTCTTAACTCATTCAACTTGTATCATATACCGAATGATATGACAACACAATATAAACCAAAAATTAATTGCTTGACATCAATGACAAGACAATAACTGATCTAAACTTTCTACTATCATGTATTCCTCTAGTCTTGGTCGGTCTTCATCATCATCACCATTAGATAATCAATCTTCAGCATTACTATCAGTTATGGTAACAATCTCCCTCTCTGGTATTGATGGCAACACTAACAATACTCAGTGTTCAATTGATGATGGTACACTTCACTGTCATTCATATTCTCCCTCTGAGCTTTATCTTTTTATTTTTTGTACTCGATCTTCTTCTGTAGTCTTTCTCCCTCTATCAATAGTAGTCTTCTTTACTATCCCTCTTTGATAATTTATTTTTCTGATTCGATCTGCTTTATTATACCTTTACTGGATCATCATTTCTCTTTGTGCAACATCAGTGCATCAACAATATTCTACCTCTTAGATCTGTGAACATTAATCTCATTCATCTCCCTACATGAATTGACTTATTCTTATCTCTTGGTAAACTTCCCCCTCTTTGACAACAATGCCAAAGACATAAACTTCTCAAATCATACCTCAAATGTATAGATTGCTCATTGCATTACATGAACATCTTTCACTACTTCAGGTTTCACCTAAAGAGTGAACACTAGCATCAACTCATAAAATAGATATTCTATTGATTACTTGAATTGATGCAACATGCATCACGCCTTAGTGAATATTAGATAGGGGAAGAACCCCTAACTTACCTCAGAGATACTCAAAAGAATCCTTCGTTAGTGGTTTGGTAAATATGTCAGCAATCTATTCTTTATAATTCACATACTCCAATATCACATGCTTATCTTGTACTTTCTCTCTTAAGTAGTGATACTTGATAGATATATGCTTTGTCTTTGAATGCATCGCCAGATTCTTTGATATGTTAATAGCACAGGTATTATCACAATAAATTATAACTAGATCGGTAATCTCTTCATGCATACCTTCAAGTAATTGTTTGATCCACACAATGATAGAACAATTCATAGCTGCATCAACATACTCAACTTCGACAGTAGATTGTGAAATACAACTTTGTTTCTTGCTTAACCATGTCACTAGTCTTTCTCTTAAAAAGAAAGCTTCATCACTAGTGTTGTTTTTGTCATCAATATTTCCAGCCCAATCAACATCAGTATACTCCTTGAGATCAAAATATCCTCCTTTTGTATATAACAGACCGAAATCATCAACTCCTTTCAAATATCTAAATATCCTTTTAACTACAAACATGTGTGCCTCCTTTGAGTTGGCATAAAACCTTGCACTATACCAAATGAATGTGCAATATGAGGTCGGTTGTGGAAAACATACTATAGTTTACCAATCAAAGATCGGTAAAGTGTCTCATTCACTTTCTTTGTATCATCTTCCTTTGAAAATTTACAACCAGTAGCCATCGATGTTCCAACTGGTTTAGATTATTCGATATTGAATATCTTTAAGATCTCCTTGATATACTTAGATTGTGTTATGTAGATCCCATCCTTAACTTGTTGAATTGAAGACCAATAAAGAATTTAATCTCTCTAATCATAGACATCTGAAATTCCTTTCTCATTTCCTCAGTAAATGATTTTGACATTATCTCATTTCCTCCAAATACAATGTTATCAACAAATATCTCAGCAATCAGAATTTTATCAGTACTATCACATTTCAAATATAAATTTTTGTTATCACTAGTCCTTTTAAATCCAATCTTAACTAAATAAGAGTGTAATCTTTCATACCATGCTTGGGGTGCTTTCTTCAATCCATAGAGTGCTTTGTGTAGCTTGCAGACCATATCCTTATCAAAATTTTGAACAAATCCTCCAGGTTTGTCAATGTAGACCTCTTCTTCAATAATTCCATTTAGAAATGCAGACTTAACATCCATCTGATAAAATTTAAATCCTTTATAGGCAACATATGAAAGTATTATCCTTACACCTTCTAATCTAGCAATAGGGGAAAAAGTTTCACCATAGTCAATACCTTCTTCTTATGCATATCCTTTGCAGACAAACCTTGCTTTATTTATGATCACATCTCCTTTCTCATTGAGTTTATTTTTGAAAATCTACTTTGTTCCAATCACATTCTTATCCATAGGTATCGGTAGTAGTGACAAAGTATTGTTCCTTTCAATATGATCATTTTCCTCTTTCATTGCATTAATCCAGTCTTCATTTCCTAGTGCATCCTTAAATAATCTTGGCTCAAATTTAGAAATCAAACATCTGTTATCTTTCAAATTAGTTCTTTTCACGACTCCTCCATTTTTGTCTCCAATTATTCTACTCGGTGAGTGGTGTCTTCTCACATATGTTTCCAATACAGGCTTGGTAGACTGTTCATCAGTGTTTTCATCTCTCAGTGGAGGCTCATCTTTCTCATCAGTTCCTCCTTATTGCAACTCAGTTGTATCAATCGAATTACCTTCATGTACATAAACAAATCTTTTTTAATCCTCAGGTTCCTTATTGCTATTCTCTTCATTCCTTTCTACAAATTCATCAATCCTCACATTTGCACTTTCAAAAAATTTGTTAGTAGCCTTTATCAAACATTTATATGCTTTACTCTTTGATGAATAACCTAGAAATATACCTTCATCTCCTTTTGTGTCATACTTTCCATTTCTAGCATCTTTCAATATATAACACCTACTTCCAAAATTTTTAAAACAACTTACACTTAGTCTATGCCCATACCAGAGTTCATAGGTTGTCTTTTTGGTTCCTTTCTTCAACTATACTCAGTTGAGAGTGTAAACCACAATACTTATGGCTTCTCTCCAATATGTTTGTGCAACCTTTTTTTCAATCAACAGTGTTCTAGCACAACCAACTATAGATCTATTCCTTCTCTCAACTATACCATTTTGTTGTGGAGACCTCGACGCAGATACTTGTCTTTTGATTCCATTTTCATTATAGAAGACAACAAATTCATCAAAGATAAATTCACCTCCTCTATCTGATCTTAAACATTTCAGTTGTTTGCCTGTTTCCTTTTCAAATCTAGCTTTATACCACTTTAACATTTGGAATTCATCATACTTCTCTTTTAGAAACATAAAAAACATCATTCTCGAATAATCATCAACAAATAAAATGAAATATTGATCTCCATAATAGCTTTGAAATCTCATAGGACCACAAAGGTCGGTGTGAACTAATTCCAAAATACCATTGGTAGAGTAGGATTTACTTGAGAAACTTGACTTAGTCATCCTACCAATTTGACATTCTTTTCACATTACTTTATTAGGGTTTCTTAATTTCACGAAACCTCTGACTCTATTCTTTTTTCTCACCTTAATCATGTTATCAAAATTTACATGACAAATTATCTTATGCCATAGCCATACATCTTCAATTTTAACAAATAAAAATCTCTTTGTAGTAGTATCAAGATAAAATAGATTACCTTTTGATTGATCACCAATTCCAATTAGATCTCCACCAGTATCATAAATATTCACCTTTCTATTTTGAAATTCCAGTTGGTGGCTGGTATTGTTCAGTTGTGCAACACTCAACAGATTACAGTTTAGACCTTTAACCCAATATGCATCATTACATCTCATCCTTTCATTCAGTATAATTGATCGTTTAATTCCTTTTACATGACATGGAGCATCATTTCAAAATATGACAAATCCTCCATCATACTCTTCTAGGCTCTCAAACATTTCAATATCACCAGTCATATGATGTGAACATCCACTATCAATAATCCATGGGTCAATTTTACTTATGTGAGAAATAAGTGCTTGTTGCTCTTCATGATTTTCTTCATCTGAGTCTTACTTTATAGAAACATAAACAACTTCATATCCTTCTTCACTATCATCAAATTCATCATCGGTTACACCTTCCCCAGCTAGGTAGCAAGACTTCTTACCTTTATCCTTGTAATATCTAAATATTCGGTGTAGGTTGTCTCTCTTTTCATTCTTATCATTCTTGTCATTGTCAGGACATCTTGATGCAATGTGGCCAATATTATTACAATTGAATTATTTCAAGGGTAATTTACCTTTATACTTTCTTTTACCTCTCGGTAATCTTTTAGCCAACAGTGCCTCTAAATCTTATTGTTCTTTCTCTTCGCCAAGGATACTATCATATTCATTTCCATATGAACTACTGTGAATCTCTTTGTCTTTTCTTGATGTACCAATTCTTAGAGATGACTTGAATGCAATTTCAATGGTCGATAGACTATTATCATAATTACTTAGCTCAAATGCAATCAACTTATTGATTAAGGCTTCAAGAGTAACAATATTTTTTGGTATAGATCTTAATTCTTGAATAGAAGATACTCTAATAGCATACTTGGAAGAAAGAGTTCTCAAGATTTTACTTACCACTTCTTCATTAGTCAATGTTCCACAAGCACCTCTTATGGTACTCACAACTTCCTTGACTCTACTACTATATTGTGTGATGTTCATTTCATCCTTCATCCTCATTTTATCATATTTTCCTCTGAGACTATCAACCTTGGCCTTTTGAACATGTTGATCTCCTCCATATATAAGTGTAACCCTATCTTGCATCTCTCTTGAAATAACACAATCCTTAACTATTTTAATTATGGATAGATAAGTACTGAGAGGGGAGGGGTGAATCAGTACCCTCAAAACTTTCAAGACTAAAAAATTTGCAAGTGAAGATCTCAATTAACCGACTGAACCCATTGTTTGAAACATACATTCAAATAAATGAAAATGTAAATTGCATGTAATCAAAACAATAAATCATTCATGAAAATTCATACTCATGACATATATATTTTGGTATCATAGAAACCCTTGTTAGAAGGTAAAAACTACGGTGGGGATGACACCCACAAATATTCACTACTGCAACAATAAAGTATGTCGGTTAAGGCTACAAATTTGTGATCACTTTTGATCATTGTACCTTATTAGGAGTAACAATTAGATCGACTAGATTGACCTGGTTAAAAGATTTTAACAACACAATACATGTGTGTACTCGGTTAAGAGATTTGCATAAGAACGGTTAAGTCCACTCTATTAAGAGATTTCAATTCTGCTACAATGGTTAAAAGGTAACTATAAATGTATCTATAAATAGAAACTATATCTTATCTGATTCAGATATGTGAAATATCAAATAGATATCACCTCATAGTGATGTATGTGTCTCTATTCTTCTCGGTAGCCTTGTGTGTGTTCTTAAAAACTGATTGCCTCTTTCATAAACCTTCTATTTCAAACCCTTTATCTGATCTCCTTATGTCCTTAGTGTAGCTACTCCTTCATGATACTTGTTTATAATGTCATATTTACAATTTTATATCAAATTGACTTGACCTAATTAGGGTTTACAATATCTTAGAAAACTTAAGATCAATGGTGTACAAAAATAACCTAGATGTAACATTACATAAGAATCATCAACAAATTAATGATTACATCCATATTTAATTGTGTCTCAATCTTGTTAAACCATTTACTGATCGGTGTGAACCATTTGCATAGATTTATGTGCCATTTCAGATTACGATGCCATTTACTGCTTTACTCGGTAATCACAACATTCTCCATTTTATAAATTATTGATGCTCGGTTCATATGAATACTCGGTGATCACTAGCTTGATACTCGGTAATTGTATTTTTCTCGGTGAGTTTACTCAGTCAAACCCTTGTTCGGTTAACTTAGTGATCTACCTTGTCTTTTCTCGGTGTGTAGGCTTTGTATGATTGATCGACTGTCCTGTTTGTCTCCTTTACCGACATTTACCGACTGAATAACTGATTGATACTAATGACAATCCATTAATGCTCAAATAGGAGTAACATTCTCCCCCTTTGGCATTAGTATCAAAACCTTATGTATATGTACTGATTGCCAAAAAAAATATATACAAACTCCAAAAATATACTAACTCCATATATATATATTGACTCCCCCTTTGTGCATGCTCTCGGTGTGAAGTTCATAGTGGCATATATATATAATCTATATACACATAATTTCCCCCTTTTTGAAATTAATGCCAAACAAAAATAATGTACTTACAACTTATCAAAAATGTGCTGATGGGTTTTCTTGAGTCATGAATCCAAGACATTTTCCCATTCTTCTTTTAGGTTCTCAAGAGCAATGTTCTCTAAACTGACTTGTGCATGCATGTCAAAAATATTCTCAAGTACATAAATTTCTAGGGTGGCAACTAAATGTTTTTCCTTATTGACATGATGCTCCATTATCTTCAGATGTGGAAGCAACTCAGCCTAAAGCTCAGTGATTTGATCACTTATTGCATCTTATGGCTTCCTCAAATCTAGTCTCAACCACTCAAGTTCTTGAACTTTGGAAATATGCTTATGAAAAGCATTTTTATCGGTTAGAGAACTATTTTTACTGACCTTAATCTCTTCATCTAGTTTCTTAATCTTTTCACTAACCTCAGTAGTGAATTGGTTCATGGTGCATAATTTGAACAAAATTTGAATTATCCCCTGAATTATGGTTTCAAGCTCAGTAATAACCTCAGAGAGCTTAACCTTATTTATTGCCAATTCTTGGCTTATTTTCTCAGCTAATTTCAACTGTATCTTTTCTTCTGCCCGCTCTTCTATTCTTTTTTTTGTATTTATATCCGGGGCATTTATATGACCGGTTAGAGATGCAAGTTGATCAATGATGGGAGTTTCCTCATCAACATTGATCTCGGGAACTACTTGCAGTAAAATATCTCTAAAATCCTCCAAAATTTATTTACTTTTATTTTCCTTTTTCAATTTCTCTTGTGTAGCCTTCCTAGTGCACAATTCCCCATATCTTCTCAATGCTTTGGGGTGTAATGTCCTAGGATCACATTCAGGTATCTCAATAACCTCATCAAGTGTGACAAGACCCTTTCCATGTTTCTTTTTCTTCTTCTTCTTCTTCTCCGGAGTTGGCGACTTAGTAAAAGGAATGAGAGCTTTGGACTCCAAATTTGTCTTTTCTATCTTGGTAGACACTGTACACACAAAAGTTGTGCACTTCTATGAATCCTTACATGCAAAGAAACTCAAGAATGAGCCCTCACAAATCGATCCATAGCTCTCTATGCATGGAGTTGCAAGATTATGGATTTTCTCTCAGCTAGAGCTATTGAGCTTGTGACCTTTCTAGTCAACCATACAATGAGAGATTCGAATGAGGACAAGGGCAAGAGTGCCAATATCCCCAAAGAATCAAATGGAAATGCAATGTAAATGCAAGCTAAGAATGAGGATGCAAATGTGCAAGCTATGCTATGAAAATGGAAGTACAAACTAAGCTATGAAATGGAAATAACAATGTGTTACAACCCTTCCTATTAAGCTAGATGACTATTCTAAAGCTTGAAAGTGAAATCTAAGCTATGAAAGCATAAAAATGAACTACTATGCAAGAATGGAAACTAAACTATGAAGCAAATGAAGAACTCTAAGATGCAATGCAACAATGATCTCCAAAAAGCTCCAAAGAATTCCTGCAGCATAGAGTTAGCATAAAACAAGTGTCCTATAATGAGGGAGAGAGCTCTCCTTTTATAAGAAATGCAAAGGAATGGACCATGGAGATTAAGAGGCAAAAGGTCTTAATCAACGGTGGAGCTTGAAAGAGGAATAATCCGTGTGCACAAGTATCCTCCAATAGGAAAATAGGAGTTGACTTTATGTCCATATGAGATAAAAAATGTTTTTCTCCTTTTTATAAAATAGGAATAATACTTTGTTTGTGCAACTTAGGATAAGAGGAAAGTGGGGGCTCTTTATTTAATCAAAAGGGGAGGAAATATTCCTTTTAAGTAAATAAAAACTTAGGATAAATGGTTAGCCCATAGGATAAAAAATCCAATACATGATCGAAACTAAGATTTGATCAAGAAATTGATGATGTTGAAAATATTGATTATTGATAAAGATGATTCAGGGTTGATAAATCAAATAAATGGGGCCCAAAGTCTAGGCGACCATTTTTGGGTGCATACATTTGCCCCTATTTGACTAATGTGTTATCGATCTGGGAACACATGTAGTCAAAGAATGAAGTTGCAATGTGAGATCGATCTGGGATCACAAAACAAATCAGATGTGAGGTCAATTCGGGATCACACCCGGACAAACATAAACAAAGGCCTTTGAACATGAGGTCGATTCGGGATCACATTCAAAGTAAGATAAGAATCTCAAATTTGAACAAAATCTCACAAAAGATGTTTGAATCAGGAAAATCAAGGAATCAGGGATGAGAATCCCATAAATATTGCCCCCTCGGAATTGAAATCGAAATCAGGTAGAGGAGAGACATCAAATCGATAAGGTTGATCAAATCAGAATGAAATCACAATCGAAGGTAAGGGTCAATAGGTTAACCATTAGGCAATGAAATGTGCCCCAGCGATGAAGTAGAAGAATAAAAATAGGAGACTAGAAATAGCACGAATGAAAGACAAGAAAATTTGAGAGACATGGAAGGAAGAAAGTCCATCGAAAATCAAATTATGCCTCAAAAAGTCAGTCAACTGCTCAGAAGAAGGGGAAAATTTTGAAATACAATTTTGACAATCAAGATAACCTCAGATTTTGATTTTGAGTCTGAAAATGGATCCAAGACGTCGAAATTAGCTAGGGGTGTAATTTTTGCACAATTCTGAGGTGTTTTAAAAATTGGTCAAAAAGTCAAAATGCTATAAAAGGGGTCAAAAATGTCATTTTCAAAATCATTTGACTTTGATTGATTTGAGAATTTTGAGAGCTTAGAGAGAGAGAATGGCCCAGCAAGCAGCAATTCCCATCCATAAGCACCGATTCAAGTGCGCCCAGTTGCACAACCGGCCACCACACTATCCTGCCCCAGTACATTTTTGGAAAACATGCATTTTTTGAGTCATTTAATACATTTTGAGCACATTTTTAAATTTTTAAATTTT
Source organism: Chamaecyparis obtusa (assembly GCA_027943335.1). Lineage (NCBI taxonomy): Eukaryota > Viridiplantae > Streptophyta > Pinopsida > Cupressales > Cupressaceae > Chamaecyparis > Chamaecyparis obtusa. Next base: position 2,723,021 of record BSBK01000518.1, on the reverse strand, counting down.
CAAATTTTGAGTTTTAGGTGAAATATTGCGCGATACTTTAAAAGTATCGCGCCCCTTGGGGATAAATATCGTGTGATACTTCGCGAGACCCCAAAGTATCGCACGCGAATAGACACCAGTATCGCACGATACCGGGAGAACTATCGCATGATACCGGGTGAAGTATCGCATGACCAAAGGTATATCGCCCTGCTATAGAGAGAAGTATCGTGCGATACTTGTCCCAAAAAAATAGTATCGCCCAAAGGCAAAATTTGAAATTTTTAAGTTTTTGTGAGCAAAAATGACATGGGTCTAGACAAGTTTACATTTTTAAAGATGTGTGATACTAATTTTTAGACATGCATCATGATATGTTCTAACAACTAGCTTGGTTTAATGGCTTGTAGGAGGTCTTTCCAACATTGATCATTAGAGCGCCGAAGGTGACGAGGTTGAGGTGCGTCTGAGATCTAGATGATCCGGGCAATGCTAACATCAGAGCTATGGGATTCAGATATCTATTGAGATTCCCATATATCAGGGCTGATCATGGGTTGTTGATTGCTCTTGTTAAGAGATGGCATAGTGAGCACAACACCTTCCACCTACCTACCGAAGAGGCATCGATCGCACTAGAGGATGTCTACAGGATATTATGGGTTTCGTGCCATGGCGAGTCAGTGAGTATAATCATGTTTTGAGAGATAGTCATAAATGTAATGTTTCCATAGAAATTGACATGATTCATGTGATGGCACAGGTATACTATGATCAGGATGTGACTGAGGGGCGATGGTTGATCCAGGAGATGTTCCAGGATGTGACTATCCTTGATCGACATGTCAGCTGGGAGCGGCTGCTAGATGACTTTGGCAGAGATTTTCTGGTGCCATGTATTGTGGCATCTATCATTTCACAGATCCTGATGATTAATCGTAGTCAGAAGGGATTCCCGCTTGGATGGGCCAGGTTACTGATAGACTTGGTAGGCAAACCTCAGCGCATGGCATGGGGTCTGGCCACACTAGCAGAGATGTATCATGAGTTACACAAGATCGTCTATAAGAATGGTCGGACATGGGCTTGTGGTGCCATCGTGGCACAGGTGTGGGCTTGGGAGCATATTGCTATGATACACCCCAAAGTCCAGCCTAGGGAGCGGAGGTACCCATATATATACAGGTACATAGGATACATATCACATGCCCATACTGGGGATGTGACATACTACAGGCGGATACTAGATGAGATGACCTCTATCACATGGAGGCCATACAGGGATGCCGAGGGATGGAGTGATGCAGAGGATGAGCTGAGTTACATGCTGTGTACTAGGCCACTAGTAGGCTGACACTCAGAGATTGTTGAGAGATTCTGCATCACTCAGGTTTGGAGGTAGTTTGGGCACCAGCAACAAGTTTCCACGGAGACTACTACATATGCACGGGCCCGAGATGAGGAGGGTCATGGGTGGCTGCCGATGCTGGATTACCAGTAGGCAGTGCAGGACATAACTGCTATCAGGAGGGAGCCTTGGGAGTATCTCCCAAATGTGGAAAATGCAACACATAGGGCTGAGAGACATAGGTCACCATTCCCTCAGTTTACCATACCAGATGTAGCACAGGTTGCCCCGAGAGGAGGCAGAGCCGATGATGAGGGCAGAGGAGGAGGTCAGGCCAGAGAGGTGGGGGAGGGATCTAGAGCTGGTGGCCGAAAATGGCCACGAGGTCAGGGCTCGGGGAGCGAGGAGGTATAGAGGCCTTCTCAAGAGCAGGCATGAGGACAGGTACCACCACATATATAGGTAGATCCAGTCGCAGGGGAGGGTTTGAGGGCTCACATTTAGACTCTGGAGGCAAAGATTCAGTAGTTGAGGGTCACGATAGAAGTGAGGGATCAACAATTAGTAGATCTAAGGGTGGAGAGAGATCAATAGATAGCCAATCTCAGGGTAGAGATAGCACGTCGCAAGGTGGTGGCATAGGCAGATGCTTTAGAGATCTAACGGGAGATGGCGAGAGTAGCATACTATCACGGACTCTACCTTCAGGCCATCCTAGAGGATCAGAGAGCACCGTCATACTCTCAGAGGGTAGGGGCATCAGATATGGTACTTGATAGGAGAGCCATGCCTCCTCCACCACCACAAGCTCCTCACGAGGGTGGTAGCGAGTCCTAGGTTTATGTCCGAGATTGATAGATATTTAGACATATCTTGAGACATTGATCTAGATTTTGGGATCTCATATTGTATATTGTATCATTTCATTGATTTATATATGAGATTACTGGATTTTTTGATATATCATGTGTTTATGTCTCACTTGTGATGGATATATCAGTTTATGTATCTTGTCTTGTCATTTTGCTCAAAGTGTTTATGTATATATTCATGTATGTTCTCTCTCATAGATGTATGTTTGATTCCCATGTATATGATATAGACTCATGTTTTCGAAAATGATAGTATTGATATAGATATGATGATATGATTAACCCCTTGTGATGAATAGGAATAGGTTCGAGATGAAAAAGAAAAGGAGTGAAAGACATGATCGAGAAGAAGGAAAGGTGAGCGCAGTCGATTGACAGGTCCACGTAAGATGAAAAAGGAGAGCTCTCTCCATATGCAAAAATGCAAAACTAAACTAACATGAACCTAAAAATGCAAGCTACTATGAAAGTGGTTGACTTGCAAGGTCATAATACTTATAAACATCTAATTATCATCATCGAGCGTTATTGGTAGCATCGCAAGATCATACAATGCACACTAGCATAACTATGTGGATATGAATATGATCTCTATCAGATAGAAATGTGGAAATCCCACCTAGGCATCAAAGACATGTAGGTCAAGATGACTAGTACAGTGAGATTACCTAAGTTTGATATGGCGAGATTATGCTTATATCAAGACACATGAAAGTCAGGATAACTAGAAGCATGCACTCGCATAACAGTCAAGGATAATATCTTGTCAATCCATAGTGTCAAGTAAGACCAACATAAATGCTTATGACAGTTAGGATCAACAAAATATACCCATAAGTAGATAAAGAAAGAAAACATGTTCTCATACCCTCAATCTTCTAGCTATGCATCATTGAAAACTTCTTAGGGAGAGACCACTCATCAAAGAAATCCTCATAGATAGCACACAAAGAAAAATAGAGTCAACATATCTCAATGAGTTGATTGTTTAAGTGCATGTGTGTTGGTCATAGAATCAATCTTTGAGTATCACATTTGCAAATGAGCAATATCGCATCATACTTAGACTGGTGGGTAAGACATCTGATAAGTGTTAAGAAACACTTGACACAAGGGTAGTGTTGAGAAACACTATTTGGGGGGGTGTTGAAAAACACCGGTTTGTGAAATGCCTCAAGAGACAAATGCACCTAAAGGACCTATGCTAACAGGTATGCCCCCTTGACAAAGACAAAGACCAATTCTAGACCAAGTCAAATAAGGTCAAGGCATGGTGGAGAAAGGCTCAGTGTCGAGGACACATGCTAAAAGACAAGGGTGCTAAGGCCTCAAGTAGCGCCTATTTCCAGGTTTTCACCACTTGGATTTATTGCAATTTTTCTCTTTTTTTCTTTTTTTTTTGTATTTTTGCTACCAAGGCGCCTGTTTCCAAGTTTTCACCAAGGCAATTTTGCTATTTTTTTTGAATTTTTTTGATGACACATCAAAGCGCCCATTGCTAGGTTTTCACTAAGATGCTCTTTTTTTTAGGACTTTTTATAATTTTTAGGATTTTTTCAGCATCATATATCAATTTTTTTGGTATTTTTTTCAGGATCATAAAGTATGTACAAAGGATGCCCCCAGACAAAAACAGGCATCAAGGATAGAACTTCTTTAGGTGCAAAATGTTGATGGGATCAGGGAGCTGTTCTCCATCGAGATCTGATAGTAAATATGCACCGGTACCAAAAGCAACTATAATAATGTATGGTCCAAGCCAATTAGGTTCAAACTTTCCCTTTTGTTCTCTGTTCTGTTGATTCTTAGGGTTCTCTCTCAAAACAAGATCACCTATCTGAAATTCCCTAGGGTGAACCTTCTTGTTGAATGCTTTGGACATACACTTCTGATACACTCTCATATGATCAAATGAAGCCTTACGCTTCTCATCTAGAAGTTCAAGTTCCTGTAACCTCATGGCATGGTAATCCTCATCTGTTATCAATCCTTTGATTCAGACTCTAAGTGAAGGTATCTCTACTTCTAAGGGTAACACCGCTTCAGTGCCATAGGTAAGAGCAAAAGGAGTAGCTCCTATAGGTGTATGAATGCTAGTTCTGTAAGCCCATAGTGCTGGATTGATTTGCAAGTGCCAATCCCTGCCATTCTTGTGCACTGTCCTATGAAGAATCTTAAGGATGGTTTTATTGGAAGCCTCTGCCTGGCCATTTCCCTGTGGAAAGTAAATGGAGGATCAATGTTGCTTGATTTTAAACTTTTTGCATAAATGCTTTAGGTCCGTATTCTTGAATTGACCTCCATTATCAGTGATAATCTCAGAAGGTACTCCAAATTGGCAAATAATATGATTCAAGATGAACAAAGAGATAGTCTTCCCTGAAGCCACAGAAAGTGGCACGGCTTCCACCCATTTTGTGAAGTAGTCAGTAGCAGTAATAATGATCTTATGTCCACCTAATGAGTTGGGGTGAATCTACCCAACTAGATCAAAGGCCCAGTGCTGAAATGGCCAATGAGAAATGGAAGGAATCAGCTCCCTACCTGGAGCATGAATTAGGTTTCCATGTTTCTGACATTTTTCACAAGACTTAGCAAAGGCTACTGCGTCTATCTACATCATGGGCCAATAATACCCTACCCTAAGCAACCTTCAGGCCATGGCAAGACCGTTGGAATGTCCACCACAAATGCCCTCATGGATGTCGGCTAACACTTGGTCAGATTCCTCCTTTTCCAAGCACCTAAGGAGTGTCCCATCTAAACCCCTCCTATATAAATCACCAGAGATAAGGGTGTGGTGGGAGGCATTGTGGACAAGGTTTCAGTGTTCAGAATGGTTGAACATGTTGGGGATGATGCCATCACGGAGATATGAATAGTTAGCACCATATCAAGAAGATTCATGTGTGACAAGGGTACAAATGACATGGCTTTCAGATGAGTCAAATATGGGATGGTGTAGCTCTTCCACCAGGAATTCAAATATTGATTCATGTTGTTCCAACTGAAGGAGTGAAGCTAATGTGGCCATAGCATCTGCAGCTTTGTTCTCTGTCCTAGGGATCTGTTGAAATGTCACAAATGTAAAGTAACGTCTCAATGATTCAACCATCTTTTTGTAAGGTACCAATTTATCATCTTTGGTTTGATACTCCTCATTGACTTGGTTGATAATTAGCTATGAATCCCCAAAGACATGTAATTCTATTATGTTCCATTCTATAGCCATTTTCAATCCATTGGTCAAAGCTTCATATTCTGCAATATTATTTGTACATGGGAATAAAAGTTTGTAAGACTTTGGAATGTTGCACCCATGTGGAGAAACAAATAATACTCCAACACCTGATCCATTTTTCATGTGGGAACCATCAAAGAACATTTTCCAAGTGTGAGTAGTCATATACAGTATGTGTTCATCTGGGAACTCTACTTGAATAGGCATACTATCCTTAACTGGGAAATCAACTAATTGATCAGCAATAGCTTGCCCCTTTATGGCCTTTCTCTCAACGTACTCTATATCAAATTCAGTCAAAACCATCATCCACTTAGCAAGTCTACCCGTGAGAGCAGCCTTACTAAGAAAGTACTTAAGAGGATCAATTTTTGCAACCAAATGTATAGTATGAGTGAGCATATAGTGTCGCAACTTTTGGGAAGCAAACACTACTACCAGACAAGACTTTTCAATGCTATTATAATTGATCTCATAAGATACTAGAGTACGACTAATGTAGTAAATAGCCCTTTCTTTCCCATTATCATCTAATTGAGCCAACAATGCCCCCAAGGAAGACACTATTGCTGAAATGTATAAAATCAATGGTTTCCCAGGAATAGGTGGCATCAAAATTGGAGGATTAGCCAAGTATTGTTTCATTTGATCTAGGCTCTTTTGGCATTCCTCATTCCACATGCAAGAAGCACCCTTATGAAATGTCTTATTAAAAGGTTGTGCTCTATCTACAAGCTGAGAAATAAACCTCCTGATTGACTGAAGATGTCCCTAAAGACTTCTCATTTGACTGATATTTCTTGGAGGTGGCATATCTAATATAGCTTGGACCTTTTCAGGATCAACCTCTATTCCTTTTGCTGAAATTATGAATCCTAGGAGTTTACCTGAGGCAACTCCAAATGCACACTTTTTTGGATTCAATCTAAGCTAAAATTGTGCCATGCGATCTAGAATTACTTCCAGATCATCGAGGTGTGTGTCCCATTTTTTAGATTTAGCCAGGGTATCATCCACATAATCTTCCATGTTCTTATGCATCATATCATGAAAAATTGTGGTCATAGCTCGCTGATATGTTGCTCCTACATTCTTTAGGCCAAATGGCATGACGTTCCAACAATAGGTTCCCCATGCACATGTGAAAGCTATTTTCTCTTGATCTTCGGGAGCTATTTTTATTTGGTTATATCCAGAAAAACCATCCATTAAAGAGTATATCTCATAGCCCACGGTCATATCCACTATCATGTCTATTTTAGGGAGTGGAAAGTCATCCTTTGGGCATGCTTTGTTGAGGTCTCTGAAGTCTATGCAAATGCGAATGGACCCATCATGTTTCGAAATTGGAACAATATTGGAGATCCACTCAGCATAGTCGATAGCTTGAATGAATCCTGCACGTAAGAGCTTTTCTAATTTAGCTTTAACAAGAAGAGCTATGTGAGGATGCATTTTCCTCAACTTTTGTTTAACTGGTTTTATTCCTGGAGCTATAGATAGATGATGCATAATAAGATTAGTGTCAAGCCCTGGCATATCAGAATATGTCCAAGCAAAGTTGATTTTCTTCTTTTGCAAAATTTTTGTATATGCCACTTTTTCTCCAACTGATAGAGACTGAGCTAGGTGCACTATTTGGGGGGCCTCTTCTGTATTCAAATTCACTGGTTGTGTAGGCTCAATAAGAATTGATGACCTATCTTGGAAGTAACCCACCAAGTTATTAAGTACCCCATCCTTAGGTGCCTCAAAGAGGTTTTCACCCTCAAATACGTCATTTATTTTTACTATTTTTGGTTCTGATACCACCACAAGGTGGTTTTCACCATCAGACCTATTTTTCTTTTTTTCTTTTTCTTTTATTTTTAGACTGAGGTACTTAATATCAGGCTCCGTCAGACTCATTGTTGGTTCACTGGTGGAAGAAGCCACGGGTTCAAGAGCATTTAGATAGCAGGCAATTTTGTAATCATTCTGAAAAGTGAGGAGTCTAGGCTCTTGGTGGCACTGAGACCAATCGATTAGGTCATAGTGAACAAGGGGTAGGTCAATGACGGGTTCAACATTGTTTATATGGAAGGTGTTATCTTTGGTGACCATATGATCGGGATTCATCCAGTCCCCTCCTAAGATACCCGAGTCAGGATTTGTCCTATCAAATGAAGCGTCATCCACTAAGGCAATTTGAGGAGTCCAATCCTCCAGTCCTACACTAGGCTTGTTGGTCACATCAGGTTGAGTACTATAAGCATGGACAACATCCATGTCCAAATCAACTGTTGCATCTGAAAGTGAGTCCCATTTGAACTCATGTGAGTCTGTCTCTGAATAATTATTTGGGCCTCGTGATGTAGAAGCCTGAAGGTTAGGAAAGGTTTCCCCTTCTCTAATACTAGCATTGTTACTATCCGTCACAGCTAGGATAGCAACACTTTCCATTGTCAATCTAGCATTCATATTGTTAGTTGTCAAATCTTGTGAATCTCCCCAAAGGAGATTTGTTGAAGGCACCCAATCATCAGACATGTCTTGCTGATTAGAGAGATTAGGTGTGTAGTCTGAGTCATTGTTACTGTCTCTCGCAGCTGAGATAGGGACACTTTTTTGTTTCTTATTTTCAAAACCTAAGCCAATTATTGACTTATTCCTTCGTCCAAAAAGGGCATGGTTAAGAGGTTCAGCCCTAGCATCTAGCCTATGACTAAGGGGACCCTGTCCTGGATAACCCATATTCTTGACCAATGTATACCCTCTCCCATAAGTTCTAGGGGAAGGTGCAAAATTCTCATTATGTAGGTATTTCTCTTCTCGGTAAATCCAGTCCCTAATGGAAACCTCTTCTTTTTCTTGTTGAATCAGAACTGAGGATTCCACAAACTTATCAAACAATGTCATGGCTGAAGATGAGGGCTTCATTTCTTGAGAAGGTCTGCCATAAGACCTAGGGGAAATTGGCAATTTTGTAAATGAATCCAATTTTTAGTCCCCCATACCAAGATCTATGGTCTTGAATTTATTCTTGCATTGTTCAAATGCGGTATCAAAAGTGTTAGCCTCCCTATTCAAAGGAATGTGAGACCCTGCTGAAATTGTGTTGACTGACAGTGTGCTGTCTCTAGGTATGTAGACTTCTATTCCATTGTAGGGGAATTTTACACACTGATGATAGGTAGATGGGACCACTTGCATCTCATGTATCCATGGTCTACCTAATAAAAAATATTGTAAGCCAAAGGACCGGCATCAACAATCTGGAACAAAATGTCTTTCTCTATAGGACCAATTTGATTAGGAAGAACGACCAATCCTTTAGAACTACGTTCTGCTTCATCATAAGCCTTGATAGTTATTTTCTTTCTTGTGTCAATGACTTCTTCTGAATAACCCAAGGCCTTCAATAAGCTCAAAGAACAAATATTAAGCCCAGCACCCCCATCTATCAACACACGCCTGACACGGGTCTTGTGGATCATAACCTCTATATGAAGGGCCAAATTGTGTGTGTGGCTTAATGACTTGTCATCTTCCTCTAGGAATGTAAGGTAGTGAGGGCTAGCCAAGTGGTTGACCATATTCTGGAATTGATCTACATCTATATCATTAGGGACATTAGCCATTCGCAAGGCATCCTCAAGGACACGCTTGTGCTTAGGGGACAGTTCTAAAAGCTCAAAGATTGAAATTTGCATTGGTGTACATTGTAATTGGTCAACAAGATTATAATTCAACTCAGGACCAACAATAGATTTTGGAAGAACACCCTTTGACACTGGCTGCTTAGACTTACTAGAGTTAGGACCTCTAATAACAATGGGAGCTTGAGAGTAGCTTTTAGTGACAACATTGAGGGGTTGGGACATCCTTCATGAGTGAGGACCTCTTAGTACCACAACGGGTCCTTCATCAGGCATAGGAGTTGAATCCACATCATATCCATAAGGGTCTTTCCCTCTCATCATGTTGATATTATCATCAACCACTTCAAGCATGTTAATAACATTTTCAGCATTTGTGTAAGTGTAGTTGATAGCAGCCTTTCCATTCTTGTTGTTAGAATTCTCTCCTTTCTCATATTTGGGCAAGGGTTCTTTAAAATATTTGTGATCCGCATTAGTGGTTAAACCATCAACTTGTAATTTGTTGCTCTCAATAAGGTCTTGAACAAGGTGTTTAAGTCTAAAACAATTTTCTATATCATGTCCAATTCCATTGTGAAAGACACAAAAGGCCTTCTCATCCCACCAATGAAGTTTAGGGTCTGGTATGCGGTGCTTGGTAGGGTCCTGAGGGTGTGCCAAATTATGAGCAATTAATGTCTTATAAATGTCTGCATAGGAGTCCCCAAGTTTAGTAAATTTTCTCTTTTCCTTTTTAGGTCTCCCTTGATACTTGGGTTTATTCTCTGGTTGTCCTGAAGATGTTTGTAGCTTCATAGCTTGAACTACATGAGAGAGATTAAGAACTCCTTCATTCTTAGGTTGTGATGAGTCCACAACCTCATCATTGACCACCTACTTATTCTTATTCCAACAAGAGTTCTTTTTGTCCTTATTACCATTATTGTTGTTGTTGTGGCTATTGTTGTTATTAGTTGATTTAGCCAAAATTCCTTGTTCTTTTAGGACATCCTCTATGTGATAGGCCACCTCTACCATGGTATCAAAAGAATTAAATGGGATCTTCCTTACTTCATATCTTAATTCCAGTATCAAGTTGCTCACAATGATGTCTATTCTTTCCTCATTAGGAATTGTCCTTGGATATTTTGAGCACAAACGTCTCCATCTTTGTAGGAAGGTGACAAAAGATTCCCCTTGATTTTGTTTGAGCTTGCACAAATCAAGCATTGTGACCGACCTTGATAGATTATAAGCAAAATGTTGAACAAATCTTTCCACAAGCTCTTTAAATGTCTTAACTGGAGGAGTAAGGTTAGTAAACCACTCCATGGCTTGACCCTTGAGGCTCCTTGGGAATAATCTCATTAAATAGGAGTCTTCATGGTGAAAAGAAAAACTCATTATATAAAATTGTCTAACATGGTCATGAGGATCACCAACACCATCATATTTGTCGTAGGTTGGAAACTCAACTTTCTTAGGAAACTCAACCAACACCACAGTCTTGTCAATTGGGTTGGGACATATGGAATCCAAATTAAAGGTTCTCTTAGGTGCCCTCATCCTTTCTATATCCCTTTGAAGTTGTTTAATCACCTCATTAGTTGATGGATCTTGCTTCTTTACCTTTCGGTCCACATCAAAATTGTATGGGACCTTAGCACCTTTGTTGATGAGACTTTCTAGAAACTGATCCTTGTTTTGTTCCACATACCTTTCTACATATGCTTGAAAGGATGGTTCTTGTTGCATAGTCGTAAAATCCATTTTATCAAAGTTGGTATAGCTTCCTCCATGTTGTGAGCCATGATGTGCTTGTTGGGAGGGTTTCTTTGAATGTCTATGAGGCGATCGTCTCCTATGATGATCATATCTTGAAGTCCTTCCTCTAGGACTTGGGGATCATGAGGGCATCCTTGACCTTCTTCTAGGACTTGGTGAGGGGGTAGATGGGGGTGAGTTGGTCCCACTATTGGCACCCCTCCCATTGAATCGATTTTGGAGTTGTTGTGCATAGAGCCTATCTTCTTCTTCTTGGGTGACTCTTTTGCTTATGTCCAATAACACACATTCCTCTTCTTCTAGTTGTCTGAATTTCTCCTTTTTGGAGGCTTGTTCATCTAGATAGGCTTGCTTCTCCCTTTCAATGCTTTTCAACCTTGTATTTTCATATCAAGAGGTATCTTTAAGTGGAGAAGATTGTCTTGAATGCCTTATTGCGTTGGCTGCATTGATGTGATGGTCACTAGATTCATTGTTCTGGTCCTCATGTTGTGACCCTAAATCTGAGTGAGTTTGCTTATAATGTCTCTTAGCTCATTGGTGAGCATCTAAATATTTTGTGTTGTTGGGAGGTGACCCAGGTGGACTAGCATGAGAAGAACCACCATACTCTCTCCTATGCCATTGGAAGATATCCTCAAGAGTTTGATTCATGGCCTCTCTTTGTTGTCGAGTGAAAGTGTAACTCATGTCCATACTGGATGAAAGTGGTGCTCACTTCACTAGGATTACCTTTTGGATTAAAACAAACTTCAGATTCACTTTTAAGAGACTGATCGAAAAGGGGTTCTTTTCCCTTGTGCTGTTGATGAGTCTTAACTGGTGGTAACTAGCTAAAGACAACAGGGGGTTGCTTCCCTTGATTGACTTGGTACCTTGTTGTAACTGACATGAAAGAAAGAGATTCTTAATGATAGAGTGACCTCGCAAAGTGTCAACACCAAACTAGGATAATCAAAGTTCTCTATTGTCCAAAGAGAAATGAAAAGATAGAAATATCAAAGGGGCTTTACCAACACTGTCAAAGAGGTGCTTTAAATCAAAGGGTGACTACCCTTGCACTTTTGAACTAGGAGGTTGGACTAGGCCAAAATATAATTGAAATTGAGATTTAAATGAAAGCGATTTGGACAATAAGAGCACTAACATTTTCCAAGTATGTAGCTAACAATTCTAGAGATAAGCTTTCTCACCAAGAATAACCTTCTAACTTGGCAACTATTTCCAAAGTGGCCTTGTAAACCAATTGATGCTATTCCTAGAGGGAAAAAACCAGAGATTTAGAGCCAAGACAGGTCTCTAATGACAGAGTAAGAAACCTACTCAAAGGCCTAACCTGACTAACAGCAATTAAAACTGACCAAATTGAAAGCACGACAGAAACTACCCAGGTGATATACTCCAGGCTAATAGGGTGATATACCTATAACTGGGTGATACTTCACCTTAAACCAGGTGATAGACCTCACAATATCCGGGCGATAAACACTAGGCAGGTCAGGCAATAATCCAGTAGGGGCGAACTATCACGTGATGTTTCTTCTCAAAGCAGGTGATACTGTTGCAAAATTGTTTAACTCTTGACCAGAACTGTGGAAAATTTGTGTTTTTGGGTTTGTTTGGTCAAAATTTTTGATCTAAGGGTTGGTGTTTTCGATCTCAATCACAGTATCAGCAGAATTTTGGCAAGTTTGCAAATAGTGAGGGATCAAACATGTCTCAAAACACTTGAAACAAGGGCAAAAGAAACCTTGCCAAGACAAACACTTGTGATATCAAAAATAAAATTGCACCCTATGAACGCTACCAATCATTTGTATATTGAGAACGTTTACATTGGTATGACACAACCAAAGACAATTCAAGAAAATCTATCCTAAAAAGTCAAGGCTCGATACTTACCAACTTAGCCCACAACTTGGTGTCCCCTTGCCTCACACAAAGTGGTTACCCATGATAGATGTTGGCTTTGTCATGGAAGTGTCAAAGACACAACCAAAGGAACACATATGGTGAGTATCTTAAGGTGATCTAGGTTGTTCCAATTGGATTGATCCTTGCACTAAGAAGATAAGCGGCTAAATAAGGTGGCTTCTATCTAAAGGTTCTTAATAAGGGCTTCCGTTCATAACATCCCTCTTGCTCCTCATAGAGGACTGGGACCTCGCAGCCTTAAGAGTACCTTAAGCATTCTTGCTCAATGCTTTCCCCATGGTCACAATCCCACGAGTTACTCACATCAAGTGAAGACAAGTGTTATGTCTACCAAGGTTTTGTGTCCTCGATAGCCTTGAGATTATAGTGAGTTGGAATCACTCGCCACCAAGGAAAATGATGACAAGGTTGTCCCCACTTGGGTCGTTCCTCTTGATTGCTCAAGAGCAGGCCCGCTAAAGGATCCTAAACTAAACAAAGAATGGATGATTTTTGAGGTTCAAGGTTTTTGGTTCACCACAAGGGTGAAGAGCATACTCCCCTATCTCAAAAAATTCTCCCAAACACACCAAGCAAAATTTAATTACCCCCTCGCTTCCAAAAACCTTAAGATGGGTTAGGATTTTTTGGTTCACCTAAAGGTGAAGAGCATACTTCTCCTACCACATCAAAATCTCTTTCACAAGGTATTAAAGTTCGTAGAACAATTAGTAAATGCCACACTTGAAATAAATCACAAACACTTTAAAAAAAATTTATTTTTGCTTTTGTTCATGCTTTGGGAAACCTTGCAAAAATGTTAGTAGCCCTCTTTGACATGCGATTTATAGTGATTTCCTTTCAAGAAAAGCACCTACAACCATAACTTGTTAGATAACTAGGGTTAGGAAAACCAAAATCTAAGTGAAAGCAATGTAAAGATCTAATCAATTTAGACTAAGAAATGTAAAGTAACCCTGTTTAAATGCATCAAAATAAGTCAGCAAGCTAAATGTGATCAAATTCGGCTGAAAAAACTTAGAATCTAGCTCTATACTATATCAGGCGATATACCTCAGACTTCACCAGTATCGCATGACATAGTTTCCTATATCCAGGTGATATACCTCAGTCTGGGTGATATACTTCACAATATGCGGGCAATAATTCACATGACACCAGGTGATAAACCTCAATACGTGCGTGTGATTGTTTTGAGATGTGAAGTGTCGCATGATATTCTGAGACAGAAAACCAGAGAGCGCAAAATATCTGAAAATTAAGCTAAAAACTTACCGAAAAATTGATGAAAAATGACAAAAATGCAGGAAAAAGAAGGGACAAAGCTAGTCTACTCTACCCCACAGTGGGTGCCAAAAATGTACACACAAAATTTGTGCACTTCTATGAATCCTTACATGCAAGGAAACTCAAGAATGAGCCCTCACAAATCGATCCATAGCTCTTTATGCACAGAGTTGCAAGATTATGGATTTGCTCTCAGCTAGAGCTATTGAGCTTGTGACCTTGCTAGTCAACCATACAATGAGAGATTCGAATGAGGACAAGGGAAAGAGTGCCAATATCCCCAAAGAATCAAATGGAAATGCAATGCAAATGCAAGCTAAGAATGAGGATGCAAATGTGCAAGCTATGCTATGAAAATGGAAGTACAAACTAAGCTATGAAATGGAAATAACAATGTGTTACAACCCTTCCTATTAAGATAGATGAGCTATTATAAAGCTTGAAAGTGAAATATAAGCCATTAAAGCATAAACATGAACTACTATGCAAGAATGGAAACTAAACTATGAAGCAAATGAAGAACTCTAAGATGCAATGCAACAATGATCTCCAAAAAGCTCCAAAGAATTCCTGCAGCATAGAGTTAGCATAAAACAAGTGTCCTATAATGAGGGAGAGAGCTCTCCTTTTATAAGAAATGCAAAGGAATGGACCATGGAGATTAAGAGGCAAAAGGTCTTAATCAGCGGTGGAGCTTGAAAGAGGAACAATCCGTGTGCACAAGTATCCTCCAATAGGAAAATAGGAGTTGACTTTATGTCCATATGAGACAAAAAGTGTTTTTCTCCTTTTTATAAAATAGGAATAATACTTTGTTTGTGCAACTTAGGATAAGAGGAAAGTGGGGGCTCTTTATTTAATCAAAAGGGGAGGAAATATTCCTTTTAAGTAAATAAAAACTTAGGATAAATGGTTAGCCCATAGGATAAAAAATCCAATACATGATCGAAACTAAGATTTGATCAAGAAATTGATGATGTTGAAAATATTGATTATTGATAAAAATGATTCAGGGTTGATAAATCAAATAAATGGGGCCCAAAGTCTAGGTGACCATTTTTGGGTGCATACAGACACACTTTCTTCCTTAGCTTGCCCGATGACTGGTGTCTCGGTAGCTTGTCTTGGGGCATTTGTAGTGGTGTCTGTTGTAGTTGATTCTACTAGATTATTCTCTCTTGGTGCTTGTATCAGTGCCTCTATATTCTCAAGCTCATTGGAATATTTTTTCTTTGTGGTACCCTATCCCTCGGGTGTATGCTTTGGTTTCTTAGGGGATGATCCTTCAGGTTGCTTCTGATTTACAATGTCAACTACTTGTACCAATATCGGTAATTCACCCAAAATTTCACTTGTTGCTACCTCAGTGGGTACATTTTCCTTAGTTGTATCTGCAATAGTGTTTATAGATTCATCATTATTTATGTCATCAGGATCTCCATTTGTGATGTCTTCAATTAATACATCATCAGTCCCTGTTATTTTTAATTGGTCGGGAGCATCCTTATATTCTTCTTTGAACCTGCTGGGTAGAAATCTACAACAATGGTGTTATCTACTACCCTGGTATCAGATAGATCAATTGGCTCCTTGGTGGAAAGATCGACATCATCCGAGTGGATTCCTTTTCCTTTCTTCTTATTCTTTTTCTTGGGAATTATTGCCAAGCCAATTTAGCTTCTTCTACTCGGGCTTTTAGAATTGTAGTCTATAGAAGCTTACTATTCTCATAAACCTCTTCAAGGTTGCCTGCCAAAATGTTAAAGGCTCTTCCCTTTACTAAAAACCAGTTTGAGTACTTTTTCATTAACTCTTCTATCTTGAGAACAAATAGATATCAATGAATGTCCCCTTATTTTCTTTTCTGTATGCAGGGCATAAGTCCACCTGCTTGACGCTTTCTCATATAATTATTTAGGAATATACTTAGAAGATTGAACAGGAACTTTCTTGAATGTTATCATCATTTGAATAATTGCATCTTCAACTTTTTCTTGGTCCTTAGTAGACATATATACATACCAACTCATTTTAGGGTGATAAAGTCTACTCGTTGCTTTTATGTTTTCAACTAGTTCTTCTACGGACTAACCCTTATTCATAACAACTTTAAATTTATATTGATCTTCTTCTTCATCATTTTCATCAACATCATCATTTTCCCTTATCAACCTTCTCCTTATTTTAGGTTTCTCGGAGGTGGCTTGTGCACTTGTCTTTTTCTTTTAATAGGTCTTGGTGGGAGTTGGCCTTGAGATTTTTAGTATTCCTTTCTTCAGGGGTAGAGCAGCATCTATTGAGGACCTCGTCCTTACTCATGTAGGTGCTTCTTCTTATTTTCTCTTCATTATGGCCTTGACCGGTGTAGATTGAATATCCTTGTTGGACTCGATGTCCTTCTCATCATGTTCACTATTACCAATTAATAATTGTTCCTTGGTTAACTCTTCAACCAGATTAGCCTTTGATGTCTCTTCTTCTGCAGCTTCATCACCAAACCATTTCACCAATTTATCCATAATATTCTTTGATTTCTTTCCTACCTTAACTCCGACTAGATCCATCTTGATTCTCAGTTTGGCCTCTTCATAGGTACCGAACCTACTTGCTTGTGGATCTTTGGGCTCGACCAATAATGCTTGTATTGACTTGGAAGCTTGGTGAATATATAGTTCATAACCCATAAGGGGTAACCAAGTAGTCCTTGGTTCAACAACCTTGACAAAAGTGGTGTCAGGGTCCACTAGGAACTAGATGTCATCCTTAAATTGTTCAACCAGATGACCTGGTATCCTACTTCTTTGGTGCATTCTCTCCTTAAATTTCTCAAAGTAAATATCCATTGTACTAACAAAATATTGACCCAAACTTTGAATAAAATCACTAATTTGCATAATGACCAGTCGGTCAACATCCCGGTCAACATTACCGACTGAGGAAAATAAGTTTTGTACATAGAAAATATGCAAATCAGTAGTGAACCAAAACTATGGGTATTTATTTTTTTCATCCTGATGGTTCTCATATTTTCTTCCAACTATTTCAATTGGAGCTCATCTAGGTCAAATTGAAAACCTTTCTTGACAATCTTGTAGGCGATGTCTACCACTCCACAAGGCACACTATTTGGCCTGCTTGATTGGAATATCTTGTAACTAACTGCATAAGCATCAAATCTTGTCTTAGGATAAAAAATAGTGTCGACTCTCATACCTCTTCCATCCCATTCTGCTCCAGTTGTCTCCTCAATCTCAGTTCTTGGTGCACTGAATATTGATTTTTCTTTTTCGGTGATTGGGTAATCGATGACTGCATGAATAATGCCCCGTGTAATTTTTACTGGTTCATCCAACCATAACTTTCCTTCATGCACTCGGCTTAACACAACTCTAATCCATTCAGTTTTGAACTCTGTCAGGAAATACAGGTTTTTCATTAAACCCTTCACCTCCAAATGTTTATGCTCATCCTTGAGCTTTCCATCAACACTTAGCCCCTGGAAGGTGGATAAAAGCTTTAAATTACCTATTTCATCAATTTTACAATGAATGTACGTACATATATCGTAAACCAATGAAAACCTAGGTGGAATACATGAAAATACACCTATTTGAACAATATGGGAAGCAATTTCAAGGTGAAGCTTGTACTTCAGTTCATTATAGGTTGCAAACTTTATCAAAGTGACCATCTTGTCAGTTCCAGACTTGGATTTCAAAAAATTAGATGAGGATGCCATTGTTTCTAAAATTTAGGTCTTTGCAAATATGAAGTGAAATAACACTGTAATTGTTAAACTTACTTTGACCATGAATAACTTTCTCAGAAATCCTTCAAATCTTTGCTAAAATGCTCTGAAATCTTTTCACTCAAATCTACTCGAAATTGCCCTAGTTCTTCGTAATTGCTATGTGAAAAAAATGACTAAGTCCATCATGCTTTTATACTAAAAATTTCATTTCCTACTCAAAATTTTTGCATTTAATGCTTTACCTACCATAGCCAGTAAACACGGTTGCACTCGGTTTATACTTTAAAAGACTTTAGCTCGGTTAACGCTTAAATAGTACTTGTTTGATACCATGACTCGGGTAACCTTGACAATATTCACCGTTTGACAAACTTTTACTCGGTTATTCTTTTACCGACAATATACAGTTTAAGCTCTAAAATATGTAATACCATAGTGCATCTTATTTCATGCTGATTTGGTGTGTATTCACTAGACATAAGGAACTATTTGTAAGATATAACATCTTTAAATTCAGTTCCATACATACCTTTATTATTTAGGTTGATGTGGTGATGTCACCTAATCCGCTTGATCCAACATTATCATTTGATGCTTTTCTCCACATTTGATTTCTTATCCCCATGATTTCCTCTATTGTATTTCCATTTGTATTTGTTTGTGTCTCTAGTGGTTGGTCTCTGCAATCCTTACTTAAGTGACTGACCTTGTGACAATGTAAACATGTCATACCAGTACTTGTCCAATTACGAGATCTTCCTATCCAGTTCTTTCTCATGCAATTTTCTTCTATATGTCCATATCTGCTACATCCTATGCAATTAACCCATGTGTTGTAATCCCAAGTGCCTTGCCTTCTCAGTTGATATGTTTTATTCTATTCTTTCGGTGTCCAAACTTGCTTCATCTTTTCCCTGCATTCTTGTGATATGTGTCCATGCATGTTGCAAGTGTGACAATGTTTCTCCATGTAAGGTTTCTTAGGTGTCCTTTTCAACTTAGATCCACACTCATGTGCCTTATGGCCATACTTGTTACAGTTATAACAATAACCATTAAACTTAGGAGTGGATTTAGGAATACCTTTTTCTTTTCTCCTACAAACATTTGATGTGTGGCTCAATTTTCCACAATGATAACATGATAGCTTCTTTGGCCGTTGATTAGTGTAGACATTCTTTTGTTTAGCTTGTCTTGATGACTCTCCCTGCTTGGTGTAGCCTAAACTAGTTGTGCTATCCAACCTTTTGTGACTTATCAAAAATTCATCCATTGTTTTCATACTATCTTCAGCTTTCTTGACTATGTCATTATGTTTTTGTTGCATTTTTACCTCATTCTTCAATCTTTTATTTTCTTCTCTTAATTCACCGATGTCTTTTAGTTTTCTTGTAAGCTCACTATTTACTCCGTTGACTTCCTGACTTATGACAACCATTTGATTGGAGATTCAAAAGTGATGCTCAGTGAGTCTTAGTATCTCAGATTCCTTTTCTTGTAACTTGTCAGTCATTTGTCTGCTATCTTCAATAGCCAAGTTTCTTTCTTGTTCTTCTTTCCTTGCATTGTTCATGATGTCAATCATCCTAACCATTTGTGTCTCTTGACCGATCTAAAGAGCTTTGACTTGTTCAGTAAGATGTAGATTCTTTTCAGATAGATCTGATATGGTTCCTTTAGATGCATTAGATATGCTACCAGATCCAAATCTAGATTCTTCAAATGGATCATCTATTTCCTCTTCATTATAATCAGTCTCACTATACCGAATTTTGATATCCTTCCTCTTGACAAGTAACTTCTTCATTTCTTCTTTGGCTTCCTTGAATTGTTCAATGAACATTTGCATCTGTAACATTTGATTATCAATAGTCTTATCCAACTTATATCTTTCCTCTTCAGTGATTAAACTTCCTGAACAAGAGATCTAGCTTTGATACCAATTGTTGGGATTATGGAAAGATAAGTACTAAGAGGGGAGGGGTGAATCAATACCCTTAAAACTTTCAAGACTAAACACTTTTCAAGTGTAGGTCTCAATTAACTGACTAAACCCATTGTTTGAAACATACATTCAAATAACATAAAATATAAATTGCATGTAATGAAAATGATAAACCATTCATGAAAATTCATACTCATGACATAGATATTTTGGTATCACAGAAACCCTTGTTAGAAGGTAAAAGCTACGTTGGGGATGACACCCAAAAATCTTCACTACTGCAACAATAAAGTATGCCGGTAAGGCTACAAATTTGTGATCACTTCTGATGATCTTACCCTATTAGGAGTAACAATTAGATCGACTAGATCTAGCTAGTTAAAAGATTTTAAAAACACAATACATGAGTGTACTCGATTAAGAGATTTACATAAGAATGGTTAAGTCCACTCTGTTAAAAGATTTTAATTCTGCTACAATGGTAAAAAGGTAACAATAAATGTATCTGTAAATAGAAACTATATCTTGCTTGATTTAGATATGTGAAATATCAAATAGATATCACCTCATAGTGTTGTATGTGTTTCTTTGTTATGCTCGATAGCCTTGTGTGTGTTTTGAAAAAATAATTGCCTCTTTCATAAACCTTATGTTACAAAACTTTGTATGATCTCCTGATGTCCTTAGTGCGGCCACTCCTTCATGATACTTGTTTATAATGGGATCTTTACAATTTTATATCAAAATGACTTGACCTAAGCAGGGTTTACAATATCTTGACCTACGTAGGGTTTACAATATCTTAGAAAACCTAAGATAAACGGTGTACAAAAATAACCTAGATCTAACATTACATAGGTTTCATCAATAAATTAATGATTACATCCATATTTAATTGTGTCTCGATCTTGGTAAATTGTTTATTGATCGGTGTGAACTATTTGCATAGATGTATGTGCCATTTTAGATTAGTATGCAGTTTCCTTCTTTACTCGGTAATCACAACATTCTCCAGTCAATAAATTACTAATGCTTGGTTCATCTAAATTCTCAGTGATCACTAGCTCGGTACTCGCTAATTGTCTATTGCTCGGTGAGTGTACTCAGTCAAACCCTTGTTCGGTTAACTTTGTGATCTACCTTGTCTTTTCTCGATGTGTAGGCTTTGTAGGATTGATCGACTATCCTTTTTGTCTCCCTTGCTGACCTTTACCGACTAAATAAATGATTGACACTAATGACAATCCATTAATTCTCAAATAGAAGTAACATTTTCCCCCTTTGGAATTAGTATCAAAACCTTATGTATATGTACTGATTTCCAAAACAAATATATACAGACTCCAAAAATATACTAACTCCATATATATACTAACTCCCCCTTTGTGCATGCTCTCAATATGACGTACATAGTGGCATATATATATATGTATATGTATATGTATATGTGTGTGTGTGTGTGTGTGTGTGTGTGTGTGTGTGTGTGTATATATATATATGTATGTATGTATGTATGTATGTATGTATGTATGTGTGTGTGTGTGTATGTATGTATGTATGTATGTATATATATATGTGTGTGTGTGTGTGTGTATATATATATATATATATAGACTTTCCCCCTTTTTGAAATTAATGCCATAAAAAAATAATGTACTTACAACTTATAAAAAATGTGCTGATGGGTTTTCTTGAGTGAATCCAAGAGGTTTTCCCATTCCTCTTTTAGGTTCTCAAGAGCAATGTGCGCTAAACTGACTTGTGCATGCATTTTAAAAATATTTTCAAGTACAAAAATTTATGGGATGGAAACTAAAGCTTTTTCCATATTGACATGACACTCCATTATCTTCAGATGTGGAAACAACTCAGCCTGAAGCTCAGTGATTTGATCACTTATTGCATCTTCTTGCTTCCTTAGCTCTAGTCTCAATCGCTGAAGTTCTCGAACTTTGGAAATATGCTTGTGAAAAGCATTTGGCTTGGTTAGAGAACTATTTGCACTAATCTTAATCTCTTCATCCAGTTTCTTAATCTTTTCACTAACCTCGGTAGTGAATTGGTCCATGGTGCATAATTTGAACAAAATTTAAATTATCCTTTGAATTATGGTTTCAAGGTCGGTAATAACCTCAGAGAGCTTAACCTTATTTATTTCCACTTCTTGGCTTATTTTCTCAGCTAATTTCAACTGTATCTTTTCTTCTGCCCGCTCTTCTATTCTTTTCTCTATATCTATATCTGGGGCATTTATATGACCAGTTAGAGATGCAAGTTGATAAATGATGGGAGTTTCCTCATCAACATTGATCTCAGGAACTACTTGCAGTAAAATATCTCTAACATCCTCCAAAATTTGTTTACTTATATTTTCCTTTTTCAATTTCTCTTGTGCAGCCTTCCTAATGCACCATTCCCCATATCTTCTCAATGCTTTAGGGTCTAATGTACCAGGGTCATAGTCAAGTATCTCAATAGCCTCACCAAGTGTGACAAGGCCCTTTCCATGTTTCTTTTTCTTCTTGTTCTCTAGATTTGGTGACTTAGTATAAGGAACAAGAGCTTTGAACTCTAGATTTGTCTTTTCTATCTCGGTAGACACAATTTCTTCCTTAGCTTTTCCAGTGACCAGTGTCTTGGTAGCTTGTCCTGGGGCATTTGTAGTGGTGTCTATTGTAGTTGATTCTACTAGTTGATTCTCTTCCAGTGCTTGTGTTGGTGCTTCTGTATTCTCAGGCTCATTGGAAGATTTTTTCTCTATGGTACCCTATCCCTCAGGTGTATCCTTTGGTTTCTTGGGGGCTGAGCCTTCGGGTTCCTTATGAGTTACAATGTCAACTTCCTATACCAATATTGGTAAGTTTCCTAGAATTTCACTTATTGCTACCTCAATGGGTACATTTTCCTCAGTTGTATTTGCAACAATGTTTATATCTTCATCATTATTTATGTCATCAAGATCTCCATTTGTGATGTCTTCAATTAATACATCATCTGTCCCTGTTATTGTTAACTACTTGGGAGCATCCTTATATTCTTCTTTGTATCCTGCTGGGTAGAAATCTATAGCAATGGTGTTATTTTCCACATCGGTATTAGATAGATCAATTGGCTCCTTGGCGGAAAGATTGACATCATTCGAGTGGATTCCTTTCCCTTTCTTCTTATTCTTTTTTTGAGGAATTATTGCCAATGCCAATTTATTTGCTTCTGCTCGGGCTTTTATAATTGTAGTCCATAGAAGCTTAGTGTTCTCATCAACCTCTTCAAGGTTTCTTGCCAAAATGTTAAGGGCTCTTCCCTTTACTAAAAACCATTTTGAGTACTATTTCATTAAATATTCTATCTTGAGAATTGATAGAGTAGGCATAATCAATATCGGTGAATGTTCCCTCATTTTCTTTTCAGTGTGCAGGGAATAAGTCCACCTACTTGACACTTTCTCATACAATTATTTAGGAATATACTTAGCAAATTTAACAGGAACTTGCTTGAAATTTATCATCATTTGAATAATTTCATCTTCAATTTTTTCCTTGTCCTCAGTAGACATATTGATGCAGGGGCATTCTAGGGTACTCGGTGAATCTGCATGGTGGTGTGTTGTTTTGGTTCTGTGGTACTCAGTTACAGCTTTAACCGATGGTCTTAGTTATTGAAGGAATTTCGGTCACTAAAGGAACTTAGTGAAACTTCCTGTGGTCGGTGATGCCTGTGTTTCTCGGTGTTGCTTGGCTTGGTCTGTTGTTTCACTAGTGCTCGATTATTTCTCTAGCACTCAATTGTTCTGGTTTACCGATTGGAGTTCTTGGTGATTTGGTTGGCCAACTTGGTGCATTTATTGTTGGTATCTTTTGTTGTATTCTCCTATGTAGATCTAGAGGCCGACATGGAGAATTAAATGTTTGTAAGGCTATATTTGAGAGCTGACTATTGTTGCATTTAATATTTGTTTGTAATAGGAGCTGACTTGGCTTAGGAGTTAATTATATCATCCAAATGACTTGTGGTTGAAGATTAGTATTTAAAGGGTGTTCAGGGTAGTTGTTTAGGGGTAGATTTAGGAAGAAGCAAGATAAATATTAGATCTAGATCCTGCGAGATCTTGAAGGTCAGATTTTATCTGATAGTTGGTAATAGAAGAGCTAGTGGTTTCTTTACTTGGAGACAAGGAGATTTCTTGGAGGCTTGTGAGCTCAAGTTCAGATCCACCTTAGGGTTTCCATCAGTTTCTAATTTATTTCTAAACTAGACTAGCTAGAGTTGGATTTGATCATATTAATATTGTAGAACTGTTTCTTGATTGTAATTGGCCATAACCCAGAATGCCTTACAGTTGGGCATGTTAGTGAAAATTTAGTTGAAGACATTATTTTATTGTGTTATTCCACATTGTGGTGTTTGGATGCTTGTGGGGACTATCCTTAATTGGATCCTCCTTATCTGTCATGCGTTAGGTGGTATCAGAGCTTGAAGATTTTGAGTGTGTAAACCAATTGAGGCTATTTGTATTAGAACCTTGTTGGTGACTTGTTGCTTTGGGTTTTCAAAAATCTTTAAGGATGCCTCTGAGAAGATTGGACCCTAGAGCAATTGTAGATCTCTGTGATGTTGTGGAATCAAAGATTATAGAGAAGGTGAAATCTAATTTTTGATCTGAGATGGAACTAATGAAGAATGGCATGATTGTTGAGGTCATGAGAGCTATTGCTGGTATGCTAAGGAATCTTGGTACTGATGATGGTTATGAGGAAGTTGCTAAAGACTTTGAAGCTATTGGATCTAGTGGTGATGACTGGAGAGATAGATTTGGTGAAGATAGAATTGGTCAGTTACATAGATCTAGAGCTTGGTTAAGTAATGGTTACCAAATGGAAGTTTCTACTTTCTTTGGTACTTTGAAACCCAAGAACTTGACTGATTGGATTGGTGAATTAGAAGAATTCTTTGAGCTTGAAGAAATTGAAGATCCTCTTTGAGTAAGATTGGCACAAACTAAGTTGAAAGGACATGCTGCTCTTTGGTGGAAAGAATTACAAAGAGATAGAGAAGATGAAGGTGAAATGAAGATCGATCACTGGAGATTTATGGTGCCTAAATTGAAAGCTAAGTTCATTCCTGCTGACTATGAGCTTGACTTGTTTAAGAAGTTGCAGAATCTAAAGCAAAAAGATTTGACTACGGAAGACTATACCAAGGAATTCTATAAGTTGACTATTCGGTCTGGACACAGAGAACTTGGTAAAGAAAAGGTAGCTTGGTATGTGAATGGTTTGAGATTTAATATTCAGGATGAGCTTGGTATGCTGAAGATTGATTCGGTTGAAGATTCTTGTCAGTATGTTTTGAAGGCAGAAGATAAGTTGAAAAGGAGACAACATAGTAATCCTTGAGGGAAGGAAAAGATTGATCACTCGGTGAAGGATAAACCAATTGCTGAAGATGAACCAAAACCCGTAGAACTGAAGAAGAAGATAGGTAGAGTTATCTTTAAGGGTAATTTTTATAATTGTGGTGAGGAAGGGCACCGTTCTTTTGAGTGCACACAAAAGAAGCTTGGTGATCAAAAAACTACTCTGGTAAATGAGAACATTCAGAATGAACCTGAATCTGAGAACTTGATGGTTCAGTGAACATTGCTCGGTGCAAAGGAGGAACCTTGTTAGAGGAGTAACTTGTTCAGGACTTGGGGCAAGTCTAGAGGTAAACTTTGTGATGTAATTGTTGACAGTGGTAGTACTGATAACCTTGTTGCTAAGGAGATGGTTCAAAAACTTGGTTTGAATAGAATGAAACATCCCCATCCTTATAGGATTGGCTGGTTACAAAATGTTCATGCTCTAGAAGTGAGGGAGCAGTGCTTTGTTGATTTTCAGATTGGCTAGTATAAGGATCTACTATTGTGTGATATTGTGGAGATGAATAGTTGTCATATATTTCTCGATAGACCTTGGCAATATGATTGCAGAGCTATGTATGATTGTGTTAGGAATGTGTTTACTATTGAGAAGGATGACGTGAAGTTTTCCTTGATGCTTTTGCTGGATATAACACTCAGTAGGAGAAGTCGAAGTATTGATAGCCGAGTTGAGTTGGTGGATCCTAAAAGGATGGATGATCAGTAAGGAGAACAAGCCTATGTGTTATCAAGAAATACTTGAAAAGATAGAGGAAATTGAAGTGGAAGAGTATGCAAGGTGAAAGGTTGGAGGACATGTATGTGAAGAACCAGTTTGGGGTTTATGTGTTGAATCCCGAAAGATGTTCTTCCAGCCTATGAGAACATCTTTTCAAACCTAGGGTTTTTGATGCAGGCACATTCTAGGGTACTCAGTGAATCTACATGGTGGTGTGTTGTTTTGGTTCTATGGTACTCGGTTGCAGCTTTAACTGACAGTCTTAGTTATTGAAGGAAGCTTGGTTGCTGAAGGAACTCGATGAAACTTCTTGTGCTCGATGGAACTTGTCCTCGGTGATGCATGTGTTGCTCGGTGTTGCTTGGTTTGGTCAATTGTTTCACTGGTGCTTAGTTGTTTTTCTAGTGCTTAGTTGTTCTAGTTTACTGATTGGAGTTCTTGGTGATTTGGTTTGCTGACTTGGTGCATTTATTGTTGGTATCTTTTGTTTTATTCTCCTATGTAGATCTAGAGGCTGACATGGAGAATTAAATGTTTGTAAGGCTATATTTGAGAGCTGATTGTTGTTGCATTTAATATTTGTTTGTAATAGTAGTCAACTTGGCTTAGGAGTTAATTATGTCATCCAACCGACTTGTGGCTGAAGATTAGTATTTAAAGGGTTTTGGGGTAGTTGTTTAGGGGCAAATTTAGGAAGAAGGAAGATAAAGATTAGATCTAGATCTTGCGAGATCTCGAAGGTCATATTTTATCTGATAGTTGGTAATAGAAGAGCTAGTGGTTTGTTTACTTGGAGACAAGGAGATTTCTTGGAGGCTTGCGAGCTCAAGTTTAGATCTTCCTTAGGGTTTCCATCAGTTGCTAATTTATTTTCAAACTGGACTAGCTAGAGTTGGATTGGATCTTATTAATCTTGTAGAACTGTTTCTTGATTGTAATTGGCCATAACCTGGAAGGCCTTACAGCTGGAAATGTTAATGAAAATTTAGTTTAAGACATTGTTTTGTTGTGTTATTCCACATTGTGGTGTTTAGCTTCTTGTGGGGAGTGTCCTTAATTGGATCCTCCTTACCTATCCTGGGTCACATATATACATACCAACTCATTTTAGGGTGAGCAAGTCTACTCGTTTCTTTTATGTTTTCAACTAGTTCTTCTACTGATTGGCCCTTATTCACAAAAACTTTGAATTTATATTGATCTTCTACTTAATCATCTTCATCAACATCATCCTTTTCCCTTATCAACCTTCTCCTATTTTTTAGGTTTCTCGAAGGTGGCTTGTGCACTTCTCTCTTTCTTTTGATAGGTCGGTGAGAGTTGGCCTTGATATTTTTACTACTCCTTTCTTCAAGGGTGGAGATGTAGCTGTTGAGGACTTTTTACTTTCTCATCTAGGTGCTTCTTCTTATTTTCTCTTCCCTATGGCCTTGACTGGTGTAGATTGAACATCCTTGTCAAACTTGGTCTCCTCTTCACCATATTCACTATTACCAATTAATAATTGTTCCTTATTTGCCTCTTCAACCAGATTAGCCTCTAATGTCTCTTCTTCTACATCTTCATTACCAAAATTTATCACCAATTTATCCATCATATTCTTTTATTTGTTGCCTACCTTAACTCTGACTAGATCCATCTTGATTCTTAGTTTGGCCTCTTCATAGGTACCAAACCTACTTGCTTGTGGATCTTTGGTCTCGGCCAATAATACTTGTATTGACTTGGAATCTTGATTAATATCTAGTTCATAGCCCATAGGGGGTAACCAAGCAGTCCTTGGTTCAACAACCTTGACCAAAGTGGTGTTGGTGTCCACTAGGAAGTAGATGTCATCCTTAAATTGTTCAACTAGCTGACCTGGTATCCTGCTTCTTTGGTGCATTCTCTCCTTAAATTTCTCAAAGTAAATATCCATTATACTAACAAAATTGTGATCCAAACTCTAAATAAAGTCACTAATTTTCATAATGACTGGTCAGTCAACATCCCAGTCAACATTATTGACTGAGGGAAATAATTTTTGTACATAGAAAAATATGCAAATCAGTAGTGAACCAAACTTATAGGTATTTGTCTTTTTTGTCCTGATGGTTCTCATATTTTCTTCCAACTGTTTCAATAGGAGCTCAACTAAGTTGAATTGAAAACCTTTCTTGACAATCTTGTAGGTCATGTCTACCGCTTCACAAGGCACACTATTCAACCTACTTGATTGAAATATCTTGTAACCGGCTGTATAAGTGTAGAATCTTGTCTCAGGATAAAAAGTAGTGTTGAATCACATACCTATGCCATCCCAATGCACTCTAGTTGTCTTCTCAATCTTAGTTCTTGGTGCATTTTTTATTTATTTTACTTTTTTGGTGATGGGGTAGCTGGTGACTGCATGAATACTGTCCCTTGTAATTTTTACTAGTTCATCCAGCCATAAATTTCCTTCATGCACTCAGCTTAACACAACCCTAATCGATTTAGTTTTGAAATCTCTCAGGAAATACAAGCATTCATTAAACCCTTCACCTCCAAATGTTTATGCTCATCCTTGAGATTTCCATTGACACTTAGCTCTTGGAAGGTGGATAGAAGTTTGAAATCACCTATTTCACCTATTTTACAATGAAAACATGAAAATGCACTGGTTTGATTAATCTGGTAATTAGTTTCAAGGTAAATCTTGTACTTCGGTTCATTATAGGTTGTAGACTTTATCAAAGTGACCTTCTTGTCAGTTATGGACTTGGATTTCACAAATTTAGATGAGGATGCCATTGTTTCTAAAATTTAGGGCTTTGCAAATATGAAGTGAAATAAATCGGTGGTTGCAAAACTTACTTTGACCGTGAATAACTTACTCGTAAATTCTTCAAATCTTTTCTAAAATGCTCTGAAATCTTTTCGCTCAAATTTGCTCGAAATCGCTCTAGTTCTTCGTAATCATTGTGTGAAAAAAAAAGAATAAGTCCATCGTTCTTTTATACTAAATTTTTTATTTCCCACTCAAACTTTTTGCATTTCATGCATTACCTACCATAACTTGGTAAACACGGTTGTGCTCGATTTATACTTTAAAAGTCTTTAGCTCGGTTAACGCTTAAATATTACTCGGTTGATACCATTACTCGGTTAACCTTTCCAATATTCACCGGCTGGAAAAATTTTACTTGGTTATGATTTTACTAACTGTATACAGTTTAAGCTCTAAAACATGCAATACCATAGTGCTTCTTATTTCATGCCGATTTGGTGTGCATTCACTAGACATAATGAATTGTTTGTAAGAAAAATCTGATTTGAAATTTAGTTCCATAGATACCTTTATGATTTAGGTGGAGGTGGTGATGTCACCTAATCCAAAGGATGAGGTGTCACTGGCTGCAGTGCTCGATCCAACATTATCATTTGATGCTTTTCTCCACATTTGATTTCTTATCCTCATGATTTCCTCTATTGTATTGTCATTTGATTTTGTTTGTATCTCTAGTGCTCGGTCTCTGTAATCCTTACTTAAGTGACCAACCTTGTGACAATGTAAACATGCCATACTAGTACTTGTCCAATTACGAGATCTTCCTATCCATTTATTTCTCATGCAATTTTTTGCTATATGTCCATACCTACCACATGCTATACAATTAACCCATGTGTTATAATCCCAAGTATATGTATTACCTTGCCTTCTTAGTTGATATGTTTTGTTTTGTTCTTTCGGTGTCTAGACTTGCTTTATATTTGTCCTACATTCTTGTGATATGTGTCCATGTATTTTGCAATTGCGAAAATGTTTCTCCATGTAAGGTTTATTAGGTGTCCTATTCAAGTTAGATCTACACTCATGTGCTTGATGGTCATACTTGTTATAGTTATAGAAATAGCCATTAAACTTAGGAGTAGATTTTAGGAATACATTTTTCTTTACTCTTGTAAACATTTGATGTGTGGCCCGATTTTCCACAATGATAACATGATAGCTTCTTTGGCCTTTGATTAGTGTAGAAATTCTACTGTTCAACTTATCTTGATGACTCTCCCTACTCGGTGTAGCCTAAACCAGTTGTGCTATCCAGTCTTTTCTGACTTATTAGAATTTCATCCATTCTTTTTGTACTATCTTCAGCTTTTTTGTTCATCTCATTATGTTGTTGTTGTATTTTTACCTCATTCTTCAATCTTTCATTTTCTTCTCTTAATTCACTGATGTCTTCTAGTTTTCTTGTAAGCTCACTGTTTACTTAGTTGACTTCATAACTTATGACAACCATCTAATTGGAGGTTTAAAAGTGATGCTCAGTAAGTCTCAGTATCTTAGGTTCCTTCTCTTGTAACTTGTCAATCATTTGTTGCCTGTCTTCAATAGCCAAGTTTCTTTCCTATTTTTCTTGCCTTGCATTGATCATGACGCCAATCATCCTAACCATTTGTGTCTGTTTAATGATCTAAAGAGATTTGACTTGTTCAGTAAGATGTAGATTATTTTCAAATAAATTTGATATGGGTCCTTCATATGCATCAGATATGCTACCAGATCAAGATCCTTCAAATGGATCATCTATTTCCTTTTCAAGATAATTAATCTCACTATACCAAATTACCATATACTTCCTCTTGACCAATAACTTCTTCAGTTCTTCTTTGGCTTCCTTGAATTTTTCAATGAAGATTTGCATCTTTAACCTTTGATTCTTGATAGTCTTATCCAACTTATATCTTTCCATCCTTAGATCTTTCCTCTTTAGTGATTAAACTTCCTTAACAAGAGATCTAGCTCTAATACTAATTTTTGGGATTATGGAAAGATAAGTACTGAGAGGGGAGGGGTGAATTAGTACCCTCAAAATTTTCAAGATTAAAAACTTTGCAAGTGTATATCTCAATTAACTGACTGAACCCATTGTTTGAAACATACATTCAAATAACTAAAAATGTAAATTTCATGTAATAAAAACAATAAATCATTCATTAAAATTCATACTAATGACACACATATTTTTGTATCATAGAAAACCTTGTTAGAAGGTAAAAACCATGGTGGGGATGACACCCACAAATCTTCACTACTGCAACAATACAGTATGCCGGTTAAGGCTATAAATTTAT
This sequence comes from Chamaecyparis obtusa, assembly GCA_027943335.1. Taxonomy (NCBI): domain Eukaryota; kingdom Viridiplantae; phylum Streptophyta; class Pinopsida; order Cupressales; family Cupressaceae; genus Chamaecyparis; species Chamaecyparis obtusa. The sequence continues at coordinate 2,692,024 of BSBK01000518.1, read as the reverse complement.
GATCACTTCTAATGATCTTACCCTGTTAGGAGTAAAAATTAGACCGACTAGATCTACCTGATTAAAGGATTTTAACAACACAATACATGTGTGTACTCGGTTAAGAGATTTACATAAGAACGGTTAAGTCCACTTTGTTAAGAGATTTCAATTTTGCTACAATGGTTAAAAGGTAACAGTAAATGTATCTGTAAATAACAACTATATCTTGCTTGATTTAGATCTATGAAATATTAAATAGATATCACCTCATAGTGATGTGTGTCTCTTTGTTCTACTTGATAGCCTTGTGTGTGTTTTGTAAAACTGATTGCCTCTTTCATAAACCTTCTATTACAAACCCTTTGTCTGATCTCCTGATGTCCTTAGTGTGGCTACTCCTTCATGATACTTGTTTATAATGACATCTTTATAATTTTATATCAAACTCACTTGACCTAATTAGGGTTTACAATATCTTAGAAAACCTAAGATCAACGGTGTACAAAAATAACCTAGATCTAACATTATATAGGAATTATCAACAAATTAATGATTACATCCATATTTAATTGTGTCTCAATCTTGGTAAACCATTTATTGATCAGCGTGAACTGTTTGCATAGATTGATGTGTCATTTAATATTACTATGCTATTTCCTACTTTACTTGGTAATCACAACATTCTCCATTTGATAAATTACTGATGATCAGTTCATATGAATGATTGATGATCACTAGCTTGGTACTCGATAATTATCTATCACTCAGTGAGTGTACTTAGTCAAACCCTTGTTCAGTTAACTTAGTGACTTGCCTTGTGTTTTCTCAGTGTGAAGGCTTTGTATGATTGACCAACTATCCTTTTTGTCTCCTTTACCAAACTTTACCGACTGAATAATTGATTGATACTAATGACAATCCATTAATGCTAAAATAGGAGTAACATTAACATCATTGAATTCAACATCAATGAGGGAAGAATCAATCTCTATCATAAAAAAGTTGTGTTCCTACTTTTCTATCATCTGATCAACTATCATAGGTCTGGGAGGTGATTTCTTAGGATTAAATTGGGAAAATACTGAACTCTAATTTTTTCAAATTTTCCTATGTTTTACTAAACTGCATTTTTGAGGGTCTTCAGTGCATTTCTAGGCTTGGATGCCTCTTGAAAGTGCCAATGGACAATTGTCACTTTTGAAATTTGATTCTAGATCTTTTGAATACCTTTCCAATGCATCAAACAATTCACAATTCAGAGCTAGGACTAGAAAGTTATGCCTTCTCCAAGTGGACCTAAATTTTATATATATATTTTTGATAATTTTTGATAGTTCAAATAGTTTATTTGTAATAAATATTATGATGGCTCTTCATTTCATTTCCAAGGGATTCTGATGACCCTTGGGATCCATCAGATTTGTATAAACTCCAATATTCAAATAGAATGGAGCAATTTTTTTGGTTTGCAATATTCTTGTTGATCTTCTCAATTTTCATGTTGAATTCTACAATACTGCAAGTATCAAACTAGGTATTGTAATCTTGTTTCATAAATAAGATCAGTGGTATCAGAGTGGGAACACTCCTTTATGCCAATTTACACAAGGTCTTCCTACCAAAGATTAGGATTGGATACACAAGATTTGTCAAAATATCCACCTTTGAGATGCACACAATCGAAGATGTTAGACGATGCTATTAAGAAGTTGGTGGAGGAAGCTTTAAATAAGCAACGAGAGGAGATGATGAGTCAATTTTCACACCTCCTACAAAATGAAAAACCCTTTGAATCAGGAACATCATTTCATGGGAATACCCCTTTCAAAGTGCAGGTCAATTTTGACATCCCAAATTTTGAAGGAAAAGTTGATTCTGAAGCTGTTGATAACTAGTTATCAAAGTTGGATAGATGCTTTTTTGTAAATAATTTCTCAGATGCAGAAAAAATAACATTTTCTCTCCTCAAAGCTGAAACCCATGTGAAATTAGCATGGGAAACCAAAGTAGCAAATAAAGAATGAGAATCAGTTGCTGAAGATGGTTTTGTAATATCTCTTGATAAGAAGCCCACATGGGGAGAATTTGTGGAATACATAAAAGAAGCTTACTTTCCGGAGGATGTATATGAAAAAAAATACATAGAATGGAAGCTTCTTTGACAAAAGAGGGATCAGTCTGTGCAAGATTACATGAATACATTCCATTAAATGTCAGCAAAACTTAGTATTGAGGATTTAGAGAAGCATCAAATTCTGAAATATTGGAGTGGAATTCATAGGTATATTCAAATAGAGATGGAATTTTTGAATATTGAGACATTGGAAACTACCTATAAATATGCTACAAAAATTGAAGAGAAATTCAAGCAGAAAGGGAAGAGGGATTGCTTTGCAAACAACAAGCCAAGGGTTGAAGGTGGCAATAAATTTGTAGGAAAATAGGTGACCAAGGAACCTCATTCAAATTCACCCAAGAACACATGGTGGTCTACTAAAAAGACAAAAATAGACACATACATGTGGTGTGAGATGCATAAGTTCCCAACCCATAATACAAAGGATTTTTGAAGTATTAAAAATTTGATGATAGAAATACGAGGAGAGGAAGCCGAACCTGAATCGTCACCAACTAGATAATTCTGAGTAAGAGGAGAATGATTCCATCATAGAAGCAAACCTATATGCTATAGTTGGAATTGCTAAAGTATTGCTTCGTGAAGATGAAGAGAGGCTTTTTCATTCACAGATGTGCATTGATGGAAAGCCTCTGCATTTTATTGTTGACAGTGGGAGTCAAAAGAATTTGATCTCTAGGGAGACAGTCAAAAGATTAAATTTGAAAGTGACAAGACACCCACAACCATACTATATGGGATGGGTAAATGAGGGACAAGATATTCAAATAAATCAATAGTGTCATCTTCCATATTCAATCAAGCCTTTCAAGGATGAAGTTATATGTGATGTAGCACCATTAGATGTATGCAATGTCTTGCTGGGGCAGCCATACATGTATCAGAGGGATAGGGTGTATGAGTCTAGGCCACGTAGTGTTACAATCAAGCTTGGTGGGAAGAGGTATTGAATACCAGAGGTATGTCCAACACAAACTGCTTCTTTAATTAGTGCTAAACAATGTAAAAGTTTGATTTCTCAAACTGGAGATTTTTTTCTACTCATGATTCACCCTGAACAAACAAAGTCAATTATTCTTAATACACATGCTAAGGTAACCATAAAAGAAAATCAACAAAATCAGATGGATAAAATTTTGAAAGAGTATCATAGTGTGTTTAAACCACTAGTGGGAGTACCAACACACTGTCAAGTCAATCACTCTATTGATTTAATCCCAGGCACACCACTACCACATGGGCCAACATATAGGAGGTCAGTTTTGGAAAATGATGAGATTAAGAGACAAATTCAAGAGTTGATTCAAAAAGGACACATTCATCCAAGTGCTTTCCCTTGTGGAAGTCCAGTTGTCCTTGCCAAAAAGAAAGATGGGACATTGAGGCTTTGTATTGATTATAGGGCATTAAACAAAATCTCTATTAATAATAGATATCCAATCCCTCAAATTGATGATTTGTTGGACCAACTTAGGGGGGCTAATTTCTTCACAAAAATTAACTTGAAGTCTAGATACCACCAAGTACCAATTGATCTAGCAGATGTGTGGAAGACTGCATTTAAATCTAAGGAAGGTTTGTTTTAATGGTTGGTCATGCCTTTTGGCCTAACAAATGCCCGAGCAACATTTATGAGATTGATGAATGATGTGCTTAGACCATTCATTGATTCTTTTGTGGTTGTTTATTTGGATGATATACTCATCTTTAGAAGAACTTGGTCTGAGCATTTATAGCATGTTGAACAAGTGCCTTCAACTCTGCAAAAACACAAACTTTATGCCAACATTGAGAAGTGTTCTTTTGGTATGCAGAGTATTCAATACTTAGGGTATATCATTAATATGAGGGAATTCATGTTGATTAAGAAAAGATTCAAATAATATGAGATTGGCCATCCCCTAAAAATTTCACAGAGCTTCGTAGCTTCTTGGCCTTAGCCAACTTAATCATGGCCTCTTAATCAATCACTAAGGGGTGGAGCACAAGAAAAATTTTAGTGGATAGAGGCAAAGCAAAAAGCATTTGAGGAGTTAAAGAAAAGACTATGTTCAACACCAGTATTGGTCCTTCCAGATCTACACCAAGCATTTGAAATAGAAATAGATGCATCTAATTATGCTCTTGGTGCGGTACTCATGCAACATGTGCATCCTATTGCCTATCATAGTGAAACTTTTTTTGATATAGTACATAGGTACCCCACCTATGATAAGGAGTTGTATGCCATTATTCAGGCCTATAGACAATGGAAACACTATATATTGGGAAAGGAAACTGTTATACATACATACCATAAACCACTTCAATTATTGCAAACACAAGGGAAGTTGTAGAATGATAAACATCAATGGTGGTCAACCTATCTAGAACAATTTAACCTCAACATTCATCATAAAAAATGAAGTAGTAAAAAGGTGGCAGATTGTTTGAGTAGGCCTCCAATTTTAGGTTTGACAATAGTGTTGGATTCATGTGGTCATCAAGCATCAACTTGGGAACAACTATATGGTATTGACCCTGATTTTACTAATATCTATAGTAATTTGGTAGAAGGAAAGTTTGTCCCTGATTTTCACTTGCAGGATGGGTTGCTTTGCCATAATGGTCACATATGTGTACCCACAGAGGAATGAAAGAAAATGATATGGGAAGCCCACTATAGTCATGTTGCAAGACATTTTGGTATTAGTAAGACTACTGCTATCCTTCAAAAGTATTTCTATTGGCAAAAAATGAAGCAAGATATCATTTCACATATACAAGCTTGTGCAACTTGTGCAATTGCAAAGCCAACAAACCATAAGTTGGGTCTATACTTACCATTACCTATTCTTGATAAGCCATGGTAGTTTGTTTCAATGGATTTTATGTCTGGACTTCCAACTAACTACCAGGCGGGGGCATGATTGTGTATATGTTGTGGTAGATAGGTTTTCTAAAATGGCTATCATGGTGGCATGTAAAAAGATGATTTCTACAAAAGATATTTCCAAGCTATTTTTTGAACATGTTTGGGTTAATTTTGGTTTGCCAAAAACCATTATTTCTAATAGGGATAGTAGGTTCATCAACAAATTTTGGTTTGCACTATGGGCTAAAATGGACACCAAGTTGACAAAGTTTACAAAATTCCATCCCCAAATAGAGAATCGAATGATTATTCATATTTTACAGATGTATCATTCCAAACATCCTCACACATGGGATGAAAGCTTACCCTATGTGCAACATAGCTACAACTGTGCACTCCATAGTACTACAGGGCACAATCCATTTGAGGTTTCTCTTGGGTACCAACCATTGGCACCTATGGATGTAGCAATACCATCTCTACAATCTAATATTCCATTGAATGGTGACAAGGAGGTAGATAAAGTAGAAAAATTCATTGATAACATTAGACACCTAAAACAAGAAGTTCATGAGATCTTGGAGCAGAGTAATCAAAAGTATAAGGAAAGGCATGATAAATATAGAACTCCTCATCAGTTTCAGATTGGTGACAAGGTTTGGTTACATCTTCAAAAAGAGAACCTGCACAGACCAAATAGGAAGCTTCATCCTCTTCAAACTATGGCCCATATACTATTGTGAAACAAGTTGGTGAGAATGCTTTTGAACTTAATTTGCCATCATTTTTAGGACTGCATCCAGTTTTCAATGTGGAATTGTTGAAACCCTATTTTCCTCCTTTGTTGGATATTTCCCAAGCTACTGAACACATCCAAGCTACAGAGTTAAATCCATTTACTACTATTCCAGTCTAGTGTGACCATGTTACTGAAGTCATTTTAAAGACTTTGAGAAATCATAATATTCCTCTATATCGAGTGGTTCGAGCTAGCCAACATTCTCATCAAGGCAAGTGGTTTACTAAGGAACAAATTGAAGAACAATTTCCTCATTTGTTGTAGTAGATTAGTGCAATGGGGCCCATTGCCTCTCAAGGGGGGAGGAATGCTCAAGATTAAATTGGGAAAATACTAAAATCTAATTTTTTCAAATTTTCCTATGTTTTAGTAAACTGCATTTTTGGGCTTGGATGCCTCTCAGAAGTGCTAATGGAATATTGTCAACTTCTAAAATTTGATTCTAGATCTTTTTAATACCTTTCCAACGCATCAAACGGTTCACAATTCGGAGCTAGGACTAGAAAGTTATGCCTTCTCCAAGTGGACCTAAATTTTATATATAGTTTTTTGATAATTTTTGATAGTTCGAATAGTTTATTTGTAATAAATATTATGATGGCTCTTCATTTCATTTCCAAGGGATTCTAATGACCCTTCAATATTCGAATAGAATGGAGCAATTTTTTTGGTTTGTAATCTTGTTGTTGATCTTCTCAATTTTTGTGTTGAATTTTACAATACTATAGGTATCACACCAGTTATTGTAATCTGGTTTTATAAATCAGATCAGCGATGGAGTGTAGTCATTAACTAGATGTTGGAAACAATTGTCTGAAGGAAATTGCTACTCAATTATGTATTGTCTTTGATGTCACACAATGTCATAGCCCGCAGCAATCAGTTTCTACCGAGCTCAGTCGGTCTGCCAGACAGGAATATTAGTGCTTACCGAGTCCACTCGGTTATCGAAGAAAAGCAGTGTCTACCGAGTTCACTCGGTTGCCAAAGAAAGTTTAGTGTTTACCGAGTTCAGTCGGTCATCGAAGAAAAGCTAGTGTTTACCGAGTTCAGTCGGTCATCGAAGAAAAGCTAGTGTTTACCGAGTTCAGTCGGTCATCGAAGAAAAGCTAGTGTTTACCGAGTTCAGTCGGTCATCGAAGAAAAGATAGTATTTATCGAGTTCAGTCGGTCATCGAAGGAAAAGGATTGTCGGTGTTTACCGAGTTCCCTCGGTCTCCGAAAGATTATAGAAAGTTATGGTCACCGAGCACTGTCGGCCCTTGAAGGATTTTTGCAAATAGAGTTTGCTTATTTCAACCGACTGTTATACTAAATAATGTCGATTTGACAAATCTAAAATCATATAAATAAAAGGTCAAATGTGAGAAATGAAAAAAAAATATATACAGTAGAAGATTTACAGAAGATAAGCAGGAAAGGTGAATGTGAAATTGAGAAGGATGTTCAGATATCCTTGAGGTGCAGCAGAGATTTATTCGATCAGAAAGGATCAGACTTATGCAGAACAGAGATCTGTAATCAACAAGACAGTTGCATTATTATATAGGTCATTTTTCATTGTTACCTTCTTATGATTGTAACAGTGAATTCTAAATCTCTTAACCGAGTTGGTTTAACAACCATATTGTAAATCCTCTAACAAGGTGACAATTCCATTGAATTGTTTTCAAGACCTCTTATCAGGCCACTCCTAGCAGGGTGTTTTAAATCCTCTAACAAGGTCACACCTAACAGTGTGTTTTATAACCTTTTACTGGGTTGGCTTCTAACCGGGCATCACTTCAGAAAAGTGAAAATCAGTATCTAGATACGTTGGTGGTTTTTCCCATATTGGGTTTCCACGTTAAATCTTGTGTCTCTTGTGTTCTTAATTGCTTTCTCAATCATATACATGTGCTGATGAATATATAAAGATAATATTGCTAATACTTTCTGCATCTTCAAAGTTACTGCAATCTATTTACCGAGTGCTAAAACAGATAACATTGTTAAGATATCCTAAGGGATCTGGAAAGAATTAATTGAGAAGTGTTTTATGGTTGACTGATTCACCCCCCCCCCCTCTCAGTCACTTCATCCTATTCCATCACTAGAAGATTTAATGAAGATTCTCCAATCTTAGATAGATACAATCTCATCTTGCTTTTCCATGTAGAGAAACTTTCCTTGTTCATCTTAGGTACTTCTCTCCTATTCATTTTTGGGTCTTTTACTCAAGTCCTTCAAACTTATATCTTTAGAGTACTTAGCTCTGATACCAATTGTTGGATTATGGAGAGGGGGGGGGGGGGGGGGTGAACCAGTAATCCATGATTCTAAATACCTAAAAAATTTTCTTTGATTAACTCAGTAACAACTCTGTGAAACACACTTTACTATTTACCGACAATAGTAAATAAACTTTAACAATCAATAAATCATTAACACAATTTATGCATCACATGTAACACCAATATTTAACATAGAAACCCAACTTTGGGAAAAACCATTTTGGGGGAATTGTCACCCACTAAGAAAATACTCTTCTGAAGTATGCCCGGTTAAGAGCCAATCCCGTTAAAGATTAAAATGCACACTGTTAAGTGTGACCCGGTCAAGGGATTTACCTCAGATCTGTTAGGATCTTCACCCTGTTAGGAGTGGCCTGGTTAGAGGGCTCCAAACACTCTTTAGAATGTTATATTTTTCAAGGATTTTACAATAAGACTATTAAGTCCACTCTGTTAAGAGATTTTTTTGTTACAAATGATAGTAAGAAATAGTAAATGATTTGACTTGTAAAATTGCAACCATCTTTGCATAACTAGATCCTTTTTGCACTCTTCTATATTCTTTTTAATTATTCACTTTCCACTGGCTTCAACACTTCATCAGATCTTTCTTTTACCACTTGGAATCTCTTTGTTCCTTCTTCACTGCATCAGTCGGCGAGTCTTCAATTATTCAATTTTCCAACCATTTGTTCATACAAATCCATCCTTTATATAGAAATTTTTTCCCTCTTAATCTCCTATATTACATTTTCCTTTGATCAATGTCAACCATCCAGTTCATTATACCTTGAATTTGGATCTCGGTAACACATTTTCTTTTCACCTAGGAACTTGAAATTTATTGAAACTTGTTCCTTCTACTTTAACTGTTTAGATCTAAGCCATAGATCTTCACTTTGAATTTTCTTATCCATAGATCTTTGTAACCAACTTTCCTTTTCATCATGACTATCATAGCTAATCATTAAATGTCATTCCAAACCTTTTATTTAATTATTGTTTCTTGCTTGGTAGATAACTCTGAATTTTGGATAACTTCGCTCGGTCCCTAAACCTTTCCTACTCTGTGTCTAAAGCTCCATTTTCTTTACTGAGACATACTTCTTTTCCTTTTTACCTTTACCGAGTGACATTTTCTTCTCTGTAGCCAAAAATCTTTTGTTTACTGAATTGAAAAATCTTCATTACCATGCTTTACCGACTTGACATAATTATAATATATTAGGTAGAAAAAAATTATATCAACATAATCTAATAATTTTATAATCTATATTAGTTTCCCATTTGAGTTCTTCAACTTCATAACATCTTACTTCTTCATCTTCTTAACTCATTCAACTTGTATCATATATCGAATGATATGGCAACACAATATAAACCAGAAATCAATTGCTTGACATTAATGAAAAGACAATAACTAATCTAAACTTTCTAGTATCATGTATTCCTCTAATCTTGTTCAGCCTTCATCATCATCACCATCAGATAATCAATCTTCAACATTATTATTAGTTATGGTAACACTCAGTTCCTTTTAGATATCTAAAAATTCTCTTCACAACAGTCATATGTGTTTCTTTAGGATTAGAAGCCAATCTAGCCACAATTCCAATAGCATGAGAAATATATGGCCTACTATGGAAAACACACTATAGCTTACCAATCATGGATCTATACAGAGTTTCATTTACCTTGATAGAGTTATCTTCCTTTGACAATTTGTATTTGGTAATCATCGGTGTTCCAACCGGTTTTGAGTCTTCCATCCCAAAAAAATTTAGGATATGTTTGATGTATTTTGACCGAGTTATATATATGCCATCTTTTGTCTGTTGAATTTGCAATCGAATGAAATTTTTTTATCTCTCCAATCATGGACATTTCAAATTCCTTTCTCATTTCATCAACAAATCATCTACACATTGTTTCATTTCCTCCAAATATGATATCATTAACAAAAAATTCAGTAATTAGTACATTGTCTTAAAATTCACTTTTCAAGTACACATTACTATTGTCACTAGTTCTAATGAAACCTATTCTCATTAGATATAAATGGAGTCTTTCATACCATGCTCAAGATGCTTGTTTCAAACCATACAGTGCCTTGTGAAGTTTACATATCATGCATTTTTTATTTTTGTCAAAAAATCCTTTTGGTTGGTCAATGTATACCTTGTCTTCTAGTATTCCATTAAATAATCAAGACTTTACATCCATTTGATAAAATTTGAAACCTTTGTGAGCAACATATGCAAGTAAAATTCTCACACCTTCTAGTCTAGCAACAAGAGAAAATGTCTCACCATAGTTAATACCTTCTTCTTGAGAATATCCTTTGCATACAAGTCTAGATTTTTTTTTATCACTTCTCCATTTTCATTTAGTTTATTCCTGTAAATCCACTTTGTATCAATAACATTCTTATCCTTAGGTCTCGGTACTAATGACCAATTATTGTTCTTTTCAATCTGACCAATCTCTTCTTTCATTGCATTGATCCAATCTTCATTTTCAAGTGCATCCTTGACTAGTCTAGGCTCAAATTCAGAAATCAAACATGTATTTTCTCTCAACTTACTTCTATTCATGACTCTTTCATTCTTGTCTCCAATAATTTGAGTCAGTGAATGGTTCTTCTCACATACTTTGCTAGCATTGGTTTGGTTCTCTGTTCTTCAACTTTTTCATCTCTCGGTGGGGGCTCAACTGGTTCCTTGATTTCTTCTTGTAGCTTGGGTATAGAACCAAAAATTCTTTCTAGTACATATACAAATCTTTGATAATCTTCTGGTTCCCTTTTGTTATCTTCTTCATTTCTTTCTGCAAACTCATCAATCCTTACATTTTCACTTTCCACAATTTTGTTAGTAGCCTTATTTAGACATTTATAAGATTTTCTCTTTGTGGAGTATCCTAGGAATATACCTTCATCTCCTTTAGAATTAAACTTTCCATTCCTAGTATCTTTTATTATGTAACACCTACTTCCAAAAATTTTAAAGTAGCTAACATTAGGTGTATGCCCATACCATAGTTCATAAGGATTTTTATTTGCACCTTTCTTCAATTATACTTGGTTGAGAGTGTAAACAACAATATTGATGGCTTCTCTCTAAAATGTTTTTGCAACCTCCTTCTCAATCAAAAATGTTCTAGCACAATCAACTATTGATTTATTCCTTCTTTCATCTATGCCATTCTATTGTGGAGTTCTTAGTGCAAAGACTTGTATTTTGATTCCATTCTCATTGCAGAAGACGATAAATTTATTAGAGATAAATCACCTCCTCTATCTGATCTTATACCATTAAAAAATTTACTTCTCAAATATTTCCTTATACCATTTAAACATTTGAAATGAATCATACTTTTCTTTTAAGAACATTACTAACATCATCCTTGAGTAGTCATCAACAAACAAAATGAAATCCCGATCACCATAATAACTTTGTACTCTCATAGGACCATAAAGATCAATATGAAATAATTCTAATATACCATTAGATGAGTATGACTTTGTTGAAAAACATGATTTAGTCATCTTACCGATTTGACATTCCTTACACATAACTCTATTAGGCTTGCTTAATCTCGGTAAACCTCTGACTTTATTTGTCTTACTAACCTTGATCAAGTTATCAAAATTTACATGAAAGAGTCTTTTATTTCATATCCATACATCCTCAAATTTAAAAAGCAAGAATTTTTTTGTAGTAGTATCAAGGTAGAATAAGTTACCTTTGGATTTATCACCAATTCCAATCAAATCTCCAACAACATCATAGATCTTCACTTTTCTATTCTGAAACTCCAGTCAGTGACCAATATTATTTAGTTGTGCAACACTCAACAAGTTTTATTTTAGTCCTTGAACCCAATAAACATTATTATATTTAATCTTTTCATTCAACATAATGGATCCTTTTCCTTTAACAAAATATGGAGCATCATTTCCAAATCTAACAAATCCTCCATCATATTCTTCTATGTCATCAGATTCATCATCGACTATTCCTTCCTCAGCTAGGTGGCATGATTTATTTCCTTTTTCCTTGAAGTATGTAAACTTTTGGTATCGGTTCTCCTTCTTGTCCTTCTTATCATTCCTATCATTATCAGGAAACCTTGATGCAATATGACCAATCTTGTTGCAGTTAAAATATTTTAGAGGCAGTTTACCTTTATACTTTCCTTTTCCTCTCGATAGCCTCTTTTCCAGTAGTCCTTCTAGTTCTTCTTGTTCTTTCTCTTCGGTTAATATACTCCCATGTCACTTCCACTTGAACTATATTGATTCTCTCTTTCTCTTCTTGAGCTTCCAATGCTTAGAGATGATTTAAAAGTTTTTTCTATCTTTGGTAAACTATTATCAAAATTACTAAGCTCAAATGTAGTTAGCTTACTGATCAAAGCATCAAGAGTAACACTATTATTAGGTATGGATCTTAGTTCCTGAATAACAAAGACTTGAATAAAACATTTAGGTATAAGATTTATGAGAATTTTTCTTACCACTTCTTCTCCAGTTAATGTTCCACCAACACCTTTGATAACACTTACCACTTCCTTAATTCTAAAACTATATTGTGCAATGTTCTCTTCTTTCATTCTCATCTCATAAAATTTTCCTCTGAGACTGTCAACCTTTTCTTTCTGGACATGAGGATCACCTCCATAAACAAGTGCAAGTTTGTCCCACATATCTTTTGTTGTAATATAGTCCTTTATGTCATTGAACTTAGTATCAGTCAGGGAAGAAGTAATTTAAATCATTACCAACTTGTGTTTCTAATTTTCTCTCATTTGATCAAGTGTCATAGGTTCAGGAAGTGGTGGAGTGTAGTCATTATCCAAATTATTGAGTGCAAAATCTCCAATCCCAGATAGGTATAACCTTATCCTGCTTTGCTATGTAGAGAAACTTTCCTTGTTCAGCTTGGGTACTTCTCTCCTATACATCTTTGGATCTTTAGCTTAAGTCTTCTAAACTTTTCACTTCTAAGCACCAATAGCTATGATACCAATTTTTGGATAAATGAGAGGGGGGTGAATCAGTTATATTAGGTCCCTTAATAATTTTCAACCTTAAAATCTTCTCGGTAGATAATCTATGCAATCATATTTAAAAATTTAACCAACCATAGCAGTATTCATCAGAATATCAATAAATAACATGCAAAACATTCAATCAAACATTTAACACCAGTATTTAACGTGGAAACCCAATTTGGGAAAAACTACTGCATAAATTGTCACCCAAAAAATAATTCACTCTTCTAAAGTGAGCTTGGTTAAAAGCCAATCCTATTAAAGATTACAAACACATTTTCTAGATGTGACTATGTTATGGGATTTTCACCAAAGATCAACTAGATCTATCACCCTATAATGAGTGGCCTTATTAGAGGACTTTAGAACATTCGTTAGAATGCCACCTTACAAAGGATTTAGAAATTAGGATTGTTAAATCCACTTGGTTAAGAGATTTTATGCTACAATGATTAGAAAGTGACACTAAAATGATTTGATAAAATATGCAACTACCTTTGCCTATTCAGATCTCCTTTCCACTCATTTATCCTCTTCAAACTCTTCCTTTCTGGCTGATTAATACACACACTTCATCTCATCACTTCTCTTCACTTCATCCACACATTCTTTCAACTCTTTTCTTCTTGGTGTATCCTTCTTTTCAATTCAATTATCTTCTGTGAATATCAATACTTCATCAACAATAATAGTATTGGCATCATGATCATCATGATCATCCTCTATATAGATAAATTTTTCTACTTAATCCTATCACCGCTTTATCTCATCCATTTGATTAAATCAATAGCTCGGTAAAACATTTTATGATTCTTGCTAGTTGTATCTTCACCTTGGAACTTGAACTTTTCTTGGATCTCAAACCAATTGCTAAATCTTCACCATTTATCTGTACCTAATGATTATGATCCGTTGATTTCATTAACTGACTTTGTTCCTTCCTTAGAATCTTCTAGATCAATACAGATCTTCACATGATGTCATCTTTTACTTGATTCCTTGTTTAATCAACCAACTTCATCTACTCAGTTAACATTGACTCAATTAACTGCGACCAACCAATATCTTTACTTTATCAACAACTATTTCCAACTAGGTAGAACACACTATTTTCTTATCTTTTCACTTTGTAAATTTAATCTTTTGTTACCAATCAACATAATTGACTTGTGCATCATTTTAAAACTTCATTATATCATGTAAAGCAATCAAATCAATATTACCTTGTCATAGACCGATTCAACAATTGCCCAATTAAGCTCATATACTTAACAACACTTCTTTATTTCATCTTTTGTCTTTACCAATCATTTCTTTTATCAACATTACATATTTTAGATTGATATGGAAACTTGAATTCATTAAGTCAATAAGCTTGACATCAATGAAAATATAACAACTAATCCAATCCTTCTACATACCTTTCATTTCTCAGTTGACCTTGTTCATTATCAACATCACAACGTCAGTTGAATAAAAATCTTATTAGTTGGGGTAATAGTTTGAACATCCCATACATCTACAAGCATTTGTTCCCTCATCACTCCAATTGAGAAATTCAATCAGGCATCTTCAAGATAGTTGAGGATATATTTGAAGTTAAGCATTCAAGCATTCAACTTCAACAATCATTATCAATATTATGTGTTCCTCCATGAATGAAGGGATGCATTAACTCCTATCAATAATCATCAAGCCTTGTGAGGATTCAAGCAAAGTTCATTGCAAATGTATCATTTTTCAATTAAATATTTCCTTAAGGTATTTGGTCTTTTTCCTACTAGGGATAATATCTCTCACTTCATATCATGGTTTTGGTGGAGGTTAAATCATACCTATTGTTTGATTTAGGCAAGCCCCTATACAACATAAAATTTTCCCTCTTTTCTATTTGTAGGTTTCATATCTTACATTTGAAACATGTAGAGTTGTAAAGAATAGACTAAGATATACAATTTTTGGATAAATCTTTGGAGGGAGTAGTTTTCAAAGCATCTTAATCCAAAATCCAAGGTTTTGGCTGATGGAAGCAGCCCCAGGTCTAGGGTTCTTAAAACACTTGACCAACATTTTTAGGCTTAGATTTTATTGATAGGTTCCTATCTAGATCTATTTTCAATATGTGCACTTCTATGCTTACTTTCTAATCTATTTTCATCTTTTTATGTTGAGTCTTGTCAATTTCCTAACATCTTACCTAGTTCTTGCATAATTTATTATCCTAATCATACTAATCATAGTAATAAAAAATGAGAACAATCAACCACATTGTTTAGATCTTCTAAGGGACTGAAGTTGAATCTAATTGATTCTTCCCCAATGACAATATGGTGGAAATGTTTCTTAGTTTTCATGTTTAAGCTAGTGAACTCACATTTTTACCAAAAAAATTATAGGGAAATGGTAAGTATTAAAATTATTCTAAAAATACGTGTGAAATGGAAAAACATGTCATGTTATCCCTTCAAACATATGTAAAATTTTTTATAGTGGTAAAACACATCATGTTATCCCTTCAAACATATGTGTGAAATGGAAAAACCAATCAGGTTCTTCGATGTGGATCTAGTCAACATGTGGATTATGTCATTTTGGGTGGGCCCAACACCCCCATTCTTAAAAGCATATGACTTGGACATTTTTAGTTAGATAAACAACTCCATATTTGTCACCATTTTGTATTTTCTTGTTTCTTCTCACTGGAGTTAAATGTAAAATTGCATGGTCAATGAGTAAATGCCACATCAACATTTGTAGGGTGGGATAAAATGTTGTGTTATCCCCTTTTTGTGCTTTTTCAAGGGGCAAATTGATACCTTGTGAAATGGAAAAGGTCAAAAGGTCAATGCCATAGGATGGGATATCACGTTGTGTTATCCACTTTTCATAATTTCACAAGGGGCAAAATGATATCTTGCAAAATGAAAAAATTTCACTATTTCACAGTTTCTTCCATCCTTAGTTGTGAAACTGCACCATCTATCAGATTAAGTGCTTCTTCATCAACGATTGTGTTTTAATCTTGCATTGAGGGATTTTGACACCACATCTTGACCACCATTCTGATCAAAATATTTATCAACAACTCACATTTAAAATGGTGGTATAGGTCTAATTTATATGTGTGGCAGTGTTTCTTGGAAGTGTGCGGGGTGGGTTAATGTAACACCCTGCCCTGGAACCCATGATAAATTAACCTAAATCTACACTAATTTGATGTAATAATTTTTTCCTTGAACATTGAAAAATTCAAATATAAAATCAAGTACAAACACAAGTTTAAGTATCATTATTAATACATAATAATATATTATATTAATTTACATAAACTTAGTTAACAATCCGAAGGGTTCCAAGATGTATTTTAACAATATTAATTAAATTACTAATATCGATTTAACTTACGTTCATTTTAAAACCCAAATCAAAATATTCCTAGATTCTTAATCAACCATAATGAAAAGATTAAAATTCATAAGGTAAACTAACATATAGATTGTATTATAAAATCAAGATAAAACATCATATAAATATAAGAAAAGGTACAACCAATAATATAAAAATGATACATCATGGTATACATAGTAAATCTTCCACTACACATGTTATAAGGATCACAATAATAAATCAAGTCACAAATACATATAAATATCCTGAAGGATGTCTCAAATTAAAACATTAAAGAATACAAGATATATATCTCATGATGACAATATGAAATCTCCAAGAAATGAACAAGAAAATAGAAGCAACAACTAGGATCATCCAAGTAAAAGAACATGAGCTTCAAATCTCAATAGTAAAAAGAATAACTACCACCCAACCACGTGGAACCCTAAGGTCCACCCCACCGTACTGAGGAGATAAACACTAGGCCCCACTCAAAGGAAACATTCAAACAAGAAAGACTAATGTAAAGTTACACTAGATAAAATAGTAATAAGGTTATCACGTATAAATGATCAAGACACAAATGAAATGTACCAAATATAAAGTAGGAACCTGGAACACATATAGGAAAGTGTCAGCACATACGTCTAACTCTTGGGTTATCCTGGCAGCCTCTCTGGACCCTAGTGCTCAAGTGACCATATGCGATATTAGTAATCCTTTCATATAGACATATAAACCAACTATGCTAGACCTCAATGTCTATTCTAGACGAGAAAGAATCTTCTCCCACTCCCATCCTAGCTTGTATAAGCACTCGAGGAATGGGTGAGGTACCCAATTATCTTATTAATGTTTCTCTCCTAAAATATTTATTAATTTATCACTTATTAAGCTACTTACAATGAGTTATCTTGGTAGCCAGTTTAGGGCCTCAATGCTCATTGCAAGCCACTTCCCCTCTATGCTCCTACCAAAAGAACCAAAGAGAAGGAAAACTAAAACCATAAAAGACTTCTCATAAATCATCAAGTCATTAAAATTACCAAAGAAGGTACTGGAACATACTAAACAATATCACATCCTATACTAGGATCCAAACTGCCCATCCCATAATGGACATCTCAATAAATCAATTACCAATTCTCATACTTACATATCACAAAATTAATGGCCATCAATGACATCACTCTCCAATCATGGAGTAAAACATAATCTAAAAATACCATCATTTAGATCATATAACAATCACAATAGAAGAAACAAGGTGACCAAGTTGACAAATCAAACTCAACACAACAATATTTGTCACCCCTTGAGGTCAAATAACATGATGATTGAGAACTCATAGAACACATGACATCACTCATAGATGCATCTGAAACAACACAAGAACTAATCGTAGCATAAAAAGGTTATGAACAAGCCCAACATCAATCCATAAAATAATTCATGTCTCAAAGACAAAGTCACACCTAGGGCATTTCTCTACATGTATGGACAAATAGTCAGAATAAGACTAACAAAGCAAAACCTAATCACAAATCACTACAACATAAAACACACAAATATGAGATGTATTTAATATATTACCAAAATTGATTATTTAATGTATTAATTTAAATAATCTTAATTCATAAATGACTTAGTTAATAACATAATTATACTTTGTTGGATTAAATATTTATGCCAATTTCATTTATAGAATATAAATTTAACTCCCATTTGAATTAATATTTACTTCTTATTTATTTCATATTGTACCCATAACCCAATTAATTATAATCTAACTTAAATTATAAATTAATTAAGTTAATTATAATTTCACCCATATTATCAAATAATCATAACTAAATGATTATAAACTCAACTCAGCTATAACTCGTATTAAAATATAACTATTTTTTTTTTTGTAAAAGGCCAAGGCTGATAATTTTATTATATTAATTATAGAACCAATGATACATGATACCCTGCTCAGTGCAGGTGCTGGTAGGAAAGAGCGGGGCTGAGAAAACCTCCAGCCTTGCCTAGGATCTTGGTCCAAAATCTGATACATAAAAGTTTAGGAGGGCATACCCTCTGATACGAAACCCCTCTTATAAAATATTATAGATTAAGAAGAAGCCGTTCTATCTCTTGTCTTAAGAGATTCTTGAATAGTTTTCATTTTATCCCTATCCACTCCACGAAGTTGGAAGACTTTCCTTCTAGATTTTGCGCTTTG
Organism: Chamaecyparis obtusa; assembly: GCA_027943335.1. Lineage (NCBI taxonomy): Eukaryota > Viridiplantae > Streptophyta > Pinopsida > Cupressales > Cupressaceae > Chamaecyparis > Chamaecyparis obtusa. The sequence goes on along the minus strand of BSBK01000518.1, from coordinate 2,673,307 downwards.
ATGTTATGGTCCAATTCCATTCTTGTGTTTCATTCTTGATTCTTTTCCTCTAATGATGTTCTTGATTCCAGATATTATTCCACCCGAACATGAGTTCCTCAAAATGTCTTGAAATGCCTTATGAGCTTTAAATACCTGAAAATCCTTAATTTTGGCTAAGATCATTTTTAGTATACTCTCTATGTACTTTATTACTAATCCAAGTTCTACATACTATTGTTAAGATAATGCTTGTCAAATGAAGCCCTTATTTTAATTATTTACTTAAAAGGAAATACCTGTGCCTGCACCACCCGACTATGAGCGTATTGTGGGCTTAGTTGATTTGATCCTGAATTATAACTTGTAAGACTAACAATACTCTCCTATAACTTATCCCCTACATACCTGTTTATGATGATCCCATATCCTACTCTTTATAAGAAAACTTAGACAGGATATGATGTTATTCTCCTATTGAGATGTAAATTACCTTAGCTGAGTTAACTGAATTGAGTAATTCCGATTGCTTGGAAGAGTTCATCAAAATTAAACTAAAAATCATTAGAAGATCGGTATAGAAACGGTTTCCATATTTATGCTTTCATTTCCTTGTTATGAAGCACACATAGAACATCAGCAACATATATATTAAACCTAATGTATATTTCTCCTTTTAAAATAGCTGCATCTTTATATAAAAAGGGTATACCAACATATTCATCAAAGCAAACGAGCACCATAATACCAGAGATCTAAACAATAAAGGACCATGATAATCTTATTCCTGAAGCTAATGTGCATATGAGTGTATTGACTTCAAGATAACATATTACCATGGTATTTTTTCTTTGCAGTAGTCTATATCCTCAACCAAGAACGTATTGCTTCAAAAGAAAGTCGTGAAGTTATAGTAAGAGTTATAAAATTACTAGCTATCCTTATCTTATTTGAATGGAATATTTATGACTGAATAAAGAACCACTTATTTCAATCTACAGTTTACTTACTTAATCCATCTTAATTTAGCAATGCATAGAGCCCTACTGCCACCTATTCATATAATTTATTAACATCTTCTAACTACAAAGGCACACATGAATTCTTTTGAATTTTATAACGCATTCTGACCACATATATACTGAAGCCATTCTTAATTAAGCCTATCTCTGTTGAGACATTTGTCCTAAATTAGAGGGAAGCTCATCAAAGTTCTTAGCATCTTATTCCATATCAACCGAAATAGCAGAAAAAGCTTTAACTAAATAATCATATCTAGGACGTATAGTGAGTGTCTGGATTATTTATGACAAAATTTGATAATATTCATCACTAAAACCTTGCTTAAGAATCTGATAATTCTATATATAAAAGGAATGCCTTAGTAACTCTTGAAAGGGAAAATATGTGTGTGTGTGTGTGTGTATATATCTATATATATCTATATATATAGATATATATCTATATATATATATATATATATATATATATATATATATATATATATATATATATATATATATATATATATATATATATATATATATATATATATCTATATATATATATATATAGATATATATATATATATATATATATATATCTATATATATATATATATATATATATAGATATATCTATATATATATATATATAGATATATATATATATATATATATATATATATATATATATATATATATATATATATATATATATATATATATATATATATATAGATATATATATATATATATATATATCTATATATATATCTATATATATATATATAGATATATCTATATATATATATATATATATATATATATATATATATATATATATATATATATATATATATATATATATATATATATATTCGTATGTATATGTCTGTTCATGTATATTTTGTGTATGAAAATGATAAATATCGAAATACTCTGATTAATGCTTCTTATCTTAAGGCATCAATGATCTAAAAAAGAATAAAACTATAGATCATAACCGGCCTTATCTGAATCATAATTAGTATTTCAGCCCAAAATACATAGATTTTTATATTAAACCTTCTTTTTACAATTCATTGAGAATGTCATTTCTTGTAGCTTTAGTTATTGAGTTGGCTTTTCAGGATGTCTTAGAAGAGCTTGAGGATGCTGAAGAATCTCTATCCTCCTTAACCAGCTTGAGTTTGATACTGTCATCCAAAAATAACTCATTCATCCAATTTCCATTAGGTGGAGGTCTGAAATGGGTGAAGAATAAAAGGAAATCCAAGTTCCTTCTTATGGAAGGGGTCTCTGAAATGAACCTATCCCAGTATTCCACTTCAAGAATAGGGTAAGTTGATACACTATTGTGGTTGATAATTCTTCTATCATAATCTCTCATCTTAGGGATGGATAGATCGGTACGGATGCTATTTAGAACTTTGTCTAGGTCCAATAAATATTTCTTTTTGAAGATCCTTCAGCATAGGTGCCCTATGGCCTTGATGTCTGGATCCACTTGTAACGATGATGTTATGAACATAGCTAGGATATCAGAATTCACTCGATGTCTATTGATGTTTTCCTTGAATTCGTTGCCTATGATGACTGCTACTGCCCTTACAACAATGTTGAATTTTATCAGTAAAATCCTCTTTATTCTTTTGGGAGAAATCTTACCCTCGAAGGCAACCTATTTGTCAGGGCATCTTACTTTTATAGGGGTTTCCATTTCTTGAGTATATGTCACCAAATAAGTGAATACTATTCTATGAAATGTGGTGGTGTCTATATAGTTTTTAGTAGGTGGTAGGTAATCATTTTAAATTCTCCCACGTCCTGTCCTATGGCCCTTCGGTTCAAATTCCTACGTTCTTAAAGGTTCTTGGATAATAAATTTTTTGATAGTGACAATGTCCTTTCCATATTAATCCTATTAGATATGATCGGCTAAGACTACTCAAAATTTTTTGAGTGTACTATAGTTCAAAAGGGCCAACTATCTAGAGGTCAAGAAGGCCTAACACACCTAAAAGGAAAAGGAGTATATGTGTGCTACTTTTGTTAAAGAATAAGATCATGTATCACCACTATAGGATTTCAAGCTAGGAACCAAAACTGATTAAGATATTGATCTCTAGAAAGAAACCTATCTGGTAGAAAGATGACTGCATAAGGAAGTAAATGTCTAGGAAACTCTGCTAAAGAATAAATTAATTAATCTATGAAATGCTAAGGCAATACATCCATAATTAACTAGTAATTTATGTCTATACCATATTGATTATGTTATTAAGAGGTTCTATCTATGTCCACTAAGGCTAGGTCTTCAACTTAAGGAAGAGGGGTTACTCCTCTTGTTGCTAATGGTGCTGCGTGATTGCGCTACAGGCTACCTAAAAGTTTTTCAAAATCCTCTAGGGACACTTAGAGGATAGCGTGACTAGTCCTTCCCAAGGGTAATATTTAGAGAATAAACTTGATTGATGATGATGATACGTACTAAATGAGTATGAGATGAAATCCTTACTTTAGTATTCCTGAAATCTATCAGTAGGACATTGGTAATTCCTTTTTACTTCCATCTTTAAGAGGTCTCAATTTTCCTTGATATCCTAGGGATAATATTCATAAAATTAAGAAATTGAGATCCTTGGTGCCAAGCATGGTTGAATTTTTAAAATAATTTGGGTTATAGAGGCTAATACAGAAGCCATATGTAGTATAAATGTGTTTCCATATTGTTTCAAATAGTTCCCTATCTATCTATTCTCAAGAGATATACATTTGAATCCCTCATGGATGATAATATGATACTAGTTCTAGGGTGGAAACCAAATGGTAAAATTTGTATCCATTTTCTAGGAGCAGTCTATATGTATCCATTGCCCTTCCTATACTAGGGCTTGAGTCTCCGACATATCTAAATGTTCCGATTGAATAAAAATCACTAATTAGTATTTGGTTTGACCATGGATAAGTATTCCTTAATTTTCTTAGAGTATATCATATTCGTTGAAAGGCTCCCAACCTTAATCCCTTATTGTTTTAAGAAATAACAAAGTCTTCTATCAAAACCTAGAGAAGATGTGTGTTTTTGGTTATATCTTCCTGTCCTCTTCTATAAACATCCTTAACTGATTTGTGGTATCAATCTTCAATGTGTACACAGATATATATCTAGCTATATATATATGTATATATATTTGTGATACATATACATATATCTAAGAATATGTATACATATTCTTATATATATTGCATAGGTGTTCCTTTATTTATGCATATATACATATATATAATCAGAAAGAAAATCAAAGAAAAAATCCCCTCCTACTTAAATTATCCAGAGGCTTAGAACTAACCTACCATTGAGCCAGAACTAATTAACATGTTTATCCTTTCAGGGATGAAGTTATGAGAATCTTAAAGATCTATTGAGGTTCCCGATCAAGTTCCAGTATTAATTGGGACCTTTATGCTAATTGAAGAGAAGCCTCTAATTATCGGTTATATGGTTTACCTTTGTCATCATATGTAGTTAACGTATCTAAATAGGAAATAAACTCTTAGATAGGGGTGCTTCCTTTTGGGCGGTTAAAACTACAAGTGCAGAGGATGAGGTAACCTGATACGGATCCTAAAATGTAGAATTAAAGACTAGATTCATGAGATAAAATAGAGACCTGAGGATTGACATGCAAGAATAAAATAAATCTTATGCTAGAGTTATATTAAACACTTAAAAAATATAAAACATAGCTTATCCATCGTAGATATTGTCTTACTAACTTTAAACTAGTATTGTGCCAGAATTACTTAATTACATACTTAAAAGGACCTATTTCTGGAAGTTCAAAAAGATATACTAGTGACCATATTCTCAAGTCTTACTTTCCTTTTAGTCTTTAAGTATAATATTGCAACACCAAGAGGTGTCCTTCTTCTGCAAGATGATGATTTCCTCCTGTTTTGCCCTATAATCCCTTGAGGATCTCTTAATCAAAGGTGCTATGATCTTTATGTTGTTGGAAGAGTCCTCATCCATTTCATCTGGGACATCAAAGCCTTCCACCCACCAATAGTCAAGGACTTCGTCAAGATCCACTTCCTCCTGGAGCACTGTGGTGATGAGGAAGTCCAGATTTTTCCTCATTGAAGGCCAAACCTTGTCAAACTTAGCTTCATCCTTAAAGAATAGAATTGGTAACCTTTGGAAGCTGGGGATGGAAGGTAGGGCCACCATTTCCATCTTCATGTATAATTCTGGAAAAGGGATGGTAAGGTCTTTGTCGATGCCATAAACTACTTTTTCCAAACCTTGTAAGAATTCATCCTTAAATATTTCTTTGGCCACTCTAATGACTCTCTCTTTTATAGTTCCATTGAAGTTTGCTAATGCTATGAAGATTCCAATCACATGCCCATTCACCTAGATTGTGAAATCATTATCAAAATGATCCTCTCTTAGACCTTTAATCAGAGCTCTGGGGATCATATCCAAGAGAGGCTTTAGGATTATGTTCCATCTTTCTAGCCTCACGATCCCTCGAAATGCCATTTTCTAATTCTCCTTTGTGTGGAAGGTAATTATTCTAGTTTCCATTGTTTCTCATAGACCCAATGTGTAGCTATCCCTATTTAAGCTTGTTGTTAAGCTGAAGTGACTCTGGAAAAATATCAACAATTCTATTTCCTCTTTTATCAGTGAAGATCCAATAAATGCTCTCAGTGAGTTCAAATTTTTATGAAGTGATGGCAGGGTTCATGTGAGGTTACAATTTATTAAAATTCATTATTAATGCGTACTTTGTAGCCTTGAAACAATTGTTACGCATGTTTATCTAAGATAGGGAAAAGTTCTTAGTTCTTTGAGCTAAGAAAAGGTGACAAGAGCATGATTGTCTATAATTATTACAGGGGAGCCTATGCCTAAGATGGCAACACCAAGTTGGGTGCATTTAGATGTAGGTAAAACCCTATTTAGTACTTCTAGCTTATGTAATGAGATAATTCTTCATAGTGCTCAAACTATACTTAGGCATGGAAGAATTTAACCCTAAAGGGATGATTGTGAGTTATAGGGTAGAGTCTTATTCTAGGAAGTGATAAGTTTATAATGGTTTCACCCCTGATTGTGATGTTGATCTAAAATGAAGCTTAAATTTGAGAAGCAATTTCATTAATACTAATGAGTTAATGAGGGTTTCTATAGAACTAAAGAGTTAAATTGAGAAGTATTTTCCTAGGTAACCACCCTTAGGATTCTAATGAAAGGTTCTAAGAAGTGTATTTTAATTAGTTTAAATTAGAGGGTCAGGCCTTATCTACCCCTAAGTTAGCCAATTCATATGCTCTTTTGTTCCCTTCTCTATAAATGTGATTGATGGATATTTCTTTAAAAGTTTTACATAGGGTTAATGCTTGCGATAGAAGTGAATTCAGTCTCCAATTGGGAATTGTCCCTTTCCTAAGCGCATTGATTATTATTGTTAAGTCCCCTTCTATCTTGAGGTATGGTAGTCTCATGGAAGTGCATCTATTTAGAACTTGAACCAATGCAAAGAGTTTTGCCCAATTATTGGTTTCTAACCCTATGGGCTCTACTATAGTAGCAATTTCCTTCCCATCCTCACTATGTGTGCTACATCCAATACCTGCAATCCTTGGGTTACCTCTCGAGGCACTGTCGAAGTTAAGTTTGAACCAACCCTCTTTTGGGTGTCTCCATTTTCACTCAACTCTTTTGGATGCCATAATTTTATCACCTGAGCCTATGAAAGGGGGAAGTAATAGACCTATCCATTTTCCTCACATTTTCCCATCCCACTGGATCATATGCATATTTGTATCTTGAATTTTAGAAATTCTACAGTTCATGTTCTCTCTGATGCCAACCTCAATCTTGTTGCATAGTTGTTTCCATTCTAGTTTCTCATCATAAATATCCTTCTATTGCATTCTTTCCATAATTCCTAGATCAAGATTGAGGGGGAGGAAATCCAAAGGTTCACATAATACTATCTTTCTTAAGGGCTGGCCATGCTTGTAGCATTGCGAGGTGAGAATGAGGAAAGGTGGATGACCATCCCAAGTTACTTGTGAGCCACTTCCAACATTTATCTGAAAAGGGGAAATTAAGAAATAGATGATCTACATCCTCTTCACTTTCCTCACAGAGGACACATCTACTTGGTCCAGAGAAGCCCAACATCTTAAATCTATCTACTGTTAAAAGTCTATAATTAAGGGTTAACCAAGTACAAAATCCTACTTTAGGAAGACAATTTTTGTTCCAACATAGGTTGATAGGTATTGCTGTTTTAGGATGGTTATAATTTTGAGAAATAAGATTCTACCCATCTTTAGTGTTATATTCCCCCATTTTAGAACCATCCCAGATCAGTGAATCTTCTGAGATTTTTAATACAAGCTTTCATTTTTTTTTGAATTTTTGCAATCCTTAATTCATCTATTGATGATATGCCCAAGATTTTTAGGGATTTCCAAACCCAGTCTGTTCCATTAAAAGTAATATAGTCTTTGAGACGTGTACCTATCTTTTCCTTTAGGAATTTAATGAGGATGGGGTTATTGAAAGAGTTTGATAGGGCTTCATAACAACCCCAAGAATCATCCCAGAAGAGAACTTTCTCCCCTGAGCCAGGATTCCAGGTTAGTTTTTCCTTTATAATGTGCCTGCATTTCATCATGAAATTCCAAATTTTGGACCCCTTAGGGGGGGAAGATTCTCTAAATATGCTGATGGTATCCTTGTCTTCTAGATATTTATAAATGAGGATTTTGGCCCATTTGGCCTCTGGGTTTCTATATAGTCTCCAAATCAACTTAGCCCCCAGGGCCTTTCCTTGATCCTCTAGATTCTTGAGACCTAATCCTCCCTCATCTTTAGGTTTGCATATTTTTTCCCATGAAATTAGGGGGATTTTTTTGTTTTCACCACCCCCTTGCTAGAGGAAAGTTTGTAAGTTTTTAATAATTTCTTTTCTTTTGTTTGAAGGGAGGTGAATACAAGATAATTGATAAGTTGGCATGGCCGACAATACAGATCTCACCATAGTTTCTCTTCCTGTAGAAAAGAGCCATCTGCCTTTCCATGAATTCATCTTATCCTTGATTTTGCCTATAATAGGGTCCAAAATGTCTGTAGCTCTCTAATATTTTACTAGGGGGAGACCTAGGTATTTACTTGGAAGCTTACCTTGTTTAAAATTAAGAATCTTACAGATGTCCTTTTCTATTTCTTTATTCGTATTAAAGAAAAATATTTTTGACTTGTTCGGATTAATTTCTTGTCTAGAGGCCTTTGTATATGTTTCCAAAATATTTTTAAAGGCTCATGCCTCCTTCCTACTGTTGGCCCCGTAAAGAAAAGTATCATCTACAAAATGCTGGTGTGTAGTAGGATCCAGTTGACTGGTAATGGTTAATCCATCAATGTTGCCCCTCTCCTATTCTAAAGTAATAGCTCTACCCAATGCCTCAGCCATAATGATGAATAAAAAGGGAGATATAGGATCACCTTGTCTTAATCCTTTGGAGATGTTGAAGAATCCTTCTGGGGTCCCATTCACTAGCACAAAGATTATGGGGGTGGAGATGCATTCAAAGATAAGATTAATCCAACTTTTAGAAAAACCAAAGGCTTCTAAGCATTTACACAAAAATCTCCAGTCAACCTTATCGTATGCTTTTTTTGGACCGAGTGTATAGCTTCTTGAGAAATAATGACCCCATCGAAGATTGATCTTCCTGACACAAAACCTATTTGTTCCTCGCTAATGATCAAAGGAAGGAGTTTCTGTAATCTTAGTGAGAGTGTTTTTGTGAGGAGTTTGTATAATGTATTGCATAGTGCTATTGGTCTGTAGTCATTAAGGTTCGTGGGTTTATCTTTTTTGGGGATAAGGGCTATAAAAGTGTTGTTTACTTCCTTGAGTATTTTTCTTGAGTTCCTCACTCCTTCTAGTGCTTCCATTACTTCCTTACCTACAAAGTGATAGCATTTTTGGAAGAAGATAGATGAGAAGCTATTTGGCCTCGGTGATTTATCTGGATTCATTAGCATTAGGGCACTTTTAACTTCTTCTAATGTAAATTTGTCTATTAATGCCTTATTATGTTGTTTGTTAATGACTTTGGGTATGTTCTTTAGCATTTCTATTTGACTAACTAAGTTTGAACTCTCCAAATTATTCAAAATTTGACTGAAGAAGTTTACAGCCTCAGTTGCTATTTCTTTTGGATCACTTATAGTATCTCCTGCCTCGTTGAATATACTTGATATTCTATTCATTTTTCTCCTTTGTTTCATGCTATTGTGAAAGAATTTGGTGTTTCTGTCCCCTGCTTCTAGCCAGGTCTCCCTTGATTTCTGTTTCCAAAATAATTCCTCCCTTGCCAATATTTCTTCATATTCCTTAAGAAGGTTCTTCTCTTTAAGGTAGAGTTCATCATTCATTCATGCCTGAATAACTTGAGAGTTGACCTCATTCATTTCTTTTTCTAAGTTTAGTTTTGTCTCAAATATGTTACCAAATTTAGTCGAGTTCCATTCTAGCAATTTCCTTTTAATCCATTTTAGTTTTTTTAATACTATAAACATCTTAGACCTTGTAAAGTTAGGCTTTGACCACCAAGTCTCCATGAGATTCAGAATGTCTAGATCTCTAAGCCAAGCCTGTTCAAATTTGAAGGAACTTTTCTTAGGTTTAGTTGGTGTTAGAATGTTGAGAAGTCTTGGATAATGGTCCGTTCCTGAAACCATTAAGATCTTAGCCTCAAGGGAGAAATCATATGTAGTCAAGCTTCCCTTAAGGAGGAATCTGTCTAACTTTTCTGAGATATTGCAAAATCCTTTTCTCCTGTTGTTCCATGTGAAGGAATTCTCTTCAGTTGGGATTTCAAGGAGAGAGTTTATTTCCCTCCAAAGGTTAAAGTCCCTAGCAGCCAAAGGTAGAGACTTTGCACCCCCTCTTTTTTCAAAGATTTTTGAGATAACGTTAAAGTCTCCTCCTAAAAAGCATAGTTTATCATTCCTTTGGTTGATAAAGGACTCAATTTCCTACCATACTAAAATTTTATCCCTATTTTGTGTAGGGCCATATACATTTATTAAATTAAAAGTTAGATTGTTCCTAAGGTCCTTAACTAGTCCACTCATCCAATATTGCCTTTTTTATAAAATGTCAATTGCAATGTGCCTAGGGTTCCAAATGATGGCTAGGCCTCCTGAGACTCCTAGAGCATTTGATACCTCAATTACTCTAAATCCTACCCTTTTTTGAAGTTTTCCATTTCTATATTATCTAGTTTGGTTTCCTGTATTAGCATTATATCTGGGTTATGAATTTTAATGCAACGTTTAATTATATGCTGCTTGTTAGGGGCATTCATGCCCCTAACATTCCATGAAAGAAGATTCATGGCTCCTTGGGGAAGGCTCTTCCCCTTCCCTACATTTAGGATTGATGTAATTTTAACTTGAACCTTTGCCTCTCCTGCTAAATCTCTTATTTCTACATTGGGTTTCCTACCTCTTTTTTTTGGAACTTTCACACAATTTGGGGAGTTCCTGCTTGCTTTTAGGAAAGAAATGCCTAGAGTATCCTGATCCTTTATCTCCCTATCTTTAAGTTCAATCAAAAATTCTTCTATAGAACCTCCCACAGTTTCAATATTTGAATTTATACCATTGATAAGTAGTTATTTTTGAAGTTATAATTCCTCTTTATCAAAGATTTCATCCATGAATTGGTCCATAAGTTCTTCAGTCAAGGTTTCTCCTATAAAATCTGCTATCATATTTACTTCCTCCTGGACTTTGGTGTTTTCTAATGATATAATTTCCTTGATGGAGGGTTCCCCTGCCAGAATTTGTTCCAAGAAGTCTTTGGATGTCTCTAGCACAGGGCCAGATTTTACTTCCTTTTTCTGAGAATCTTCCTCAGTTGTTGAAGTATGCCTAGTATCTAAGTTAGTGAGCTTAGGGTGTGCCTCTAATTCTAGAATGAGGGATGTAACTTGAGGTAAAGTTATGGAAGTCACTGGAGAAGTTTCTTCTAAAGCTTGGTTCATTTTAGATTGATGTATTGGGTCCAAGGTTTTAAGAGATGTGATTGTTTGATTGGGGACAGTTAGGCAAGTTGGGGTTACATAGTTCCTAGGAGAATTAGGATTCCTAATCAAAATTTCTGATGCCTTGTTTGGCTAAGGAGAATTCTTATCCAGATAAAAGCCACATGAGTCCTTATTAAAGGAAATATGAGGAGTGGGATCCTGAAAGGATGGAAAGGTGGGTTGAGTGTCTAGTTTCCCCTTCTCCCAAGATTCGGCTATTGTTTTAGGGGAGATCAGGTTATTGTGAAGTTCCTTTATTTCACCTTCTTCAAAAAATGAGAATAGCTCCCCAGGAAGGGGTGTGTTCTTGTTATCTAGTGCTCTATACCCGTGACTTATACACAATTAAACCTATATATTTATTAAATTATACACACACTTTAATAAATACATAATAAATTACATCAAAATATATTAAAACAATACCCATTAAAAAATTAATTTTTTTATTTTTTATTTTTGAAATAAATATTTAATATTGTTTTAATTTATGAAATAAATAAATAAATATTTTCTTTTTTAAATTTTTGAAATAAATAAATAATTTTTTTAATAATAATTTCATAAATAAGTATTTTAAGGAAAAATTCTATAACCTAGAGAAAGACAAAATTTTGAAAATCATGAGGATGAATGTAATTTTTCCCAAAATCCAAATTTCCTTAAAACTACCACAAATACAGGATGCCCTTTCCTAGCACCTATCCCAAAATTGCACATGTAAAAACACAAAAACTTTCATGCAAACCTTGATTATCAAAACCTCAACTTTGAATAAATCATTCAACAAACATACCAAATTTTTTCACAAAATTAACAAAACAAAACTTGATTATCAAAATCACAATCTTGAAGAAGACATCGCACCAATAACACAAAAGAAACATGCATGAAGTAGACAAGCTTTTCAATTTAAAATTACAACGGTTAAAAAACCTACCTCAAATCCAAGAAGCAATTTGAGAAGAAAAGATGACAAACTTCCAACCCAAAATTCTAGCTTTGAAAATAATTTCTTTCACTCCCCAAATTTTAGAAAATTCTCCAACCTAAAAACAATGAAATCCTAAAGTGACAATCTCAACTAATCTAAAGAGAAACCAAAAACTAAGGTTTGAAATATGCAATCCTGTCAATGGGCCCTTGGTCTACTGGTGAAGTTGTTTGGTTCTGAATGAGCTCACCAGGGATCAAGTCTTGTTGAGTGCAAATGCTTTGACACCATAAGGGATAAGGTTGAGATTGTGCCCCAAGCGGATTTTGGCAGAATGGTTACCAATCAGTCCTTGGCTCTTAGCCAAAGAGGTTCTCTGTACTTTCAACAAAAAAATGCGACCCTAAAAACAATCAAACTCAACTCAAAAATTAATTAAAAGGATATTTTATTAATTTTCAATCTCACTAAAGTTTGCACAACTAAACTCTTAATTTGAGTTCAACTCTATTTTTATCAAAAATTATGCATTCAAAAGTGCATGGTTTGATTTTTAATGTAAGTTTGCACAACTCAACTTTATAATTAAAATAGAAATTCAATTTATTAAATAGCATGCATCATAAATTGTATAATTCATATTTTAATTAACTTAATATTTATAGCATATTCAAAATATGCAACTTCAAATAAATCCAGTTATATTAATTACACATTTAATTCTCAATTTCAATTTAATTTATAAACTTAATAGTTTTGATTCTACGTTTGGGGCTCTGCAACCGTATGGCTCCTGAGACTGAGGTGTTTCTTGTTTTTGTTGTCATACTTTGTGCAGGCCTCGTGGCTCCCCTATGTTTTTTCATGTACTTTCATTCATCTTTGTGGCTTGGTTTCCCTGCATCATCATAATTTTCCTTTGCTATGTGTTTAGCTTCTTTTTCTTTTGGTTTTCTTGCGATTCCCTTGTGTGGTTAGAGTTAAGGCAATATGCCCTCAGAGCTGGGTCCTCTCGGCTCCCAGCCTGGTTCACCTATGTGTAATTTTGAAGGGATTTTGAAGGATGATGGGAAGTCATTAAGTATGGATATTGATGAGGGGTGTCTGAGTAATAATGCTCAGGCGTGCCAAGGTAAATCTGCAGGAGAAGAGAATGATAAATTGGCAGATAAACCATCATACAAGGAAGTGTTATTTGATCAGCCATGGCTTGAATGCCCCCTTTCTATTGCATTTAATGGAGTCTTTCAAATGGGAGAAGCCTCACTACAAACCACAACTGATGGAGATAGACTGGATGGGGGTGCAGTCGAGGGAGAATCGACTGAGGGAGAATGTCGAACTGGTAAGTCTACTCCCCATGAACTTCAAACCCTCTCTCTTTCCCCTAATGAGGACATGGTTAAAGCCATTAGGAAGGAAGAGTTACAACTTAAAGAAGTTGCTATTTTTTTTGTTCGTTTAGACAAGGACTCTCTGCCTTCAAGAAAATTCTTTTATGACTGGATTGCCCATATATGGGGGAAGAAACTAGGAACTCAAGTTAGTTTTTGCAGAATGATGCAACAAGGATTGTTTGTTGTTTTCTTTAAGACACATACTATGCAGAAAAGAGTGCTTAAAAATAAACACTGGAATGTGGGTCGCTCCATATTTAGGGCCCTCTAGTGGTCCACAAAAGGGAAAACTAAACAAGTGGTGGCCCGTGCAGTGCCCCACTAGATTGAAATAAAAAACCTTGAATCAGAGTTCTGGCCTTTTACTTCCCAAATAGTCCAACCCCTCAGCTCTATTCTTTAGATTAAGGAGGCTAGATACACACTACCTCACCTTAATGCAAGAATCTTTCTTGCCCTTGAGCCTGAAATTGAATTTTCAGATATCATATTGATGGAACTAGAAGATAAAAAATTCTCTTGGGAAATTTCTCTATTAGGAGACCTAGGATCTTGCTTTCATTGTAAAAAGAACAACCACTCTAAAAAGGATTGCTTGGCCCTATGGAGTTCTCAGAACCCTAAATTTTCTCACAATTTAAGAACTAATGGTAAAGATGATATACTAGAGTCTAAAGATAATAAAATTGACAAGTGCGGTAATGATCCTACACTAGTACATTTGACCCACTTTTTAGACCAACATTTCTGACCAAGCTATAAAATGATTTTCCATGGTTGGTTTATAGAAGAATTTTTTTTTTTTTTACTTCTATTCCCGTGTTGGTCGAATTTATGAACCTAAGAGTGGTTGTAATTCTGACCAACATGGGAATAGAAGATTAAAAAAAAAGTCAAATTTTATACATATAATATCCCGCCTACAGACACATTTCATTTTATTTCATTTTGGCATAGTCCGCAAGAAAAGGAGTGCTGAAGGAGGCAGTATAAGATGGGAAGGTGCAATACATCAACACCATGTGCGTATATGCAAGTAAGTTTGAACCAGTGGTTGAAGGTGGGAAGCTGCACTACATCGACATCGTGTGCGTATATGCAAGTAAGTTCAAACCAGTGGTTGAATATCATGGCAGTGCGGACCGGTGAGCAATAAAATCTTCATTTTTTGCTATTTCATTGCTTGGTTTGGTGTGTTAATGAGTTAGTAGGTTTTACATGTGTTTATTCTTTGAAAATCTACTTTACTTTGAAAATCTATACACTTGGTGTTAATTCTTGTGTTTATCCGGTTGTAACAGTCTTAAGTTTTTGTTAATATATGGAAATCCCATGAACTCTAAGGGTGCAATTCATCCAACAACTTGATCCCACACTATTTTTGTCAGCTGGTACAGTTGAGTTTCAACTTTTTTGGTTGAATACATACAAAATATTCAACCTAGGGCATCATTGTTCAAAAAGACTAAAATTCTTTGATTTTAAGACTTCAAAACAATATAATCAGTACATGGAATGATCAAAACTTATAATACCAATCAATGAATGCTTTTCCTATCAATGTTGCATTGAATAGAGGGTTTAATAATATAAACACTAGACTGTGTCTTCATGAGTAGAAAAGGGCCCAATTCATCCAACAAATTGATCCCACACAATTTTTGTCTGCTGCTGTAGTCGAGTTTCAACAGGTTGAATACATACAAACTATTCAACCTAGGGCATCATTGTTAAAAAATAAAACCAACCTTCCCAACTCTGAGCTTTTGAACTCTTATAAAGCATTTCCTTAACTCACCTTTCACACAGTGTCATTGAATCCCAATGGTGAAAATGTGAGTTAGGGCCACATCTTTCAACAAAGATTGTTTGCACACCAAGTACTGTATGGGAATAGTCAATAAAAGGACTGAATTTTTTTGATTTTAAGACTTCAAAACAATATAATCAGTACATGGAATGATCAAAACTTATAATATCAATCAATGAACTCTTTTCCTATCAATGTTGCATTAAATAGAGGGTTTAATAATATAAACACTAGACCATGTCTTCATGAGTAGAAAAGGGCCCAATTCATCCAACAACTTGATCCCACACAGTTTTTGTCTATTGCTGCAGTCGAGTTTCAACTTGTTTGGTTGAATACATACAAAATATTCAATCTAGGGCATCATTGTTCAAAATGAAAACTAACCTTCGCAACTCTGATCTTTTGAACGCTTATAAAGCATTTCCTTAACTCACCTTTCACATAGTGGCATTGAATCCCAATAGTGAAAATGTGAATTAGGGCCACATCTTCCAACAAAGATTGTTTGCACACCAAGCACTGTACAGGAACAACCAATAAAAGGACTGAAACTCTTTGATTTTAAGACTTCAAAACAATATAATCAGTACATGGAATGATAAAAACTTATCATACCAATCAATGAATGCTTTTCCTATCATTGTTGCATTGAATAGAGAGTTTAATAATATAAGCACTAGAGTATGTCTTCACAAGCAGGGAAGTGACTGATTGTAAAGAATTAAAAGTTTATTGCTTGGTAGTTCATTACATTGTCTTCTTCAACCATACACACCTCCACACAAGAAGGACTAAAACCAAACCATAGGATGGTCTAGGAATTTAGAAGACATCCTTTATTACAAAGAAAAAAAAAATATAGAACTCAAGTCCCAAAGCAAAACTAAATGGCCTAGGTTCCCTGCACCAATACACCCCCCATGTAAGTCAATATTCTAAAGTCCTTGAATCCAAGAAAATGTAAGTCAATAACACCAAATATATCACTTAGAAGTCTTGTGAAGAGTCTTGGTGAGTTTAAGCCTTTTGAAGCACTTTAGAAATATTGAATACATCATTCCTTGCCAACTATTTGACAAAGCCTAGGAAATCATTGGTTCTTCAAGACAAAGATTGTTTGCACGCCAAGCACTGTACAGGAACAGTAAAAAAAAGGACTGAAATTCTTTGATGTTAAGACTCCAAAACAATATAATCAGTACATGGAATGATCAAAACTTATAATACTAATCAATGAATGCTTTTCCTATCAATGTCGCATTGAATAGAGAGTTTAATAATATAAACACTAGACTATGTCTTCACGAGTAGAGAAGTGACTGTTTGTAAATAATTAAATCATCATAACTTTCCCATTACTTAACCATCACACATGACACAGACTATGTTCAAACTGACAATACGTTGCATGTGTAGTACAAAACTATTAGTAATTTGCAGATTAAATGTAGATAATTACTAATAGATTAAGCATATTATTGCTATACTTAATGTTCCATTTAAATGCTAGTTTATAAAGAAGACAATTAGAAGATAATGAAGATTTGTCTAACCAATAGTCTACAGAATTAGACCTTTATTTTAAATGCATTTAACACAATTTTTTTTTTTACAAAACTGAACCAATGACATGTTTACAACAAAGAAATAGAATGGTAATAATATGCTGAAAATTCTATTATGTTTAATACACGCCAAAGGACCAGTCCCAACAATTCTTAAACATACTTTATCTGATATGATGAATTCTTTAATAATTATTTAAGAATTCATCATATTAGATAAAGTATGTTTAAGAATTGTTGGGAGTTCTATTTGACCTTTGTTGTAAATATGCCATTGGTTCAGTTTTGTAATTTTGCTTTTTTGTGTTAAATGCATTTAAATGGAACATTAAGCATAGTAATAACATGCTTAATCTATTAGTTAAGATTTAAAATGAAGATTTTATTGCTCACCGTTCTGCACTTCCGTGATATTCAACCACTAGTTTGAACTTGCATATAGGTGTGTAATGTCGACCTAGTGCAGCTTCCCACCTTATACTACCTCCTTGAACACTCCTTTGTTTGCGGACTATGCCAAAATGAAATAAAATGAAATTTGCCGGTAGGCGGGATATATGAAAAAAATTTAATTTTTTATTTTTTTTACTTCTATTCCCGTGTTGGTCAGAATTAATTTATCTGATATGATGAATTCTTAATAAAGGTCTAATTCTATAGACTGCTAGCACAAAGGAAGATTTGACCACACAAAAAACTGTGTGATAACTATGTCTACTCCAACCTTAATTGTTTAAGAATTCATCATATCAGATAAAGTATGTTTAAGAATTTTTGGGAGATCTATTAGACCAAGACTATTTGACAAAGCAATGATGTATTCAATATTTCTAAAGTGCTTCAAAAGGGTACTTGAACTCACCAAGACTCTTCACAAGACTTCTAATGTTTGTAAGCTATACTTGAAAAAAATTGCAAGTTTGTTGTAATATCTTGGTAGTGATGTTGCAGTTACTATGATAATAATGGCATCAATGGCCATATAAAAAACTTAGATATACCTATAGGTCCTTCATCCTTACATAAATCCTTGGATCACTCAAGTGACCAGTCACCGTCACCACACCAGTCAATTCCTTGGTGTTATTAGTGACAAAAATAATGAAATGATAACATAAACAAGTAATGCTTGGTCAAATCTACATGTTTGCTAAATGTAAATGGAATACTTTGTGCCTGACATACTTAAATGGAATACACCAAGAGGTACCAAATGATGAATGCATAATTGTTGTAATGGAAAAGCATCAGAACCATCCATTTCTAGAACTTGATTTTTCTATAGTCCTAAGGATTTTTCTTATTTTTTGTCTTTTGTCCCTTTTTGATTTCCTATGTCTGTGCTTGGTGACAGGATTTTGAACATTGTTGAACAAGCGTGTTTCTTTTTTTGATTGTCATGGGGTTTCGCATTGTTTGTTGCTCTTGATAAATTAGGTCTTGAATTTGAATTTTTGTTCACTATTTTATTTCAGCTTCATATTTCATTCATTTTTCATATACATAGAGACTACACATGCTAATAAAAAGATGAGCTATTTGATTTAGGTTTACTTTTCATGATTGTAAATGGTCAATATTTCTGATCATACTCCTTGGTGTATTCCATTTAAAAATAATCATGTTTCTATGGCTATGATAAATGTCCCTCTTTGTCGAGAAAATTAGAGTTGACAAAATGGTTGTCACTTGTGCATATACCTTCTCTGATAGACTCTTATATGCACATGTACTATTGTGAACATGCATATTTTCCTAAGCACTACTGGGAGCTTACCCCGCAACACATGTACTATTGTGAAAATCATATCACAAGTCCATTTTCTGCGGGGTCAAGTTCCTAGTAATGCTTGGTCAAATCTGCATGTTTGTCAAATCTAAATGGAAAACTTTATGCCTGACATACTTAAATGGAATACACAATACCAAATGATGAATGCTCAATTTTTGTAATGGCAAAGCATTGGAATGTCCATTTCTAGAATTTGATTTTCTATAGTCTTAATGATTTTTCTATAGTCCTAATGTTTTTGAACATTGTTGATAAAGAGTGTTTCTTTTTGTGATTGTAGTCTTAATGGTTTTTCTATAGTCGTAATGATTTTTCTTATTTCTTGTCTTTTGTCCCTTTTTGATTTCCTATGTCTGTGCTTCGTGACAGGATTTTTTCACCTTCTTTTGATGATATATTTAATTCACTCTATGTGGAATACCATTTTGTGCACTATTTTATTTCAGCTTGATATTTCTTTCATTTTTCATATACACAGAGACTACACATGCTGATAAAAAAATGAGCTATTTGATTTAGGTTTACTTTTCATGATTGTAAATGGTTAATATTTCCATACAAAAATAATCAGGTTTCTAAGGTATGATAAATGTCCCTTTGCGTAAAGAAAATTAGAGTTGAGAAAATGGTTGTTCAGTGACAATTTGTATTTGCAAGTTGCAAACAAATCATCCTTCTTCCACCAATGAGTCATTCCATTCAAGAAAGACCATGTTTGATGATATTAACCAACAAAAAAATAGGGAGACAATTGCTAGATTGTGGTCTAACTTTAAAAGAAAAGGTGATGAAAAATGTTATTGTCCCTTCAAAATTTGTAAGGGCTTAAAGACTTGAAGATATCTAATCAAAACAACTGAGGAACATTATAGGTAGCATGGTCACATTGAAGGGGGAAATGAATTTAGTCCATTGGTATGTATTTTAATAATTTATAAAATACATAAGACATGATTTGATGATGACATCATGGTCATGGTTAATTTAAGGTTATCATTTTGATATAGGTGAACCACCCTGGGTTTCATGTTATGGACCATGACAATCCAGAGAATGTGGATTTCCAAATGAGGGAACATGGAGGTGTGAATATAGAAGTAGAAGGTAATGATCCCATGGAAGAAGATCACGATGATCAAGAAGATCACAATGATCAAGATGATCACGATGATCAAGATGATGATGATAATGATGATGTTGATGCAGATGACCTTGATGTACCTATACTTGAGAAGGCATACGAGCCCCTATACAAAGGCTCCCAAATAACTCTTCTTGCCACTGTATTGTTGTTGGTGAACTTGAAGGTTATGAATGGTTTATCCAATGTAGCGATGACACGTATGTTAAGGTATGTCATATTTTTTCATTTTTTTAGTCATAATTCCATTATAGTTAACAAAGGGTGAATCATGTAGTAATTGATATTCTTTATATTAAAAATTTATATTTTTGGTTGTAGGTTGATAGCTGAGTGTTTATTACCACCATCAAACATTCTACCTCACTCATACCGAGAATTATCTGCCATTATGAAATATATTGGAATGGAGTATCAAACAATACATGCATGTTTGAATGATCATATTATATATAATAAACAACATGAATTTGCAACAGAATGCCCTGATTGTCATATTAGTAGATATCGATCAGATTGAATAACACAAAAAGTGTCTCGCAAGGTTCTTCGGTATATTCCCATTATTCCATGTCTGTAATGATTATTCAGGTGCAATAGCTTGGCATAATTTATGGATTACCATGCACACAATAGAAGTTGAGATGACATTATGTGAATTCCTGCGGATGGTTCAACATTTAAGGAAATAGAGGAAACTTGGCCACACTTTAAAGAAAAACCTCGTAATCTCAAGCTTTCATTGGCAGCAAATGGTGTCAATCTGTTTGGAGATTTGAAATCTGTTTACTCGATGTGGCCTATTTTTGTTATCAACAATAACATTCCTCCTTGGATGTCCATAAAGAGGGAGCACATAATGTTGGCAATGATTCTTCCAGGTTTTTCATTTAATAGTCATCTAAATTAATTTATTATAAATAATCCATCAAAATGGTCATAATAATTATGTAATGTTTTTATTCATTCAACTAGGTAAGTACCAAGTTAAAGATATCAATGTATATATTGAGCCCCTTATCGACAAATTTGATGGTGTTATGGAATGGGGTCACTATGTATGACATCTCTAGACCAATAGGACAAAGACAATTTCAATTCCATGCAATGCTTGTATGGACAATACATGATGCCCCTGGGCTAACACATGTTTTTTGTATGCTATCTTCTTAACACCTCTTTTTTGGTATGTTATAGTGCTAACACAAAATTAACATATTTAATCCAATTATACATGATCTTGTAGGTCTTCAGACAAAGGGAAAATTTTCATGTCCAGTTTGTGGTCCAAAGATGAAATCTCATCATTCAAAAAGTTTAAGAAAGAAGGTGTTCGATGAGCATAGACACTTTCTCCACAGAAATCATAAGTACCAAATTACCAAAAAATATCTTTTCAATGGGAAAGAAGAGACTACATCAAAGCCACAGAGAATGACACCTCACCTATGGAAGTTGGAATACAATAAAATAAATCATCGAGGTAATGTCATTCCATCTGATGGTTTTTGTTTGAAATTTTTATTTTGATATTGTGTTTTGTTTATTGATGATGTAATTGATGCTCATGAAGGTTGTCAAGGCATTAATGACCAAATTCCAAAAGGACTAAAAAGTTATCCTACGCAATTTAGTAGGTTGTTGTACTATGAGAAACTCCCAATCGTGCATTTGTTTTATGCTATGCATATTGGAAAGAATGTAATAGAGACATTATGGAAAATATTGGATGGAAGGTGTGACAAAGACAAAATTATCAAAATTTATAGTGACATTGAAGAATCCAACCATGCAATGAAAAATGTCATTCGATCAAATAACAATGGAGACTAGATTGATACAAGTGCCCTTACTTGGTTATTGTTAGAGCAGTAGAGCAATGCTATAAAAGAAGTCATAAAAAAGATATAATTTCCCACAGGATTTGCTGCGAACATAAACAATCTCATATCAAAGAAAAGTGAATTTGCACCGGGGATGAAAATAAATGATTGGCATACATTTATTAAGGTAATTCATATTATTTTGTATTCACTATATATTTGTATACTGGATGTAGTTTTCATTGTATTCTTTTATAAAATATTGATAAGATCATTTTACAAATATTGTAGTATGTTCTACCTCAATCTCTCCCACACCACTTCGACAACAGTGTCAAATAAGTTATATATGATCTTGGAAAATACATGAGGTGGTTGTCATCAAAAGAAATCAATAAAGAAGATATAAAATACCAGACCATGGTGTACATTAGTGAATATCTTCCTAAGTTTGCAGCAAAGATCCATGTAGATCATATTTGAGATCCCAACTCCATTAAAAAATTCAAAGGGGAGTACTTGATGGGCAAAGGTAGATTGAGGAAAGTGAGAGGTAAATACAAGATGTTATTGTAGTTAATTAATTCTTATAAATCTTCAATATAAGTTATTTGTAATTGGTGTATTTTTTTTATACAGTTGGTTGAGAGTGGGATGCAATACATTTGTATATTGTGAACAATCTTGATTGGATGACGGTATGGATTGAACAATGTTAACAAAATGGTTTCTCATTAAAATGGAAAGGTGTTGCTTCATTGGTTAGAGAAGCTCATCGTAATGGAAATTCCAATGTTATGCCAATGGTAATTGATCTAGCATATGGTTTAAGAGGTAGAGAGGTACATAAAAATTTATTAATGATCATGACCCATATGTTTCATCTTAACTCATGATGCAAATAATTTTTACATGCTTAAAAAATTACAGGTCAAGCACCACAAAGCTATGTACTATCATGGCCACAAATTTCACGTAAAAAATTTGGATGACACAAATAAAACTTATGATTTTGGGATAACTCTAGTTTTAGAGGTGACTAATATATCATCTAGAAATGACATACATCCTTAACAATCTCAAAATCGGTACTATGAAATCTTGGATGATATAATTGAGTGAGACTTTAACTCCTTCAAATTAGTTCTATTCATCGTCAAATGGTATAGGCTAGGACTGAATTAAAATGATCCTGATAGAACTATTATTCAACATGATAATGGATTTACAATGATTAATACAAAGTCATTTGAGCCAGTTGGAGATGAGCCCTATGTTCTTCCAAGCTAATGTGAGCAAGTGTTTTACTTAGAGGTTCCACATAAATAGGGTTGGTCATTTGTTGTTAGACATGATCCAAGAGGAAGGCTGATAAAGTATAATGTTATGGAAGAAGAAGATATTGAAGAAGAAGAAGAAGATGATGATGATGAAGATGATGGTGATGATGATGATGATGCTGCTGCTACTGCTGCTGCTGCTGATGATGATGATGATGTTGATGATGGCGATGATGATAGTGGTGGTGATGATGATGATGTTGTTGTTGTTGTTGTTGATGATGATGATGATGTTGATGACGGTGATAATAGTGGTGATGATGATGATGATGATGGCGATGATGATGAGATGGATGAAGAAGATGATCAATGACATGATTGAAATGTACGAAGAAGATGATCAATGACATGATTGAAATGTACAAGGTATGTGATTTAATTATTTATATATATTTATATTGATTAGTATATATATTTAATATTGATTTATTGATTTCAATTCTAATGATTACATATATATTGTGTTAAATTATAATGATTACAACATATGTGATTTATAATTACCAATCTTTTACTTATGATGCTCAATTAATTGTTGTTGATACATGTATATATTTTGTTTGATTGTCACCCCTTCTGCAAATAGACAATTGACTATAGACATAGTCACCCCTTTTGTTGACGATCTTGCATTCCATATATAAGGTAAAGGTAATTTGTTTATGTTTACGATCTTGCATATTGTTCATGTTGTCTTCTACGTTATTTGTAGCATATGTATCATGTAATTTTTAGCTAACTTAAGATAAATGATTAACATATGCATGAAATTTAACCCCTTTGGCGAGGATCCCACACAGTGACATAGATCAACAGGTATAAGTCAATAAATAGACATAATTTTCTTATATTCTTCTTATTTATCACTGAGCACGTATGTTATAAATAGACATATTATATAATCATATAATGTGTTGAATAATTGAATCAAAAAGTTTGACATGTTATATTCTTCTTGTTTATCTTTTTATATAATTCTCATTTGATGGATTGCAGGACCCACCAAATAGGTACTTGTCATATCTATCTCCATCGAATGAGGAAAATGAGGGAATGGTAGATGAAAGTTCTACATGTAGTACAACTTAATAAGGAGATCAACTAGTGGTGAAAAAATTAGAAAAAAATTTAATAAATGCATACAATTTTTCCTTGCTGAAGGGGGGTCATGTTCTTATGATGATGAGACCAAATGTGACATCAAGGTGCCCTTTTAGTACACACATCTTGAGAAAGAATGGGTACCCAATGAGCTACCTCCAATTAACACTAATTTTTGTGTTAATGATAGGATATATCGCATAGCTTCATCCTCATTACATGGTTTGGGCCTATTTTCCATGGATGGGATAAAGGTATGTTACAACAAAGTTGTTGAATTGATGGATTATGTCGGTCCTTGTTACAATTACAATTATTGGATGCGGATTGTTCAATATAAAAAAGTATGTGTAGGTATGCACTATCAGCAAATTATATACAATGGAAAGAAAATGATCAAAGTAAAAGATTTTCTATGTACATTGATGGGAGACCAAAAGAAATAGGGAATATTGTGGGTTTTATAAATAGTATGTGACCTTCCTCAACTAATAAGCAACCCAATTGCATATTTGAGGCGCATGAGGGGAATCAAGTTTTTGTATGGGCGATAAAATCAATAAGTGCAGGGGAAGAGCTGCTAATAGATTACCATTTAAATCGCATAGATACAAACAAAGTAACTATCATGAGGGTGGTAAGTACTATATACCATTTAAACTAACCTCAAGTTTATGACTCCAATATACCATTTTATTAATAAGTTTGTTTTGCTAAGTCTATTGCTTTCAGTTCACTGAAGTTTTTATATTTAATCTTTGTCACAAGACAACATGGATCCCCCAGTAAATGATAGAGGCCACAAGGATGCTCCTCCCACCCATTCTTTAGCAACAGTAAACCTTATTGAAATTGTACAAATTAGATAGTTAAAAAATGTTATATTATTATGTTATTTTATTTAGGGTTTTGGAGTTATATGATAGTTTTACTGATATTCCAGTCACAATTTGATGTTCAGGATAGGGGAAAAGCACCTACAAAAACAAAGGCCATAGCTTTAGATACATATGATGATATCCTAGAAATCCCTAATGGAATAAATATGGTGAAGAAAAAACTAAAAAGAGTCAATGCAAAAATTATTAGCATTTTGGAAGATGAAAATCCAACCGAGGAGATGTTGAAGAGGACAGATGAATTATGTTGGAATTAAGTATATTTGTCATTAGTGACAACACTTATTTAGATAGGACAATGTTTACTGAGCAGACAAGACAGTGTTTACCGAGCAAATAGGACAGTGTTTACCGAGCAGACAGAACAATGTTTACCGAGTGATGAAATGAGCAGTGTTTATTGAGTGCCAACATGGTAAATAGGGAATTTAGTTTCTACCAAGTGACACTATATCTACCGAGTCTCCAGTATATACCAAGTTTGAAACTACAACCGAGTGGTTAGTATGAACCAAGCCTCCACTTCTACCAAGAGCATGACGATGCCAAGTAACACAGTGGATGCTAAGTATCAAAAAGTCACTGAGTTAGTTTGCAGTAACTAAGTAGCTATATTTGGGCTGACTCAGTAATATTTGTGTTAAGAGCTGACTTTGTAATTATTTTGTAATTGTTTTGGATTGATATATAAACAATGTTTTGTATCATATCCAAGGTGTAAAGTAGCGAAGTATGAAAAAGAGAGAAAGGCAGAGATAAGCGAATTACAAAGGGCTACAATAGTATAAGAAGCAGCAAAGATCTATCCATCACAAAAGGTGATCAGTACATCAGAGAATCTCAATCAGCAAGTATAGTTGCAAGTAAGAGATCTACTGTTTCATCCTAACAGGTGAATCAGCCTAAAATCCTTTAACCAGGTAGACTTAACAGTCTTTGTAAAATATCTTAACTGACTGCATACTTTATTGTATGTTTGTAAATCCTCTAACAAGGTGGACCTAGCAGTCCTTATTGCTCCTAACAAGGTAGATCATCAGAAGTGATCATTGTAAGCCTTAACCAGAAAACTTTATACTACAGTATTGAAGCTTTGTGGGTATCATCCCCACCCCAGTTTTACTTTCTATTTGGAAGGTTTTTGGATCACCAAAATCTCTGTGTTCAAAGTGTTATGAATGTTTTATTCTTTTTGTTACTCATACATGTAGTCAGATTATCAATCTAATGTTATTTGAAATATGGTTAAGATCTAGATTTGTTAAAAGTTTTGAAGTTACTAATTCACCCCTCCCCTCTCAGTAACCTAGATAGTCTTGAATATTTCCAACAATTGGTATCAGAGCTTTGTGGTTCTCAGGATAAAGTTTGATAGCTTGAGAAAAGATTCAGGACAATGGAGATATTCAGACTTAACAAAGTAATTGAGAATGAAAAGCTAGATCTGGAAATGGCCATAACTCAACTCAAGGAAGCAAGAGAGCATCTTTCCCAATCCCTAAAAAGAAGGAAGGAACTTGCAAATCAGATTAATGACCACCTGTATGTTGAAGAAAAGATTGAAGACTTTTTCCCTTCAAGTAGCTCAGATGAAGAAAACAATGCAATCAAAGAACTTCTAGAAAAGAGTAGATCTCTGCAAGAAGAGATAAGAAAATTGAAAAGAGAACAAGAAATTCAGTCAACAAGATTTTGTGAAATCTTGGAACAAAGAAACAAGATGAAAGATGAAATAGATGGAAAGAACAATGAAATCCAGAATCAAACCCTTTAGCTAGAAAACCTTATTGATCAAGTCTCCAATGCAAATGAAGAAATCTTGACTCTAAGATCAGAAAATAAAAATATAAGAGAGGAGCTGAGATCTGAAAAGCAAATCAATTTAAGATTGGTGAATGACTTAGAAACCGAAAGGCAAATCAATGAGAGAATGTTGAAATCTCAAGAAGATATAAATTAGGTGTATGAATGAAACCTTCATAGGCAAAAAGGAAAAGTAGGACTTGGATACAAAGAGGAAGGTGAATCCTCCAAACAAGGTACTCAAAAGAACAAGAAACCCACTTGTAATCACTGTGGCAAAATTGGCCATACTTCAAACAAATGTTGGAGCAATGGAAAAGAACAATTCAATGGAAAATGATACAATTGAAATCAACATGGTAATAAAGCAAATGAATGCAAGGATAAACCAAGATTTAAACTGAAAATGTCACAAATGTAGCAAACAAGGTCATAAGGCATTAGAATGCAGAACTAAAACACCCAATCCAGCATAACAAATTATGAAAGCAATGTTTGGTTGGGATTACAACACTTGGTGTAGATGTCATTACTGTGGAGAATATGGGCACATTGGCATGAATTGTGTAAGGCATCACTTGAGAAAAAGGGATACTACCATAAGATGTTATAAATGCACGAAGCTTGGTCACATAGCTCAAAATTGCATGAATTTAGGCAAAGTTGAAGATGAAAAGAAAGCAAAAGAAAATAGCATCAGGAAGCAAATGAGACAACAGTGGATTTCTAAACCTACCGAGAAAACCAGTCCAAGTAATGAAGTCACTCATGAAGTGAGTGGCTCTATCAACTCTAACTAAGTCTCCAAGAAAGCACTGGAACTGTATCTTCATAGACATATTCCAAATAGTTCCTAAACTGAAAGGAAGAAAGATCCAAATTAGTATGCAAGATACAACAGGATCACAAGAAGGTTGGTATCAGTTACCACTGAGCAAAGTCAGGTGTAACCTAATTTCATTTGGTTACCGAGTAAGGTCAGAGCAGTATGAATTCATATGTTCTCCAAGTTGCGGAATCTTCACTGAGCATTTAATGCATAGTGGATGACAGTCTGTCGAATTCAATACCCTAATTCCTACGGAGCATTAATGACAAAATTTTAACAAAAAGCATGAAATCGAGTTCATTCTTCACCGTGAATATCAGCATATTGAGCAGAGAAATTTCTAGTGCGATCAAGCGATTCGAAGCAAAATTTTGTAGTAGAAATTTCTTCAAAGAATTTTTCTTTTTCTACTAAGCTACCCTGGCATCATCTAGCACCAAAGTAAAGAAAGGTTTGGAAATGTTAGGTCAAGGAGAATGGAAAGCGTCAGATTTCAAACTTGTGCCCGCGATTGCAGAAACCCTAGATCTGAGTGGAGCTCAATCTCAAATTCCTCCAAAGGTACTTATTGTAAATGACATTCGCAATCATTTTAAAGGTACAATTCAAGAGCTTGGAACCCTAGAGATAGATGTTGTTCATGATGAACTGTGTGTTGATGGTGTTCTCAAACTGAAACATAAACATTTGGAAGATAAGGGTTTGACACATATCACCCACTTGCCTCGGAGTTTCCAGATAAAATGGATTAGATATATCCTAAGCTGAGTGCACGGAGGTAAAATTTGGCTTGAGAAACCAGTGGAAATAACAAAGAAGATGATTCACTGAATCATTGGTCTTCCCATGCTTGCCAAGGCTAAATCTACAAAAACCCTAGGTCGGGTAGGGCTGGAAAAGAAAACCCTAGCCGAATGGGATGGTAGAGGTATGAGAATAAATAGTATTATCGATGTAGAACTAAAATTTGGCACATATGTCATAGCTCACAAGATATATAGTTCAAGTCGGTAGAATAGTGTTCCGTGTGAAGCAGTTGACCTAGCTTATAAAATTGTGAAGAACAATTTGTCATTTGACCTAGCAGATTTATTGTTGAAACAGTTCAACAAGAATATGGAGAGCATTCAAACCTCAAAGAACAATCCATGTAAGTTTGGCTCACTGTTGGTTTGTTTATTTTTCTATGCTCAAAAGTTTTTCCCATCAAAAGGCATGGTAAAATGGAGAAAGGATGTGCCTGTTCTTTATCAGATAAATGAGTATATTGCAAAAATGGGTGAAAATTTTGTAAACATAATGGATAACTATTTTGAATATTTTAAAGAAAAGATGGATAACAGATTCTAGATTCCACTAAAGCTGGTGGAAGATTATAAAGATGATGTTTGTTTCATGGTTGATTGTGATAGAGTATACATTTAGGCAATAAGGCCTAGGATTGTATGGGTGAAACCTCTTCCTTATGAGGTAAACATTGATGAAACAAAGGATATAATAGAAGACCTAGTAAATCAGCCTATTGATCCAAAGGATCCATACTTTGGAACATATGATGAAGATAAGATAAGAATTGAGCTAAGCATAAAACTTCCACAGGCGGTTAACAAAGGCAGAAAGAGGATGGCCAAGATGAAATCTAGCACACCTCTAATGTTAACTGAGGGCATAGGAGAGGATATTGTAGAAGAAGAAGAAAAGGATGAGAGTAAAGAAGAAAAGGATGAGAGTAAAGAAGAACAAGTGCCTATAAAGAAGAAAGGAAAGGTAACTATCACCAAGGAACCCGAACAATCCACTGCAGTATTCACAAGGAAAAGATCAAGGGGCAAGGAAGGTAAAGTCAATGATGATATAGTACTCAAAAGGCCTCCTCCCTCATTTGAAAAAAAGATTAAGGATTTGAGAGAAGGATCTGGAATTGCAAATTTCAAATCTCTCAAATATGAAACAAGGTCACAGGCAGAGCAATAGGAAATTGAAGATGCTGTTATTGAGAAAATGGGAAAATGGAAGTACTCACCTGATGATATGGCTTCTCAAATCCCAGGAGTCTTATTAAACCAAGTCAAGATGAGATGGTCCAATGCAAGGCAAACTATCAAGGACATATATGCTCAAACCTTAAGATAATTGATGCCAAGTTTGAAAATTTTTGAAATAAGTAAGGCATTGATAGAAAATGAGCATAAGATGACACTAAAATTTAACAGTTGTTTGATTTTGATCAAGGATATAGAGTCAGTTGTGAAGAGTGCAAATTTTACTTGGAAAAACATCTATCATCTTCACAAACTGAGTACTGAAACTGTGATAATTAAAGATATTGAAGATGACAGTGATGATGAAGAAGAAGAAGCAGTTTAGATTGATAATGTTGAGATAGAAGAAGCCACTAAGGAAGCTAAGAAGAATGTTGAGAAAGATGATCTAGTTTGGATAGCTGTAGAGGTGATTGCCTCACTTCCTCACTCTCTAGTAAAAATTGCTACATCTAGCCCAGAGAAAACTTCAAGTGTGATTGTGACAACTCCCTTAGATACATCAAATGTCCAATCATCACTAGCATAGCTCAATGTATCAATGACAGAAGTAGCTACCACTTCATCCATTGAGCTTCAACCTCCTTATTCCACTGAGTTGCAATCTTTAGTACCTTCTTCAATTTTGAGTTTTTCAGTAGTAAGTACTTCAGATTCTACAGTTGTAAATACTTCAATTTTTGATTTATCAAGTATTCCAGTTAGCATCCCATCAGTCAGAAGTTTATCAGTTTTCACTACAAGTCCTACTGTCTCTACAATAATTTCTACTACAAAGGTAATAAGTATAAAGACTCAACTGAGTACAAATTTTTTGAGTAAGAGTGTAGTAGAAGATATAGATTTAGATGAGGAGATAGAAATTCCCCAATTAGATTTTGCAAACCTCACAGTAGACCAAATGCAAATAATTGGTGAACTCCTCCAAAAGAAAGCAAAGCAGAAGAAACTAAAAGAAGAAAGAGATAAGGAATATAAGATCATTGAGGATGCCAAGAACATTTTGGCAAAAACAATAGGTGTTGAAGTTGATTCCTCTCAACACATTTTGTTGCAGTTGGCAGAGGTAGTAAACAAGTTCAATGAGGATTCCTCTAGATCATATAAGTTGCTTGAGAAGGCTAAGAAAAAGTTTGAAAATAAAGTGCTTGAGCACATTGCTCAGCAAATAGCTATCAATCAGGCAGGGTTATCTTCAATTTTGACTAGCATTGAGTCCTCCTATTCCAAGGTAACATCATTTTTTGTCAAAGTATGTAATGTTTCCGAGTTCTCAAAGGAGATTAAAGACAAAATAAATAAGATTGATGAGGATTTGAAGATCAGTGCATAGAAGTTACAACTTGAACCTAGTTCAAGCTCTGCACATCATATGACAGTCAGATTCCTATCTGATAAGCAATCAGAGTTATTGAAAGAAGATGCAAGGATTAGATCAACATTAATAGATATTTAGAACTTGATCCTTCCCATCATGCATACAATGCAGAAGCATATTGCATACTCAAAAAAATTGATCCATGACAATCAGTTTTCAATTGCAGATCACATGATTGAACTCTCTGCAGAAGTCCAAGTTGCACTCCATACATGCAAGATTCTGCAAGAGAATTGGGATAGAACTCTAGCACTAATTGGAAAGGTGCATTCTGATTTTCTCTTACATTTTGGTATCTTCATGTAAAATATTTGTATATACACCTTTGGCATTATTGTCAAAAAGGGGGAGAAAGTATATGAGATGTGAAAGGGGGAGAAAGTCTATGAGAGAAATAGGAAATATGAGTATGAGGTGAAATAAGATATTTGTATATATACTGTATAAGGGAGACATGACATGTATATACAACAGTATGACAAAGATAAATTTTTGAAAAATCAAAACCAGTATCAGCATGATTGTGTATATAAGTTTTGGGAAATAAGTGTTTTGTCACTAATGCCAAAGGGGGAGATTGTTGGCATTAAGTATGTTTGTCATTAGTGACAACACTTATTCAGATAGGATAGTGTTTACCGAGTAGATAGGATAGTGTTTACCGAGCAGACAGGATAGTGTTTATCGAGTAGACAGGATAGTGTTTATCAAGAAGACAGGACAGTGTTTACCGAGCAGACAGGACAGTGTTTACCGAGCAGACAAAACATTATTTACCGAGTGATGAAATGAGCAGTGTTTATCAAGTGCCAGCATGGTAAATAGGGAATTCAATTTCTACCAAGTGACACTTTATCTACCGAGTCTCCAGTATATACCGAGTTTGAAACTACAACCGAGTGGTTAGTATGGACCGAGCCTCCACTTCTACCGAGAGCATGATGATGCCGAGTAACACAGTGGATGCCAAGTATCAGAAAGTCACCGAGTTAGTTTGCAGTAACTGAGTAACTATATTTGGGCCGACTCAGTAATATTTGTGTTAAGAGCCGACTTTGTAATTATTTTGTAATTATTTTGGATTGATATATAAACAATGTTTTGTATCATATCCAAGGTGTAAAGTAGCGAAGTATGAAAAAGAGAGAAAGGCAGAGATAAGCGAATTACAAAGGGCTACAACAGTATAAGAAGTAGCAAAGATCTATCCATAACAGAAGGTGATTAGTACATCAGAGAATCTCAATCAACAAGTACAGTTGCAAGTAAGAGATCTACTGTTTCATCCTAACAGGTGAATCAGCCTAAAATCCTTTAACCAGGTAGACTTAACAGTCTTTGTAAAATCTCTTAACTGAGTGCATACGTTATTGTATGTTTATAAATCCTCTAACAAGGTGGACCTAGTAGTCCTTATGGCTCCTAATAGGGCAGATCATTAGAAGTGATCATTGTAAGCCTTAATCGACAAACTTTATATTGCAGTATTGAAGTTTTGTGGGTATCATCCCCACCCCAGTTTTACTTTCTATTTGGAAGGTTTTTGGATCACCAAAATCTCTGTGTTCAAAGTGTTATGAATGTTTTATTCTTTCTGTTACTCATACATGCAGTCAGATTATCAATCTAATGTTATTTGAAATATGGTTAAGATCTGGATTTGTTAAAAGTTTTGAAGTTACTGATTCACCCCTCCCCTCTCAGTAACCTGGATAGTCTTGAATATTTCCAATAGAATTGATGGTGCAAGCACGTCATTTTGAAGTAAGCAGTAATGAATCTTTAGTTATAACAAAAGTTCAATAAAGATTTATATTTTATACTCTTTTATGTCATGAACTAAAATATGTATGTGTTCTTGTTACATGATTTTTTTCTTGCTCAAGTACCTGGTCATGGACATCGTGGTGAGGCCGATACTAGTAGAGCTCTGGCCATTGCAGGTAAAATAATCCTTAAGTTGACAAGTTAAAAGGAATTATTTCTTTGGAACATTCAAAAACTTCTTAAGTTAACTCTTACTTTTATTATTTCAAAATATCTTTGCTAACAATGTATTGTTTAGGTGATCAAGTGCAGGCGACTCCTCCTAGGAGGTCAATTGACATCCATCCAAGATTGTCAAGTGCAATGTCAGCAACAAGTGGCATGCAAACATCGATGCCTTCATGGTCTATGCCCGGTAAATCCTTGTTTTGCTATATTTGGTTTTGTGTTAATTATGGTTTGATAATTTGTACTTTAATCTTGCGTGCATCTCATTGTGGATTAATTTTTGTGCAGTAGGAGATACATTGATGGCATCTGCTACACTAGATATAGATCAGAGTACTTGTATTGGTGATAATTCACCATCATTTCCTGGATCTACCCGTGTTTCTAGCATGAGAGTTATGTAGATGTCATTGTTGATTAACGATAAAGAATTGATGCCTTTAAAATGTCCTAAGCTTCCAGGTACTTTAAAATTATTATTATTTATATTGTAATATGCATTTACCTATTCATAACAAGTTTTGGATTGATGATCCCATGACATTTTTGTAGGAAATGATTCTTTTTATAAGACGCTTTATGACTTCACATTGAAGATATTTGGGCCCATCATACGTACAAGGTGGAACATCATAAGTAAACTAACCCTATCCCACTATTTTTATTTCATATCATTAATTGGTATAGTATTTTTCCTTTCATTTAGGCCTTTTCTTTTACTATATTCAAGGTACACAACTTTAGTTAATTTTTCTATCTAACAATTTTATGTTTTTTCTTAAAAGGTGGAACTTGCAAGACAAAAAATTAAAAGATCAGCTCATTAAAGATTTAGATCATGAGTTTGGTAGTAATATTTTTGAGGAGAAGAAAATTTTAGAAAAAGCTGCCAAACATCTTAAGACTATGAGGGATTCATATAGAAGGAGTCTTGTCCAAAACCCAAAGTACGAGTGTCCTCCCTTTATTCTAGTGAGGGATTGGAATGAGTTCATTTTGGATGCAAAGGAGAAAGGGGATGCTCAAAGAGGAATTACACCAGCAAATGAGAGAAGAAGGTATGCAATAGTTTTAACTACTATTAGAATGTAATAATGCACTAATTAGTGATCTTTATATCTATATCATGTAACATATTTCAAACTTTTCATAGGTTGTAGGACACATCAAAGGCAACAAAGGCCAGACTGCAAAAGACTGGGCAACACAAACTTGGCTCTAGTGGATATTCAAAAATTAAAGCATGAATTGTAAGTAACAGTAAATGAATTCCAAAGAAAAAATATTAATCAAATGCAAATAATTTTGTTAAATAAAAAAATGCAGGGCTCAAAATTTAATTTAGAGGTCATGACAAAACATAAAAAAATTGCCTTCAAGGAAGGCTATCAAGTCGTGGCTGAAAGCCTAAGCCAAGCTTCCATTGGCCCAACCCAAGAGTCTTCTATATCATGTGAACAAGTAAATATGACCAAAAAAATATATTTGATATTGAATACTTGAGCAACAATCTATTTGATAATAATGCGCATGACATTGCAATGCAACATCCTAATCATAACACATATCCTACACCGCATGATGAAGCCCCTAATGTGCATCATAGTGTCTATGGAGGTGTTCATTTGTAAAATTAATTATGTAGTTATTAATACAATTTAACATCTTAAATTGAAATTGGTGTAACCCTTTTTGTGTATATTTTAGAGCATACATAATGTCATGGTGAACGAGTGGAGGATGTTCAGAGTGATCACCATGTAGATCACGTGGCACATTCAGGTAAAGAAAATCTATGTTTTGTTCTTTTAATTTTTTTTTTTGATTTATAGTTATTTTATTTAATTAAATACTTGTAACACTAATATAAAATGGTGTGAATTCAACCCATGGCATAGTTGTTATTGCAGCGGACCCCCCTTTGGTGCAACAGTCTCCTATTCCTGAATAAATGAGGAGGAGACATGTGTTGGCATTAGAATCAGTAGAGGAGGGGAATGACAAGGATATTGATGCTCCACTTAGACATTACCTTAGAAAAATGAGCAAGAAACCAAAAAAGAAATGATTGTAATTAACATTTTTAGCTAATGAAAGAAAGTTGTCTTAATGGATGTAATTTTGTACTAGTAAATGTTGATGAATGATGTGTTAATGAATTATTCATGAATGTTGTGTGTTAATGAATTTTATGTGTTAATGAATGTTATCATGTGATTATAATGATTGAATGTTATATTTCAAAAATTGATGAATGAATGAATGAATGTTATTAGATGTTAATGGGGAATTTAGAGTGATGTTAGGGGGGGGAGGGCCAAATGAGCTTCCACCTTCACGTGGTTAGCCTTGTTAAGTAGAGAATATTAAACTATTCTCGAAACCAAGTGAAGCTCAAACTAAACCAATGAAGTAGATTCAATGGTCAAAAACACCTACTTCTTATTCCATATTATTTCTCATTCACTTTAAGAAATATTTTACTTCTTAGACATGTTCATCAACCAATCTGCATCACCATGTTCATCAAATTATATTTATAGATAAGAGAATGAATGGAGAATTTTTATAAAGCACTTACCTTTAAGCCTAAAAATCTAGATGAAAAATTATTAGCTACCTCTGAATGACTCATTCTCATGTTTCTTCCTACCCTTTTTACTTCCCTAATACATGAGGAAACGATGGACTATGTTGCATCCTGGATCAACTAGTTGAAGAAGTGGTCACGAGTCCTTAATGTACCTGCAAGATTTGTGAAAATGGTGTCATTCCAACAACTGATCAATATTGGAAGATCTAAATCCTATATCTAGGAATTGACTTCCATACAAGCATATTTCAGTCATATGCATATAGACAAATCTAGAAAGGCCAACTGAAAATAATCTTGATAATAATCAGTCATACTCTATTAATGTTACTCTTTTTATGTAGAAGAATCATTTTCAATGTTTTTAGATGAATACCCTCTTGAGAACATTCAATCATCCTTGTGGAAAAGTGATATGTTATCCCTTATCAAATGTGGTTGTATGTAGTTCCTTGGTTTACGCCTAACTCAAGCTTCTTGTATCAAATTCCAAGATGTACTTTGTTTATCAATTCTATAGTCTTTTTCTATCGTTGATAAGTGCTTTAACTCTAATTATGATTGCTTCATAATTGTTCTTTATGACTGCATGTATGACAACTTTGTCATATGAACATACTCGTGACTACCCCAATGTTCTAGTTTAAATTCATTTTTACCCTATAGTATCACTTGAAATTAGATAATATACACATGTATTGTAGTAAAATGGGCATTGATTCATGGTATTAATGATTGTTCATGTAGTATCCTTTAATGATACCTTGAATGCAAGTTTTGAAAACTTACCTTTGTTTAGATACCACTATCTCATGTTCATGCTCTAATACTTCTTTATGCATTTCGTTTGTAGTTGTACCAAATGACTATGAACTAAAAACATGTGTCTAGTAACCTACTCACTCAGTTAATATATGCAAATATAACTTTTGATGTGCTATATCTATCAATGCATCATTGCTTTGTCCATATTTGAATCTATAACCTTTTAAAAGTCTCTATTCTCACTTTACTTGGTCGGTTTGTTTACCATTGATTTGATCCTTTGCCACGTTGGACCTCATGTATTTGTAATACATCATAACTTCATATCTCTATATTGGTTGTCCTTGATTTCACTAGTTTTTATATGTTATGGTGATTATATTATCTTGTTGATTTCTCCTTAGGCTCTTTGACTATTCACTTATAGAATGATGTTTTGATGAGAAAATACTTTGATGTTTTGATTTCTCCTTAGGCTCTGAAGATTCTGAACTATTTTATGCTTCAAGCCTATTTGCAAATATAAAGTTTCCTTTACTATATATGACAAATTGTCATTTGTGGCATTGTATTCACTATAGATGTGTAAATGAAAAAAACCATGCATTAGATGAGTATCATGATTGGATTGGACTTGAATATAAAAAATAAAGGCTATGAGCCCTAAATTGGTAGAAATTATTAGTTTTGACATAAAACTGAAATTGGTTGGAGACACTAGTGAGGCTTCTCACTTCATGGAAACTTCCCTTAAATTCAAAATCTGTTCTCTCTCAACTTCAGCTGAAACGTACATTCCTTGTACAGATTTTAAAAATGAAGTTTTGGGATATCTTACTGTAAGAATGGTGCTGGGTAGAGAGTGTTATATGGTATGTCATGCATGCTTATTAGCTATTAGTGATCATTTAGAAGCCCATATTTTTGGTACTGTTATCTCTTTTGAATGTATGAATTTATGCTTATGCTCAAACTCATAATTTAATGATCTTCTTTGATACAGATAAAGCTAGGTTCCATTAAGCTAGCAAAGAGATACATGAGATGAATATCTACAGAGCTGGAGTCGATGGAAAACTCAGAAAATGAGTCTGCACAGGAATTCTTGCTGCTTCAGGGTGTGCATTTTTCTTTTAGAGCTCATTAGGTAAATATTCACTTCATGTGACATGTGGATAAATGGCCTCAATTGTTATTATATTTCTTTGAGTAATGTTTTCTTTTTCCATTTATTTGTCTGCCATATTTGTAGTTTGCAGGAGGGTTTCATGTAGAAACCATTTGTGCTTTTGAGGAACCACGTCGTCTTGTTCACATTGTTAGAATTTTAGCCTAGTGGACAATATTTGAAAGTAGTTTGTCTCCAGATTTTGGAAGTAGTGTGAACTGTATGATTCTCTTTTTATCAATTTGATAAATCTCAACAAGGTGACTGATTCTTTCAATAAGGAATATTGTGTTTGTTTCTGTATGTAGTTATGCAGAACTAAATTTCATAAGATGTTTTTGCTAAGGTCCTAGTCAATGTTTTTTCTAACAACATTAGATGACTTGCACATATGTCCTCTTAACAATTCTGTGCATATTGATTTTAATATATGGCAATCCCATGAACTCTAAGGGCCCAATTCATCCAAAAAATTGATCCCACATGGTTTTTGTCTGCTGCTACAGTCGAGTTTCAACTTGTTTGGTTGAATACATACTAAATATTCAACATAGGGCATCATTGTTCAAAAAGAAAACTAACCTTCTCAATTCTAAGCTTTTGAACTCTTATAAAGCATTTCCTTAACTCACCTTTCACACAGTGGTATTGAATCCCAATGGTGAAAATGTGAGTTAGGGCCACATCTTCCAAAAAAGATTGTTTGCACGTGATGAACTGTACAGGAACAATCAATAAAAGGACTGAAATTCTTTGATTTTAAGACTTCAAAACAATATAATCAGTACACGGAATGATCAAAACTTATAATACCAATCAATGAATGCTTTTCCTATCAATGTTGCATTGAATAGAGGGTTTAATAATATAAACACTAGACTGTGTCTTCATGAGTAGAAAAGGGCCTAATTCATCCAACAGCTTGATCCCACACAGTTTTTATCTGCTGTTGCAATCAAGTTTCAACTTGTCTGGTTGAATACATATGAAATATTCAACCTAGGACATCATTGTTTATAAAGAAAACTAACCTTCCCAACTCTGAGCTTTTGAACTCTTATAAAGCATTTCCTTAACTCACCTTTAACATAGTGGCATTGAATCCCAATGGTGAAAATGTGAGTTAGGGCCACATCTTCCAACAAAGATTATTTCCATGCTAAGTACTGTACAGGAATAGTCAATAAAAGGACTGAAATTATTTGATTTTAAGACTTCAAAACAATATAATTAGTACATGGAATGATTAAAACTTATAATACCAATCAATGAATGCTTTTCCTATCAATGTTGCATTGAATAGATGGTTTAATAATATAAACACCAGACTGTGTCTTCACGAGTAGAAAAGGGCCCAATTCATCCAACAACTTGATCCCACATGGTTTTTGTCTATTGTTGCAGTTGAGTTTCAACTTGTCTAGTTGAATACATATGAAATATTCAACCTAGGGCATCATTGTTCAAAAAGAAAACTAACCTTCCTAACTCTGAGATTTTGAACTCTTATAAAGAAATTCCTTAACTCACCTTTCACACAGTGGCATTGAATCCCAATGGTGAAAATGTGAGTTAGGGCCACATCTTCCAACAAATATTGTTTGCACACCAAGCACTGTACATGAACAGTCAATAAAAGGATTGAAATTCTTTGATTTTAAGACTTCAAAACAATATAATTAGTACATAGAATGATCAAAACTTATAATACCCATCAATGAATGCTTTTCTTATCAATGTTGCATTGAATAGAGGGTTTAATAATATAAACACCAGACTATGTCTTCAAGAGCAGAAAAGTGAATGTTTATAAAGAATTAAAAGTTTATTGCTTGGGAGTTCATTACATTGTCTTCTTCGACCATACACACCTCCACACAAGAAGGACTAAAAACAAACCATAGGATGGTCTAGGAATTTAGAATACATCATTTATTACAAAGAAAAACAAAATATAGAAGTCAAGTCCCAAAGAAAAATTGAATGGCCTAGGTGCCCTGCACCAATACACCCCCCATGTAAGTCAATATTTTAAAGTCCTTGAATCCAAGAAAATGTAAGTCAATAACACCAAATATATCACTTAGAAGTCTTGTGAAGAGTCTTGGTGAGTTTAAGCCTTTTGAAGCACCTTAGAAATATTGAATACATCATTGCTTGCCAACTATTTGACAGAGCCTAGGAAATCATTGGTTCTTCAAGACAAATATTGTTTGCATGCCAAGCACTGTACATCAACAATCAATAAAAGGACTAAAATTATTTTATTTTAAGACTTCAAAATAATATAATCCGTACATGGAATGATCAAAACTTATAATTCCAATCAATGAATGCTTTTCCTATCAATGTCGCATTGAATAGAGAGTTTAATAATATAAACACCAGACTGTGTCTTCATGAGAAAAGAAGTGACCATTTGTAAAGAATTAAAAGTTTATTGCTTGGTAGTACAAAACTATTAGTAATTGGCAAATTAAATGCAGATAATTACTAATAGATTAAGCATATTATTGCTATGCTTAATTTGATTATATATATATATATATATATATATATATATATATATATATATATATATATATATATATATATATATATATATATATATATTTAAAATTAAATTTGCTATCACTTTTTCGATGGTCAAAAGAA
Organism: Chamaecyparis obtusa; assembly: GCA_027943335.1. Taxonomy (NCBI): domain Eukaryota; kingdom Viridiplantae; phylum Streptophyta; class Pinopsida; order Cupressales; family Cupressaceae; genus Chamaecyparis; species Chamaecyparis obtusa. Next base: position 2,633,166 of record BSBK01000518.1, on the reverse strand, counting down.
TAACTTATCGACGAGAATGCTATATACTCGATGACTATTCTGACCACCACTAGTTGTACTTTTGACCATCATTGTTTTGTCATTTCGATGAGAATGCTATACACTCGATGACTATTTAGACCACAAGTCCTCATAATTTTGACCAACATTGGTCTCATAGATGAAAGGTATGACTGCTAATTCTTCCAAGTTGAAGTGATTATTTTGATGGTGGGTCTGTCGATAATTCAACCTCTACATACATCGCAATTGCAATGATGCTTTTATGTGTCGCATAATCGACAAAAAAAATTTGAAAATAGTTATGGTCGTTTAGTTGACAAATTGGCATCTAAAAATTGACTAATCCTCATCGAAAAGAAAGCTAAAATTTACTAGTGCTAGGATTGAGGAAGTTGTTGATGGCAACAAATCTTGTCCAGAACCAAATTTTGATGTGGGAAATGTTACCAACATAGATAACCCTAATAATGGAGGCTTTGTTAGTTTGTTTAATCCGCTATTTGAAGAAGACTTTGTTGTGAGACTGGCCATAAGTAGTGGTGTTCATGATATCCTAGGTGATTGTCAAGTAGGTAACAATCTTGTAAAATGTAATGACAAGGGGGATGGACAATCTCTGCCACTACCCAAGCCGAATGCCCATCAACTTGCTTTAAGCTCTATTAATGAAAAAGCAAAGAATATTAGGAGGATCTCTAGTGGACCCCTAAATAGAGGTAAGGACTCACCGAGAACCATTAAAATATGGTGATAGAGGAGCCTTTCACTGAGGTCAGTTCTAGAGCATTAAAGAAGAAAAGGAAGATTATTGAGAGACAATCTCTATCCAATGACAATAGGAATGCTGGGAAGAATATGCCAGAGTGCTTTAATAGGTTGTACAATAACTCCAAAGCATTACCCCAATGATGCACATACATAGTTGGAATGTGAGAGTGCTCAAAATGTCTGACAAGAAATACATGGTTAGAAAATGGTGTAACAGTCTTAGAGAAAAAGATATAGTATGCCTACAAGAGATTAAGGTAGTTGGCTTCCAAGCTTTCATGATTATGAGATTTATTTGGGATAAGGCCATGGGTTTCCACTCTAATCACCCTAGAGGTAAAGGAGGCACTTCCATTCTGGTAGGGCCTCAATGGGCTGATAAAATTAACTCTCATGGGTCTTCACCTTGTCATAGGGCGTTGTGGGTCACCTTTAAATACAAGGACTCTCTAGTTGGGGTATGAAACATTTATGCCCCAAATGATTATAGAGACTAGGCTACCTTATGTGAATGGCTATCCAATGACCTGCCCAAAGCTCATTGGATTTTGGTTGGGGATTTCAACATGATGGAGGCTAGAGAAGATAAGTGTGGGGGTAATGATCATTGTTGGAAAGGAAATGAAAGGTTCTTTTGGTAAAACTTTAAGAGGAAACTTATGATTGAGGATCCCCCCAGCCTCAAAATAGGCTCCTTCTCAGATATATGGTATACATGGTGCAATAATCAAGTTGGGTAGTAGAGAGTATATTGTCGGTTGGACATGATTTATGCAAAAGAATCTTTTTTTTCCTTTGATAAACAAGAGGGACAGGCTCCAGTGTGTGTTTCCCATGCCTCTATGTTAGATCACCACCCAATATATGCTAAGATCATGTTTGATAATGGTGGGGATACCAGCTTTAAAAAGAATAAAAATATTTTAAAACTCAATACCTCTCTATTGAATGATGAAGAGACTGATGATGTTGTCAGGATGGCTACCAGTCTATGTAAGTTTTGTAACCAAGGCCTGAACTAGGTTGATATGTGGAGTCACCTAGTGGAGTCTTGGAGGAAAATGTACCAAATTGTTGGGAAACACAAAGCTATTTCCAGGAATAAGTAAGAACATGACCTTCAAAATATTATCAACATCACTGAAAGAGATCTGCAAACCAAAGGATCTAATCCTTAGCTGGAGGATAAAATTAAAGAGGTCAAATGTCAATTAAGGAATATTGAGTAGTATAAGATCAATGGGCAGAAAACTAAAGCCATGATGAATTGGATGAAGGGTGGTGATAAGGGCTCTAAATATTTCTTCAATATCATTAGAGCCAAGCATAAAAGAGAGCTTATTGAGGGTATTCAGATTAATGGAGAGCTTTCTATGGATCCACACAGCATCAAATAAGCCTTCTATAAATTCTATAAAGATTTATTTACCTCAGAATTTGATGATCATAATAAGAAGAAACTAGAGGAATGTCTCAAATTGATCCCTAAAAAGATCCATGATAGGGAGGCAATGAGGCTTGATATGCCACTATCTTTGGAGGAAATAGAAAATGCAATTAAGTCTCTTTCCAATGACAAAGCCCCTAGATTCGATGGTCGCCCAGCTAAATTTTACAAGCATAACTTAGACTGGATTGGGCCAGAGCTATTGGAATTATATGAGGAAGCCTTCAAAATAGGGTCTCTTGGTGTGGACATTAACAGAGGGGTTGTAAAACTGCTTCCTAAAGAAGGTGATAAGACACTAGTTAAAAATTAGAGACCTATCATACTTTTGAACCTTTCATATAAGGTGATAGATAAGGTTCTAGCCAGGAGGATAGGAGGACTACTGAATGATTTTATATCCCCAACTCAGACTAGATTCATAAGAGGTAGGTTCATCTTGGAAACTTTGATTACTAGTTGGGAAGCAATGCACTGAGCTAGAAGTGAAAATCAGAATGCAGCTATGGTTTTTCTAGACTTTGAGAAAGCATATGACAAGATTGAGTGGCCATTTGTTATGGGAATGATGGAAGCATTTGGTTTTGCCCCCTATTTATGTAAGTGGATTAGTGTTCTTCTTAAGGACTCATCTACAATCATAGATGTTAATGGGGAACTCTCAGACATAATTATTCTTCAAAGGTCTATTAGACAAGGTTGTCCAATTTCTTTGGCCTTATTTGTAATTGTTGTTGATGATTTATTCTATATCCTTCAAACACCCCAGCTCAGGTCCCTAGTCAAAGCTATTACATTTCCTAACAAGGAATTGTTGGTTAATGCACAGTTTGTAGATGATACTGCCTTGTTTATCATATTGGATGAAGATAACTTTGACAACATGAATAATAGGCTCCAATTCTTTTGTGAAGTTTCTGGGGCCAAAGTGGGTCCACATAAGTCCTCTGTCATTGGGTGGTCCCCCTCCCCCCCAGAATGGCTTGAAAGGAAAGGTTGGCGGTGGGTAGGGCCTAATGAGATTGTTAGATACCTGGGCTTTCCATTTTCTATTGAACCATCTCTCAAGGACATGTGGAACTGGCTCTACTCCAAGATTGAGAAGAAGTACATTAAATGGAAAATTCATATGTTATATTTGGTTGGGATAGTCCAAATTGTGCAAAATGTTCTATTAGCCCATCATATATACTTTTCCTCAGCCTGGCTATTCTCTAACTACCATACTAGAAATTTAGAAAGGATTTTGAGAGATTTTATGTGGTCTAATGGGCTTGAGAACAAGAAGAGACACTGTGTTAAATGGGAGTGGTGCTTCTTACCAAAAAATATGGGGGGTCTGGGCATTAAGGACCTAAAAGCTCAAGGTATGGCACTGGCCTCCAAGTAAATGACTCAAGCTATGACTAGTAATGAGCCATGGAAGGTCTTGGTAAAAAAAAATATTGCTAAATCATGTATTAAGAAAGGTAAAGGGTGGAACAATGTGCCTATATGTGATAAGGTGATGGGGACTATGAGTCTCTCAATTTTTGGCTCCAAGTTCTTTCAATCAATATGGAAACCCTGGGTTCAGGCAAGGAACCTTATCGTATTTAGGGGAGCTAGTGGTGGCCCTCCTGCATATTCCATGTTGGATAGGTTAGTTTGGTGGGGGGTTGAGGCTAATGGAAAACCCTTGGCATTAACTAAAATTTTCTCTGCAAGAAACTGGTTGAAATATGGTATTTATTTTGTGCAAGATGTTGTGATTGACAATCAGCTAGGCTATTGGGATTAACTTCCTGCAAAATATCAAATCCCCAACACATAGAAAAAGACATATTCTATTATCTCTAAAGCAATTAGTCATTTCTTTCTCAGTAAATGTATGAACACCACACAATTCATGCAATGGACTAAATGGAAGGATGGCAACGAGTTCCACATGACTTCTACTAAACAGATTTACACTATGTTAAAAGATGAGTCTAATATTTTTGAGAAGGTGAACCATGGCTGGGGGCTAGATATCTCGGTCCCCAAGTAGAAATTTGTCTTTAAATTTTTCTAGCACTCCCCTTGTGAACCAAAGAAATCTTGCTTTAGATGTTTATTTGTTTTAAAGAAGCTTGTTGTCGGTAATACTCTTCCTCATAGTCTAGGTGATCCTATTTGGTGTGACTTTTGTTCTATTCCTGAATCATTTGAGCACTTATTTTTTGACTGTGCCTTTGCTTGAGGTATCTGGTCTATTTTTTTGGGTCCCCTATTGAGTGGAATAGTAGACCCGGCTTGTCTTGGTTTGAAATTTTAGCTGGCTATGTCGAAGTATTTGATTTCTATATGAACACCTTTTGGTCTTGTTAGGAATGGGAACACTGAGAGGGGGGGGGGGGGTGAATCAGTGTTCATTGTATTTTAAATTTTCACTTTAATCTTTATGCTGAACTTAAATGCTTAATAACTGAAATAAACATTCACATAAACATGAAACATGAAATCAACACATGACACCAATATGATTACGAGGAAACCCAAATAGGTAAAGCCCCGGTGGGAATTGATACCCACTAATATTTTGCACTAGTGTTTTGTGATCCTTGCTAGAAGATCCTTTACCCTATTAGGAGTAGCTTTACAATGATTTAAGTATAGTAGACCTTGTTAAGGGTCAAACCTAGTTAGGAGTCTTTTACAATCATCCCTATTAGGGGAGAGGACACACTGTCCAAGAGCTCATTGCTCAAGTGGTGAAGGCTACAACCTTCTGATCTTAGATACACACTATATCTACAGGATGACCTATCACTGTGACACGTCTTGTCAGATCAATTCCTTTGATGTGTTGATGCTTTGACCTCTTTCAAAGATCTAATACATCTTCTAGTTTCTTCACACACTTCTTCTCTACTTATCACAACTCTATTTCAACTTCCATACCGAATACAATGGGTGCACCTTATATTTATGCACTTATTCAAAATACCCAATTAGGTCGGCCCTATAACTAATTACAAACAATGCTTCCAAATGAATTGGCTTAAGCATGCTAAAAATTATACATATAAACATGTTCACAACCTAAATACAATGGGCTCATAGCCTTTACAACATTACATTATAATTGCAAACCAAAATGCTAACTGTCGGCTCCATACTCTATTCTTTGCTGGCACACACTGGCTGTGCAACTTCAACTGTCTGTAACTTTCTAATCCTTGCACATCTGATCATGCACTCATAGACTAAGCAAGAATATAGTCTAATCAACTTAACTTCTAGGGCACATACCATAATTCATTTGTTCACATGTGCACTGATGCTTTGAGATGTAGGAACTCTGTATACTATCCAGTCTTCAATACTTAACTAAATGTTGATCTTTACGTCAAGTGCCCTGACTCCAAACTACTATATGACTTTGTTGCCATAATGACAACACTATATCTAGTCATATAATTCATTATAGACAACTTGCCAACAATCTCCCCATTTGTCATTGATGGCAATGAAGGAATATGGCCAAGTTGCTAACTGTCCCTTAACACAATTTTTTTTGGTCTTCTATACATTTTTTATACATAATCTTATATCTCCCTATACATATTATACTCTATGTTCTATACACATCTCCCCCTTTGACATTAATGAAAAAGGTGTACCAAAAAATTGTATCTACACATACTTACTTAGGGAAAACACCTGGATATACTATCTTGAGGTTCTAGATCTCCTTCTTCCAAAAAGTTATCAAAGAGTTAACTATCTAGAGATAGGCACATAAAGCATATTGAAGATTCTCCATCTTCTTCAAATATATGATCAGACCTTGATCATAGGTTATCATTGTGGCATCTATCTCCTTGATGTTCTGATTTAGAATGTCTAGTGAGGGTGCAAGAGCATTCCTCAACTGAGTCTGTCTAGATCTTATTTTTTCCATCTCTTTCTCTGCCTTCTCAATTTTGTCCAACTGACCTTGGTAAACATTATTACACATGTTCACATTAGTGGATGAGTCTTTCATTGAACTCTTCACCTACTCAATCATAGCTTCTGCCTCTTGTATTGTCTTAAGGTGGGCATTAGTAAGCTTATCCTAATCCATGTAGTCTACAATGAATTTCCTTCCTTGATTAGAAAATTATTTTAAAGATGCTTGTCCTATCTTGAGTGAATTAAGATCTAGTGCAAAGTTTCTCATCAACTCATTCAGTCTCTTCTCCAGGTAATTCTCTTCTACAACTTTGGATGTAGATTCTTCAAGGCTAGAAAAATTACTTTTAAACTACGAGATAACTGTACTCACATCATCAACCGAGTGTACCTTATTCAATTTCATGTCCATAGGTAACAAATAGTTCATTATGTTCATTGATTCCACAAGGAGAGGATTTCTCATGACTTTTTTCTCCTTTTCCTTCTCCATAGCTAGGACACTAAACTTAATTAGGTCTTCTTCTCTCCATGAGTCCAAACTGGATGTGTCATGTGTCAAACTTGACAACAATCAGGTCTTCTTTTCTTCCTCTTCCATTTTCTCTTCTTCCTCTTCTATTTTCTCTTCTTCCTTCTCATCTGATATATTTTAAATCAATACCTCTTCTTGATGAGTGGGAGGTGTACTGTTGCATAAGATCTCATCCTCTTTTGTACTCACAAAATCTTCCTCAACTTTATCTAAGTCTGTGTCCATGGCCACCATGGCTATCTCCACATTATCAATGATAATGGTGCTACCCTTGAGTGATTCTGATATGGGCGCAGACTTGTCTACCTTTGTTTGTACTTCCACTACAAGTGCTAAATCATGAGGACATGTAGATTGTACCTTGATAGTCTTTACTACTTTGTCTTGCTTACTAGGTACTTGAGAGATGGGTGCAGACATAGGTTTCATGCGCTGTTCTAAGAATACCTTCTCAAAGGCCTTCTCTATTTCCTTAGAGATCAGCTCATAGTCTTTGTTCATGAGATGCAGTGTTCTCATTTTTGACCTTACGTGCAGCTTCACCAAATTCAATAATAGTGACTTTTCTTCAACATAACATACTGGAAGAGTGGAATCAAGAATTTGTTCCCTTATTCTGAAGTCTTCTTTAGTGGCTCGTCTCTTCAAGGTATCCATTATCTCCCATACTTTATCTGGAATTGTTGTTTTCAATTCAAGAACTATCTTCTTGAACTTTATCATATGTTTTACAATCATATCATGTATTTTTGATTTGTCAATCTCACTGTATGATTCATAATACTTCCCTACTTGATCAATTCTGCCCTCATTAACAATTCTTGTGCTCAATACTTTAAGGCTTGGTCTGAATCCTACCTTAGGAGGTGCTTGAATGATTTTCTTGCTCCTTGTAGCCTGTGAGGATGGATGACTAGTGCTGGTTTCTTTCTTCCTTTTGGCTATTGGCTTATACTCTAAAGGAGCATTAGAATCACTAGTTTCTTTAGGTGCAGAAGGAGTGTCATCAGTTATATCCTTCTGACTGTCATCTTTTTCAATTTTTATCTTCTTCATCTTAGGATCTTCTTGTTCTTCTTTTGCTGCTACACTTTTCATTTCTAAAGCAATCTTCTCTTCCCTTTCCTTTTCAAGGTCTAATTGAGATACACCATGAATCCTTAAGATCTCTGATGTGACTTTAGCAACCTTTCTTTTTGTTGCTGCGCTGTTTAGCTTTGCATCTACTTCTCTAGTTTTCTCCTCATAAGTTCCCCATCTAGGTTAATTAGGATCTTTGGGGGCTGATAGTAATACGTGTGCATATGCTTCAAGGACCTATTCCTCTACCTCATAGCCAAGTGGATGAATCCACTGAGTTCTTGGTTCAATGGCTTCCATAAAAGTTGTATCAATTTCCACCATAAAACAAATTGTATCCTTGTATTTTTCCACAATGCTTTCTGGAATCCTATACCTCATTTTCATCTTGACCCTGAAGGTCTTCAATTCCAAAGTGATATAATCTCTTAGTGTACTTTCAATGGATGCTTTGTTTGATATCTGAGGCATGGTTGGAATGGACTTGTCCAAATAGAAATCTGATATCTTCCAACAATATGAAGGTACATGTAGATGATTAGTGACCCAAACCTAAATATCTTTGTCTTGTCATGCTTGATGGCCTTGATGTTATCAATCAACTATGTGCACAAGATCTCACACAAGTTGAATTCCCCATCTTCCTTCACAAGTATGATGGCTGGTAGAATAGTTCCTGCAGACACACTATTCACCCTGCTGTGTGATGAAACTTGTATCCCAATATCATTGACATCAATTTGATGTCTTCTTAATAGGCTCGATTGTCATACCGCACCTATCACTCCTTGACTTACATGTTTTCTCAACCATCTTTCTAACATCCTTACCCATAGGAAGGATGATGCTTGACCTAGAAAGGTCTGTCATCTCATGTATCAAGTCATTGGTGATTCTAATTGGTACATCACCTATCCAAAACAAATCATCATGAATTTTTCTCAACAAGATTTTTATCCATTCTCATAGAATTCATATGCCATAGCATAATCAATAATTGGGTGGTCATTCCATTTAGAAAAATTCATCCAAGAATGTTTTGTCAAGTTTCAGCATGGTGTCCATGTGCCCTCTTAGCCTATCCAATCCAACTGGTTCCTTCTTACAGTAGATATATGCCCTAATATCCTCGACATGCATGACACCCATAGGCGTGCGGGAGAAAGCTCCCTCTAAATCATCTAGGGTTGATTTGAATGGATGTTTCTTAAAAACATATCTCTTCTTTTTAGTGACATCATAAACAATGGGAGTGGCCATGACTTACTTGTAAATGCTTTCCAACTGAGCTCCAAGATAATCTAAAGGCTTCCGAATCAGCACAACGAGCTTAGGGTTTTTGCAATCGACAAAATGCACAACAAACACTGATAGATCAATCTCCAAGTCTTCACAACAACTTCCAAGGCTCTTTCTACTTTCCTATCACTTTGAATTTGAATGCAATGAGCAATCAAATGACTTCTATGTACTTTACAAGTGAAAATTTTGCCATTAATGCAAGTTGCGTAAACCAGGCTCTCACTTCAAAATTTGCAACTCAAGTTCTGCTAACAATTAACATGTGCAATTTTGCACATAGGTACCTTTATACTCCAAAAGCTTAAGTCCAAAGGTACATACTCTGAGGATGAGTTTACTAGCCACACAGGGGTCTAGAGCTAAATTAGCTCCCCCTATGACCTTGAGGGCCATTCATTCAGATGTAGAGAGTGCATCCACTATGAATGCATCCAATACATTCTCATCAATCTTGTCCTTTTTCTCTGACCAAATCATGCTCACATCATCTGAGGCTTTGACAAAATTAACTTCACCTACGAGATCCAAAATAGGTTCTCTGGCCTTTTTAGGGCTTCCCTGACCTTGCGTCCTTGATCTACAGAATCTTGAGATATGTCTAGCCTTGTTACAAGAGTGAAAAATGACTGGAGGTCTTATATTCCTCAGTGCATTGACATGAGTCACCATTCTGCATTATTTTGCTGTGTGACCATTATAGTTACATATCTGGCATGTAACATTTTGAGCACTTCTTACATTTGTTTGATTCTGATTTCTTTGATCTTGTTGATGAATGTGATGGAATAGGGACCTCAAATCCAACTACACATGCAACATAGTCATTACTCACATGATCGAATTATGAGAGAGAGTATGAATTACTCAATTTGAAATTCATGGTGATGCGACCTGTTGCCTCCTATGTACATGAGGTATTTAATTCTCTCAGATTCGAGAGCCAACAACCATAAGACCGATTCTACAATGGAAGATTTTCAAAAGTTATGATGACAAACAAAAATTGAATTACACTAGAATGCATGCAATTTAATCTAAGAGCTTTAAAAGAGATATGAAAAGCAAATTATTCTAAAGAACTTGAAAGTAGAAATGATATTAAGCTATGAATAATTAACCAAATTAATTCTAAAATGAGGTGCAATATTAAGTTAAAATGAGAAAATTATACTAATGCAATAAAGCTTGGAATTAATGAAATTGAGACACAAAAATACTATAGTTTAGTCACTCTTAACAATTGCCTCCTTCGAATGAAGAAATGAGGTTCATTAAATAGAAAAGCTCGAGAAGAGAATGAAAGGGTTCTTGATTTGAAACTCTTGACCCTTCATTTCCATTTGAGACAAAAATGCATTGAATTACTTAATTAAAAGAATGGAATTTGCCACATAGGGGACTTTTCAAATATCTTGAATTATTAATTAAAAAATGAGTGTCCATTCAAATAACAAGTAATTATTAATTCCTTTTTTATGTGTAATTAGCTAAAGGGGGTAGATTTTAATTTAATTCCAAGTACTTAGGACTTTAGGATTAAATTAATTTATCATAGGGGTAATTTAGCTAATAAAAGTTGAAGACTTTAGGAATTAATTTTAATATTTGATTAATGCAATTAGGGTTTTTGCAATTGACATCAAGTTGAATTAAGTCAAGTAGGAGAGAGAAAATTGCCTAGGAAACTAGGACTTTAGAGATGTAAAATTGATGAAAATGCACCAAAATTGATTGAATTTAATAGGTACCAATTTTAGAGTATTATAGTTGAATCCTATTCTTCTTGCTAGTATTGCAATTCATAGCTCTATGACCAAATTTTTTGCATGAATAATAGTAACCATTAAAAGGTTTTACCTCTGTATAGTTCCTTGCAATGTGTCCATGCTTGTTACATACAAAACAAGTACATTCTACTTGCTTGCACTCATTCTTAGGTGGTCCACCATTATCTATGGTTTGTTCTTCAGTCTTTTCAGCATTAGTAGAGTCCTTTTGTGAATCCTTTCTTGCTCGCATATTGTGAATCCTTTCTTTGAATTGATGTGTGAATAATGCGTTGATTCAAAGAATAGCCTGAAGTGACAGATGACGAGAAATTCAAAAGTCTAGGTTAGGTTGCCAAGACACCTGTATCATCTTAAAATGGAAGCACTTCCATGTTAAGAGTGTTTAGTCCTTTGAGTAGGTGGTTTGGGGTCATGTTAAGCACCTTGATCAGATCTTTGCATGTATTTGGCTTTCTCCCTGCTTTCCCCTTCTTCTCCGCGCTTGATTTCTCCATTATAGGTGAAATTAGGGTTAAGGTCCTGAGGACTTTTTCTAATTTTCCCTCTTCCATGGCTCTCTTTTCTAGGTAGGATTTAGAAATGAGACCTCCTAGTCCTTCATCATATCAATCAGGGGATTTTCTATCTATTTTGGACACTGGGTCCTGTTTTGACATCAAATATTACATCTCTGGCATCTCTTGGAACCTCTACTGCAAAACTTGGCAAAGTTAGGGTTTGAGGTCAAAGTCGACCTCGACCCTGACCAAGTTAGGGTCAACCTCAACCTTGACCTCTTCCCGCCAGGCTTTCAAATTTCAAATGTTGGCAGTTTGGCTTTCAGGAAAATTATTTCTCCGCCTCTGGGTCGGCTGTTTTGGGCTCTAAAATGGTAAATCCTTTAATTATATTTAATCAAGGTATATTTTCTAAAGGTGAGGACCTAACTGGGATTTAATTCTCCAAGGTGGCCCATCTAGAGGATTGTGCCCTAGATCACTATAAAAGGAGGCCTTCCTCTCTCATTTTGACATCAAGTTTTCTCAATCAAGTATCTAGAGCTCTCAAGTGCAAGAAAGTCTTCAAGCATTCAAGTGTTCAAGCATTCATCCATCAAGGAGATCCATTGTTAGCCATTTAAGGATTCAATCTCTTTGGAGCCCCCCTTGAAGATTCACCCTTCTCCATCCATTCAAGCCTTCTCATATGCAAAGATCAAATCAAGATTGGTGTTGAAGATCAAAATACCACTGATTAGAGACATCTTGCCATCCATTGAAGCATTCTTACTTGTGGATTTGAGGATTCGAATCCTCTTCAAGAAATTCTACATAAGTGAGGTGATTTGTTTCAATTACTTTGTTTATGCACAATATATTTCAATTCAATTTCAAGGTTAATTCCTAAACTGGGGTTTGACTAAGGCAAACCCCCCATACAACCAAAAACCCTCATTTTCTTGTAGGTGTATGCACCCAAAAATGGTCGCCTAGACTTTGGGCCCCATTTATTTGATTTATCAACCCTGAATCAGTTTTATCAATAATCAATATTTTCAACATTATCAATTTCTTAATCAAATCTTAATTTCGATCATATTGGATTTTTATCCTTGGAATAACCATTTTATCCTAAGCTTTTATTTATTTAAAATGAATATTTCCTCTCTTTTTATTAAATAAAAAGCCCCACCTTTTCTTCTTATCCTAAGTTGCACAAATAAAGCACTATTCTTATTTTATAAAAAGAAAAAAGAGCACTTTTTGTCTCATATGGACATAAAGTCAACTCCTATTTTCCTATTGGAGGATACTTGTGCACATGGATTGCTCCTCTTTCAAGCTCCATCATTGATTGAGACTTTTTCCCCTTAATCTCCACGGTCCATTCCTTTGCATTTCTTATAAAAGGAGAGCTCTCTCCCTCATTCTAGGACACCTTTTTTTATGCTAACTCTATGCTGCAAGAATTCTTGAAGACTTTGGAGCTTTTTGGAGATCATTGTTGCATTACATCTTAGAGTTCCTCATTTTCTTCATAATTTAGTTTCCATTCTTGCATAGTAGTTCATGTTTATGCTTTCATAGTTTAGATTTCACTTTCAAGCTTTAGAATAACTCACATAGTTTAATAGGGGATTTGTAATCCATTGCTATTTCCTTTCATAGTTGCATGGTACTTTCATTTTGATAGATTAATCTTGCATATTCATATTAGTTTGCATTGCATTTTCATACCTTGATTCCATTTGGGGATATTGGCATTGTTGCCCTTGTCTTCATTGTGAATCTCTCATTGTATGGTTGACTAGTAAGGTCACAAGTTTGTAGCTCTAGCTGAGAGCAAATTCATCATAGTCCCTTGCAACTCCATGCATAGAGAGCTATGAGCCGCTTTGTGAGGCCTCATTTTTGAGAAACCTTGCATGTAATGGTTCATAGAATTATGGTCACTTTTGATCCATACATTTTTGGCACCCACCGTGGGGCAAGACAACTCTGTTTTATTTTTATTTTCTTGCATTTTTGCTACATGTTTCGGCTGTTCTAAATTTTTTTGCAATTTTTGTGCGCTATCTGTACTTTTGTGCGTCACTGTCATGGAGTCTTGCATGAGATTCTATACTTCCTCATGCGGGCTTGCATTCTATCTCACGTGAGCTTCTGTACTTCCTCACGTGAGCTACGTTCTATCTCACGTGAGCTTCTGTGCTTCCTCACGTAGGCCTGGGTTCTGTCTCTCGTGAGCTTCTGTGCTTCCTCACGCAGGCCTGTGTTCTATCTTGCACAAGCTTCTACAGTTTCTCACGTGACCTCTATACTGTCTCACACAAAATTTTGTGACAGACAAAGACCAGAATTCCAGATTCATCAGTTTGCTTGCTATTTTTGAGAAATTTTCACAAATGGTATCAAAAGTTTAAGTGTGATATATCGTTGGAAAGGTCTTTTTAAGCCTAATCCAACCATGATAGTTTTATTTTCAAATTTTGTCATTTGATCAATTACTTTTGTAGATTATCTAATTTTTCATGTGCTAACCATTGTTAGATTTTGGATTTTCCTAACCCTTGTTGGTCTAACAAGTTGTTTTGTAGGTGCTCTCACTTGAAGGAAATTGATACATTGCATGTCAAAGAGGGCTACTAATGGTTTTTGTAGGGCTTCCCTAAGCATAAAAACCAAATCAAGTGCTTGTTTAATTGCTTTCTTTATTGAGTGTGGCATATACTAGTTGTTTCATTTCATAGGCACTTAATACCTTGTTGTAGGAATTTTGAGTTGGTAGGAGAGTATGCTCTTCACCCTTATGGTGAAATAGAAATCTTGACCCATCTTGGGATTTTGAAAGCAAGGGGGTAATTGAATCTTTGCTTGGTGTGTTTGGGAGAATTTTTTGAGATAGGGGAGTATGCTCTTCACCCTTGTGGTGAACCAAAAACCTTGAACCTCAAAAATCATCCACTCTTTGTGTTTAGTTTAGGATCTTTTAGCAGGCCTACTCTTAAGCAATCAAGAGGAACGACCCAAGTGGGGACAAGCCTTTTGCCAGCTATTCCAACTCACTATAATCTCAAGGCTATTGAGGACACAAAACCTTGGTTGACATAACACTTGTCTTCACTTGATGTGAGTACCTCATGGGATTGCGACCATGGGGAAAGCATTGAGCAAGAATGCTTAAGGTACTCTTGAGGCCATGAGGTCCTAGTCCTTTATGAGGAGCAAGAGGGGTGTTATGAATGGAACCCCTTACTAAGAACCATAGGTTAGAAGCCACCTTTATTTAGCCGCTTATCTTCTTAGTGCAAGGATTGATCCAAGTGGACTAACCTGGATCACCCCAAGATACTCACCATATGTGTCCCTTTGGTTGTGTTATTTGACACTTCCACGACAAAGCCAATATCTCTTGTGGGCAACCACTTGGTGTGAGGCAAGGGGGCATCAAGTTGTGGGCTAAGTTGGTAAGTATTGAGCCTTGTCTTGTAGGTAGATATTGCTTGAAGTGTTCTCGAATGTGTTAAACTAGTGTAAACATTCTCAACATACAAACAATCGGTAGCATTCATAGGGTGCAATTTTATTTTTGATATCACAAGTGTTTGTCTTGGCAAGGTTTCTTTTGCCCTTGTTTCAAGTGTTTGAAGACATGTTTGATCCCCTACTATTTGCAAACCTATCCAAATGCTATTAAATTTGTGATTGAAATCAGACATTTTCACCCTAAACATTCAGAGAATCCAAAATTAGACCTTAAAAACTTGAAATTTTGCACAAATTGGTCAAAAACTGCATCAGCATCACCTGCTTAAGAGAGAAATATCATGCGATAGTTCACCTAGAATTGTATCACCTAGTAGTTATTAGGTCTATCACCTGTCATTTTTGAGGTCTGTCACCTGGCATCGCGTGAAGTATTGCCCGATCTTAGGTATATCGCCTGGTTTGCCTGGAGTTTGTCACCTGGATATTTTCAACAGTATTCTTAGTTTCAGTCATTGAGTTGCTTGTAGTATGACTTGGCCTTTGAGTAGGTTATCTGACCTCGCTGTTAGAGACCTATTTTGACTATAAATTTTTGATTTTAGCCTTCTAGGGATCATTTCAATTGATTTATAAGGTTACCTTGAAAATAATTTGGCAAGTTAGAAAGCTATTATTAGTGAAAAGTTTATCTTTAAGATTATTGATTACACCCTTGGAGAATTCTAATCCTACTATTGTCTAAATCATTTTTCGTATATCTCAATTTCCATTTGAATTTTGGCTAAGTCCAACCTCCTGATTCAAAAGTGCAAGGGTATTCACCCTTTGATTTGAAGCACCTCTTTGATAGTGTTGGTGATGCCTTTTATTTTTCTATCTTTTCATCTTCTCTTTGGACAATAGAGAATCTCAATTATCCTAGGTTGGAATTGACACTTTGAGAGATTGACCCATCATCAAGAATCTCTTTCTTTCATGTCAGTTACAATGAGGTACCAAGTCAATCAAGGGAAGTGACCCCCTGTTGCCTTTAGCCAGTTACCACCAGTTAAGACTCATCAACAGCACAAGGGAAAAGAACCCCTTTTCAATCAATCTCCTAAAAGTGAATCTGAGGTTTGTTTTAATCCAAAAGGTAATCCTAGTGAAGTGAGCACCTCTTTAGCACCACTTTCATCAAGTATGGACATGAGTTACACTTTCACTCGACAACAAAGAGAAGCCATGAATCAAACTCTTGAGGATATTTTCCAACGGCATGGGAGTACTAGAGTGTTTGGTGGTTCTTCTCATGCTAGTCCACCCGGGTCACCCCCCAACAACACAAGGTATTTTTATGCTCATCAATGAGCTGAGAGACATTATAGGCAAACTCACTCAGACTCAGGGTCACAACATGAGGACCAAAACAATGAATTTAGTGACCATCACATCAATGTAGCCAACACAATAAGGCATTCAAGATAATCTTATCCACTTAAAGATACCTCTCGATATGCAAATATGAGATTGAAAAGCATTGAAAGGGAGAAGCAAGCCTATCTAGATGAACAAGCTGCCAAAAAGGAGAAATTTAGACAACTAGAGGAAGAGGAACATGCATTATTGGACATAAGAAAAAGAGTCACCCAAGAAGAAGAAGATAGGCTCTATGCACAACAACTCTAAAATTAATTTAATGGGAGGGGTACCAATAGTGGGACCAACTCACCCCCATCTACCCCTTCACCAAGTCCTAGAAGAAGGTCAAGGACACCCTCAAGGTCCCCAAGTCCTAGAGGAAGAAGGACTTCAAGATATGATCACCATAGGAGACGGTCACCTCATAGACTTTCAAAACAACCCTCCCAACGAGCACATCATGGTTCACGACATGAAGGAAGTTATGCCAACTTTGATAAAATGGCTTTTATGACTATGCAACAAGAACCAGCTTTTCAAGCATATGTGGAAAGATATGTGGAACAAAACAAGGACCAATTCCTAGAAAGTCTCATCAACAAAGGTGCTAAGATCCCATATAATTTTTATGTGCACCAAAAGATTAAGAAACAGAATCCTTCAACCAATGAGGTGATCATGCAAATGCAAAAGGATATAGAAAGGATGAGGGCTCCTAAGAGCACATTTAATTTGGACTCCATATGTCCCAACCCTATAGACAAAAGTGTGGTGATGATTGAATTTCCTAAGAAGGTTGAGTTCCTGACTTATGACAAATATGATGGCATTGGTGATCCTCATGACCATGTTAGACAATTTTATATAATGAGCTTTGCTTTTCATCATGAAGACTCCTATTAAATAAGATTATTCCCAAGGAGTCTAAAAGGCCAAGCTATGGAGTGGTTCACCAACCTTACTCGTCTAGTGAAGACATTTAAAGAACTTGTCCAAAGATTTGTCCAACATTTTGCTTATAATCTATCTAGGTCAGTCACAATGCTTGATTTGTGCAAACTCAAACAAAATCAAGGAGAACCTTTTGTCACCTTCTTGCAAAGATGGAGATGGTTATGCTCAAAGTATCCTAGGATAATTCCTGAGGAAGAAATAATAGACATCATTGTGAGTAATTTAATACCAGAGCTAAGGTACGAGGTCAGGAAGATCCCATTTAATTCTTTTGATACCATGGTAGAAGTGGCATGTCGCATAGAGGATGTCCTAAAAGAACAAGGAATTTTGGCTAAACCAACTAATAACAACAATGGCCAAAACAACAACAATAATGGTAATAAGGACAAAAAGAACCCTTATTGGAACAAGAATAAGCAAGTGGTCAATGACGGAGTTGTTGACTCATCTCAACCTAAGAATGAAGGAGTTATTAATCTCTCCAATGCAGTCCAAGCCATGAAGCTACAAACATCTTCAGCACAACAAGAGAATAAACCCAAGTATCAAGCGAGACCTAAAATAGAAAAGAGGCAATTTACCAAACTTGGGGACTCCTATGCAGACATTTTCAAGATGTTAATTGCTCATAATTTGGCGCACCCCCAAGATCCTACAAAGCACCGCATAACAACTTTGTGCAGCCCTTCATCATTATCAATTACAAGTGAGTCAATTTGAGAGCAACACTCTAATGGCTCCTGTTCCAGTTGATAAGAAAGATGCTGCTCCTAATCCAAACAAGTTTAAAAAATTCAACAACTATGTCAAGATAAACAAACAAGTGAATGCAGTTATTGATTAGGTTGTTGTTGCATCTTATAATGCCACTTCTACATCCACTGCTTTTTGATTAAATCATATGTTTACTCCTCTTTCTGAAACTTTACATGCTATTATGAATAGGTTGTTAGCTGCTAATATGATTACTTTACCTCCTATTCGACCTCTTTTACCTACTACGATTGCATCTAAATCTTTTGATCCAAATTATTTTTGTCAATATCATCGTCAGAATGGTCATGATACTAAGAAATGTTTTTCTTTAAAACATAAGGTCCAAGATCTCATTGATGCTAAGGCTTTATTTGTTGATAATCTGGATAGTAGTGGAAATCAATCTATCTCTCCTCCTAATCAGAACCTTCAAATCTATACAAATCCTTTACCTTTGCATGATACTAATACTATTGCTTAGCCATCTTCTATGGAAATTGAATATGATTCAAAGATAGATGATCTTAATCATGTTGTTAATCAAGTGGAGCATGTTCGTCACTCTATATCTCCACCTCAACCTCAACCTCAAACTCAACTTAAAGCTTCATTTAACGCCAAACCTAAACCTAAAGTGAAACCTCAACCTAAACCTCAACAACAATTTAAGAATAAAAGACCTTGGGAACTTTTGATTACCTTTGATGACTCTGAGATTATTAAGGCTCTTGATGGTCCCCTTTACATTGCTGCTAGGGTTGCTTAGATACCTACTCGTGGTTGTCTTGTCGATTCTACCTCCTTAGTCAATGTTATCACTGAAGACAATCTTTTTATGAAAAGATTACAATGCGACTTCTATGATACATCAGATGTGTGGATTCAAACTTGTAATGGTTTTCTTTATCCCTCATTTGGTTCTATTACTTTACCGGTTGAACTTTTTGGAAAAATTGTGAACACTACCTTCATTGTGGTTCCTACTTCTAATCAATTTCAAGTTAAGCTAGCTTTGCCTTTGTTGACTGCCATGCATTTTGTTGCTTCCCCTATCCATAAGTGTCTTAAGTTCATTCATGATGGTGAAGTGAAGATGATCAATCATAGTCTATATCAACCTCCTAGGCCTAGAGATTGTGCTACTCTGGATTTCTTTTGGCCTTCATTACCTAATTCATGTCCTCCTCACCCTGATAATCTTTTTCAGTCATATCAAGCTTATAAACATTTTAAGATTCTTCAATTAAGCATACCTCCTATGGATCTTAATCATGGTCTTTTACCTACACCTTTGATACCTCCTTTAACTATGGCTTCTAGTTTTGTTAATCAAGTTCCTCCTACCAAACCTATCAAAGATCCTTTGATTGTTTCTCCTATGGTTGATAATCCTATTGATCTTCCTAAAGAACCTATGAAGGATCTTGTGATTGTTCCTCCTAGTTCTCAACCTATTTCAAATAAATCAAAATGTAATCGATCTGCTAATGAATGTTGTAAAAAGCATCGTGCTCATGCTAAAGCTAAAAGATCTCTACTTTTTGTGGATACAACTACACATAATGTATTAGAAAATGTTGTTACTAATAATGATGTTCACATGCATGATTATGATGATTCTATTTGTATCTTAGATCCTATTTTGATTAATTTGGATGAAGAAGATACTCTTGATGATACTGATAATTTTAATGATGAATATGAGACTATTGACATTGACATTGATTTTCCAAATATGCTTTCATCTCAATTAACTCTTACACCTAGTATCGAACATTGTGATTCTCAAGAGGATCCTTGTTTGGAACTGGCTATCATTCCTACTATATTGGATATAGTCCCTCTTGTGAGTTACCCACCTACCCTAAATGATATACAATGAGATGGGGAAAGTAGGTGACATTCTTGATCAGCTTGTCCTTCATGGTAGCTTTGTTGTGTGTTTGCCTGCTGTACTGTGCTTCTCCCATAATGTGATTGCTAAATGTTGTTAGATTCTTTTATATGATTCTTGTTACTCAGTTGATGCAAGATGATGGAAGAATCGAAACTGTTGTTCTATTCTTCTATATGTATCTCTATTCTTCTATATGTTGTTCAATGTTATGTTGTAAATGTGCTATTGTTCATAAATGTTTCCTTGTGCAATCTACTTGGATTCAAGATATGGTAGCACTAAATCTTTTTGGTCTCCATGTCATGGTCTGAAAAGATTCTCCTTCGTATATCTTATGTTATCTTTCCTCCTTTGTGATTGTAGTTCTACTTTCTTTGGGGAATGATGTCAATTCATTTGCAATAATATCATATATATATTATCTTATGATCATACTGACCCCATGGTAGGTAGATCCCTTCCGTGTTCTCTATATGTTTCTATGATATTTCCCCTTATTTGTCTTTGTTTGGGGGCATCTCGACATGGAAATGTAATCAATGGAGTTGTTTATGTTTCTGTTAAAGCCATTGCTCTTGTTAAGTGTCAGCAATGACTTTAACGTGGGGGCATACACTCTGCTCACTTATTACACACACGCACTTATGAAAAATTCAAAACATGCTAAATCTTCTAAAGGTAACACACATAAGTTGCTAAATCCTGAGGAAGATACACACTTTAAATTTACTTTTCAACCTTTCTTTTTGGATTAAGAACTAATCCTTAAAGTATGGATTTATATTAGGACCTCTTGATCCCTCTAGTTTCAAGCACACATATATTTTTGATCCCTTAAGGTCGGAAGTGTCCTTAAGATTGGATCCCCTTTTTTGATTTTATTCTTATGGAATAGAATATTCCTAGGAATAAATTTTTGATGGGTGGACTAGTGAGTAGCCACATTCACTAGGCAGTTCAATTCCATCTTTCAAGTTGCACCATTTTCCTGTGTGGTTCACAATGGGACATAAGTTCTCATTGGGTGAGGTAATCACAACTTCTTTCTCTCTCTAGAGATGTCTCTCTTATTGTGATCTAGGAGTCAATGAAGAATTGAGTCCCTGGGGGCTTAAGGTTTCTCTTTGTCCTTTGGATTACGATAAGATTATCTTTTTATTCTGATCTCCTTTACCAAGAGTTTGCATTGAGTCCATACTCTTGCTAAAGTGGGGGCTTAATGTATCATCTTAAAATGGAAGAACTTCCATGTTAAGAGCATTTAGCCCTCTAAGTAGGTGGTTTGGTGTCATGTTAAGAACCTTGATTGGATCTTTGCATGTATTTGGCTTTCTCCTTGCTTTCCACTTCTTCTCCGCGCTTGATTTATCCATTATAGGTGAAATTGGGGTTAAGGTCCTGAGGACTTTTTTTGATTTTCCCTCTTCCATGGCTCTATTTTCTAGGTAGGGTTTAGAAATGAGACCTCCTAGTCCTTCATCATATCAATCAAGGGATTTTCTATCTATTTTGGACACTGGGTCCTGTTCTGACATCAAATCCTGCATCTCTAGCATCTCCTGGAACCTCTACTACAAAACTTGGCAAAGTTAGGGTCTGAGGTCAAAGTTGACCTCGAACTTGACTAGGTCAAGGTTGACCTCAACCCTAACTAGGTTAGGGTCAACCTCAACCTTGACCTCTTCTCACCAGGCTTTCAAATTTCAAATGTTGGCAGTTTGGCTTTCGGGAAAATTATTTCTCCGCCTCCGAGTTGGTTGTTTCGGGCTTCGAAATGGTAAATCCTTTAATTATATTTAATCAAGGTATATTTTATAAAGGTGAGGACCTAATTGTGATTTAATTCTCCAAGGTGGCCCATCTAGAGGAGTGTGTCCTAGATCACTATAAAAGGAGGCCTTCCTCTCTCATTTTGACATCAAGTTTTCTCAATCAAGTATTTAGAGCTCGCAAGTGCAAGAAAGTCTTCAAGCATTCAAGTGTTCAAGAAATCATCCATCAAGGAGATCCATTGTTAGCCATTTAAGGATTCAATCTCTTTGGAGCCCCCCTTGAAGATTCACACTTCTCCATCCATTCAAGCCTTCTCATATGCAAAGATCAAATCAAGATTGGTGTTGAAGATCAAAATACCATTGATTAGAGACATCTTGCCATCCATTGAAGCATTCTTACTTGTGGATTTGAGGATTCAAATCCTCTTCAAGGACTTCAACATAAGTGAGGTGATTTATTTCAATTACTTTGTTTATGCATAATATATTTCAATTCAATTTCAAGGTTAATTCCTAAACTGGGGTTTGATTAAGGCAAACCCCCCATACAACCAAAAACCCTCATTTTCTTGCAGGTATATGTGCAAAATTTTGGATCTGAGAGTGAATTCAGATACCCTTTTCAGAAATCTTTCAGGATCTGTGAACATAATCAGAATCGGACTTCAAATAAATAATGTGGTCTTTGACCTTTTAAAAGGTCAAAGTCGACCTGTGTGAATTTGGAGAAAATATTTTTGGGTTTTGTCCGCCTTGACATTTCCATTCTACAACAGGTGACAAAATCTTCACAAAATTGAACCAAACGCCTGAATTTAGCATTTTCCAGATCTGCCCTAATTCAAGGTTAGTATTTGCACTTCAATTATTTTAATATCAAACATAATACGTTCTACCTAGGGGAAACATTAGATTTGTTCTTTCTTCCATATTTTTCATCAAATTGATCCAATTCTGCATTAGCCTCTTGGGTTAATTGAATTGAATCTCCTTGGTGGGAATTTGGGTTTGAGAATAGATCCCTTTTTCCCCCTAAACATTTTAAATAAGGTTGAATCCATTTTAACCTTATATAACATCGAATAGATCAAAGTGTGATTTTCTGAAGTCTAAGTTAGATTGCGAAGACAACAATCTCGAGAGAAG
Organism: Chamaecyparis obtusa; assembly: GCA_027943335.1. Taxonomy (NCBI): domain Eukaryota; kingdom Viridiplantae; phylum Streptophyta; class Pinopsida; order Cupressales; family Cupressaceae; genus Chamaecyparis; species Chamaecyparis obtusa. The sequence goes on along the minus strand of BSBK01000518.1, from coordinate 2,610,423 downwards.
ATGAGAATCAGGGTTAGGTTGCCCCAATGCCCAAAATGAGATTCAGATGCAAACTTAGGACTGTCTCTAGAATCAAGGTTAGACTACCCCAATACGAAGCTTAGCCTTCCGAGACCTGGGTTAGATTGCCTAGATAACAGTCTTGAGAGATTTCGAGAGCCATCTTCAGAATGAAGCTTGAATTGTAGGAATTAGGGTTACATTGCCCCAATACCTAAAATATTTTGAGAACCATCTCTAGAATGAAGTTTGATTCCCAAGGATCTGAGTTAGATTGCTCAGATACCTAAAAGATAGATGACCAAATAGAAAGATGCGAGGCATCAAGATGCCCCTAGCAATAAGAACTGATGATTCAGATTAGACTGATTCAAGAATTGATCTGATAAGATTCAAATGATGCAATCATCTTGCCCCCTCGGGAGTGAAATCGAAAGATGACATATTAAAATCAATTAGACTAGATTTGAGAAGCTGCAGAAGAAAATTAGAGCAAAGAAAAGGTCCTGTTGACCAAGTTTAACCATGGTTGACCATTGTTGACCAGAGAAACTAGAGTTGACTTTGATGAAAAGAGAAAAGATCTTGAAAACATGATGCAAAGATGAAGGTCTGGTAGGAAGATGATGCCAAAAGGCTGATTGCAAAAGTGTCCAATCCCAAAGGGTCCTTAGAATTTAAAACATGATTTTGAGCTATTTGGAGATGTCAGATTTCAATTTCAATCTCTAAAATGGATTCAGAGTAGTCGATTTAGCCAAGGGTGCAATTTTCATGCAAAACAGAGTACTTTTGAAAATTAGGTCAAAAGCTATATAAGGCCTGGAGGGGTCATTTTCAATTCATTATTCACCTTCATCTTCTTGTGATTTTTGAGCTCTGAGAGAGAAAATGGAGGATCTTCCATTGCATATGCATAGAGTTGAGTGCTCCCGATGACATGCCCAACCCGCGGAGTATGAAACACCTGTAAGTAGGTGATAAACCTCCTTGCTTTCAATTTGTACAGCTTTTTTAGGTCAATTTAGGATAGATTTAGCAAATTTTAGTCCATGTTCTTCCAATCTCGTGTGAGAAAGTAGTTTCCTCATGCCAGCCTGAGTCTCCCTTTGTGCGAGGAAGTAGTTTCCTTGCATGAGTTGGGTCTTCTTTGCACGGGCTCTCTTTGAAAGCTCACGCGAGTTGAAAGGGCATTCCGCACAAGATTGTAGCAGCTCAAGCAAGGTTAAGTCCTGTCTCGTACGAGGAAATAGTTTCCTTGCGTGAAAAAATACTGCAGAGTTTGAAGTCTTTTGCCAAAATTTGTCAAATTTGCATGAAATTGGCCAAGTATAGCGTCATAGAGCCATGTCTAGGATAGATGTCTTGTTGCATTTATTGTTGTGTTGAAAAAGTCATCATATCAAGATACTAATCCAATGTCATCGCTTACTTTACAGGTTGACTTCCCTGATGTTGCCTTTAGGACACACCATCCTGTGATCACCACATTGGTGCAGAGACTGACAGATGCAGAGAGTGTTCATATTGATGGACTCAGCCTGGGATACTTGCGTGATCTACCTAACATTCGGGTAAATCACAGTCTTCTTGGTGTACTGGTAGAGCGTTTCCACTTAGAGATGAACACTTTTCATTTTTTGATGGTGGAGATGACCGTGACTCCTGAGGATATATATAGTATCCTGCGGATACTAGTCCATGGTGCTCGAGTGGAGTAGAAGACATAGCCGCGGCAGGGGATAGTAGCCTTGAGGATGATCTTCATGGATGATTTAGTGATGGGTTGGGCCATCTCTTGGGATGATTTGGTGTGCAGATACAGCAGTGCTCACCCATTAGCCATTGTACTTGTGATGCTCTTGAGCTGCTACCTTGTTCCAGATCAGGGTCAGCATGGTCTAGAGTGTGGCTGGGGCACGATGTTGCAGAGGATGCTAGCTAGACCAACAATCAGGTTTGGATGGGGTGAGTGCATGCTAGCCCACATGTATCATGAGATGAATGAGGTAGTATATCGCAACATGAGGATGATGGCAGCAGGAGTCTTCATCTTGTAGATCTGGGCCTGGGAGCATCTCCCTGTTTGCAGGCCTATTTATCATGACACATGACAGTCTCTTGAGCCTTATATTTATAGGTATGGAGGTCAGATGACCTAGCCCCTGCTAGGTAAGATAGAGTTGGAGAGGATAGCTGGATGATATGGTAGCTATAGTATGGAGACCTTGGGTGGCTACTAAGCCATGGGATGATGCTTGGAGAGAGCTATCACATATGTTTGTATCTCATCCACTGATTGGATGCAGTGTCACTATCATCGAGAGATTCCTAGTTACACATGTCCTGCACCAGTTTGGTAGGCAATAGGACATATCACAGAAGTATTGCCCCTGCGCCCACTTCTCTGATGAGGAGAATAAGGGGTGGCATGCTAGATTGGATCCAGGGTGGTGTGCTATTGAGGCATGCATTCCAGTCATACGATGGGATTACAAGGTGGGTGTCACCAAAGTAGGGGTGACACCTGCATATAGGGATCAATTGATTGCACATCCTCATCCAAGGTTTACAAATCTGGTTGGTGTGGGAGCACAACAATAGCTTACATAGTAGTAGTAGGCATAGGATCAGTAGCCACTAGCCCAACAACCACTAGTTCAACAACCTGTATAGTAGCAGGCTGCACAACAGGGATAGTAGCAGCAAAGAGTATTAAGACTGCGAGTAGGGTAGATTAGCATCCTTACTAGGATGATGGGCTCAGACATAGGAGCTGGGAGTAGTGGGGCCCAGTAGAGGTCCACCAGGTAGCGGATGGGAGGTACATCATAGCAGGCTCCTCCAGATGATGATACATATATGCTTGATATTTCGGTAGGAGAAGGGACACCATAGCTATAGGAGGCTCTCAGGAAGAGCTGGGAGAGGGTACGATAGGTACAACAAGAGGGGGATGATTACCATATCTAAATCATTAGAGAGGAGACCCATGTAGCTGATCAAGATGCTGAGATCAGATAGCTACGAGATGAGCTGGCGCAGTCAAGGATCGAGACCAGATATGAGGCTACTTAGGTAGCATATTACTATGTAGCTTATTGTGGGGTTGTTCCAGATCTATCAAAGTAGGTACCACCATTCATTGATTACACTAGAGCTCCACAACCACCTCCACCAGTACCTCCACAGGCACCACCATGGGCACCATAGCAGTAGGCACCACAAGCACCTCCTCAGTAGTAGGCACTGCCACAGCAGCTGATGCCACCACCTCAGAGACTGCTGCCACCACCTCCACCAGGTGGTGCGGGGCCCAGCTAATCCATTTTGATACATTTGTACATTGTAGTCCATTTTTGATACTGTGCTCGAGTAGCACCTCCTCTTTTGTACATGACATTATTCGAGATATATATATGAGATCGACAGTTTGCAGATATCATTGTACTTGTTATTTCTTTGATATTGATGTTTACGAGATGTTTCTATATGCTTAGATGTATGGGTAGATATGTATGAAATGCACATGCTTTATTTTATGAATATGCATATGGTTTATTTTTATGAAGATGCAGTGATAGACGGATAGAATGTATGCATATATGTAATGTATGATTCAAGTTATCCTTATAATGGATGCAATGTAAATGAATATGAAAATGGAAATGAAATGAAAATGTAATGGATATGTAATGTATATGGTACTAATCATCTCATGTAGGATTGTCACAATATATGACAGCTACTAATAAAAAAGATATGTTTCGAAGATCGAGAGCGAGGACCTGACACTTGTGCAGCCAAGATGAAATCGGGATAAAAAGATGAGAACCTCTGATGAATAGGAAGCAATCAAGAGAGTAACAAGATATCATCTCAAATCTAAGCTTAACATGCACATGCAAGCCTAAACTAAAATGCAAGCCTAGAATGAAAGTGCAAGCCCTAGGACTTGGTTGTTGGACTCACCGTATTTATCATCATCGAGTTTGTTTAAGCACGAGATGATCGCAAGATGTCATACAATCCTCACTAACATTGCAATTATGAGAATATGAATATGACATAAGTCTTAGATTTATTAGAATGAGGTGTAAGCATTAAGGCACAAGAAGCCAGAATGACCTAAACACCTATTCCTTTTGATTTAGCAAGTTAACATAAGCATTAAAGCACAATTGCTAGAATGACCTGAATGTTGCTTGTGAACAAAAACACTAGACATGTGAGAGTTCCTTATTTTGCCAAAGAGTTCTCATAGTGACCCTTACGTTCACTCAGTAGGACGAGCATTAGAAATTTTACTTGTAGCAGAAAGAAGTCACTCAAAACAGACAAGGAGAAGAACCAACCTCACCAAAGCGTCCATATAAAAGGAGTCAAGGTACGCATGGCCATCCAATATGAGATGAAGACTCTTATAGATAGACACCCCTCTTAGATAGATTCTTTGGATCATTGGAACTAAACCAGCAAATAGAAAGAAAAGGAAAGAACATGCCCCTAGTCTTCATGTTTCTCAGTCAGGAAAGACGTCTTAGATTCGCTTGAGGAGAAATGATAAAGAAAACAAAAAAACAAGCAAAGGAAAGGAAAAAACATGCTTCAGAGGAACACAAAGTCAGTTTTTAGTTTTAGTTTATGTTTGTGTTCAAGTGGATTGAAGTCGAATCAGAAGCGCACAACATTCAAAGTCTTGATGGGATAGCAACAATAGGCAGATGCAGTGAGAACCACTGGCGATCGATGTAAGGGAGAGATCCCAAAAGAGAGAGGTTCAAACAAGAGATAAGTAGTAGTAGGCAGGCATAGTGAGAACCACTGGTGATTGATACACAAGAGATCCTCAAGGAGAGAAATCTCAAAGTAGCTAGGCATCAACAGCCAGACATAGCGAGAACCGTTGGTGACCGATGCACAAACAAAAATTTCAAAAGTGATAGGACAATGCCTCATAGACCAGGAAGATGCCCTCAAGTGTGAACTAGTTCCAATCCATGAAGAGTCAAGGAAAATCTCACAGACAACTGAAAGCAAGTGCATGAGCTGGCAAACTAAAGTAGGAAGTGAACCAAAGGAGGAAACAAATGAAAGCAGGAAAGTGGGAAAGCAAACTAAGGCAGGAAAGCAAAGAGAATAAAGCAAGAAACTAAGAGCCAAGCGATGCTGAGATGAGATGTAGCTTTAGGAAACAAGAGGTACCTATTTACTAGGTTTTCAACATCTTGGCAGAGATCCTATTTTTGCTACCATGACGCATGTTTACCAAGTTTTCATCAATGGCACATTTTTCTTCTTTTTTTGATTTTTTCATACTTTTCTCTTTTTTAAAATTTTTTTTATTACCAAGGTGCCTGTTTACCAGGTTTTCACTAAGATGATCATTTTTTTCAAGACATTTTGCAATTTTTAGGATTTTTTGCAATATATCATTTTTTTGGATTTTTTATAGGACCAATAAATATATACATGAGCATGCTGAGGATGTCTCAACTCTAGAACTTCTTGAGATGAAGAGTGTTGATAGGCTCTTTGAGTTGCTCTCATTTAGTGGTGGAGAGTCGATAAGCACCAGACCCAAATGCTACAATAATGACATACAGACCAAGCCAGTTTGGTTCAAATTTCCCTTTCTGGACTCGCTGCTGCTGATTTTTGGGGTTCTCTCTCAGGACGAGATCACCCACTTGGAATTCCCTTTGTCTGACTTTCTTATTGTAAGCTTTAGACATCCTCTTTTGGTATGCTCTTAGATGATTGAATGCCACCCTCTGACATTCATCAAGTAACTTAAGCTCTTGAAGCCAGGATATTTTGGTTTCTTCATCAGCGATGAGGCCCTTCAGAGAGATTCCCAATGTTGGAATCTCAACCTTAATGGGTAATACTACCTCTGCTCCATAAACTAAGGCGAAGGGAGTGGCACCTGTTGGTGTTTAGATACTAGTTCTATAGGCCCACGAGGCTGAATTAATGCCAATCTCTACCAGATTTATGAACTGTTTGGTGCAAGATTTTCAAAATTGTCTTATTAGAAGCCTCTGCTTGTCCATTACCCTGAGGATAATAGATGGATGGCCAATGCTGAATAATTCTAAATTTAGTGCATAAGTCTGTTAGGTCCTTATTTTTGAATTGTCCCCCATTGTCAATGATAATAGATGAGGGTATACCATATCTGCAAATGATATAGTTCAGTATGAACATAACAATGGTCTTGCCATCAGCTACAGCTAGAGGCACTGCCTCAACCCACTTGGTGAAGTAATCAGTAGCTATGATGATGAACTTGTTTCCTCTTAAAGAGGAAGGATGTATCTGACCAACCAAGTTGAAGGCCCATTATTGAAATGGCCAAAAACTAATGAGAGGACTAAGTTCATGAGTAGGAACATGAATCAGGTTCCCATGAAATTGGCATTGCTTACAAGTCTTAGCATAGTGAACAACTTATTTTTCCATGTCTGGCCAGTAATAACCAGCTCTAATAAGTTTTCAGGCTAACATCAGACCACTAGAATGAGACCCACATATACTTTCATGTACCTCAGCTAGCTCACGCTTGGACTCATCAATTTCTAAGCACTTAAGGAGGGTACCGTCTAGACCCCATCTATACAAGTCATTTTGTATGAGGACATACCATGAAGTAGTACGAATGAGGTGATGCTTTTCATTCTAGGTATAGGTGTTGGGAATGATCTGGTCATGAAGGTAGGAAAATATATGGTGGTAGTGGGATGAATCATGTCCAATGATTGAATAGATAATCTTGGATTTAGGAATATCATAGGTAGGGTAGTGTAATGCCTCCACCAGGAACTCATGTTTGAAGTCATTTTCTAGCATTTGTAACATTGAAGCAAGAGTGTCCATTGCATCAGTTGCTTTATTGTCTGCCCTTGGAATTTGCTAGAAGGAGATGTGTGCAAAGTATTGTTTGAGATCATCCACCATCCTTTTGTAAGGTATTAGTTTGTCATCTTTAGTTTGGTAGACATCATTGACTTGATTGATGATTAACTGCGAATCTCCAAAGAGCTTGAGCTCATCCACATGCCATTCAAGGGCCATCTTCATTCTATTAATGAGAGCTTCATATTCAGCTATGTTGTTCATGTAGGGAAACAACATTTTATATGCTTTTGGCAATGAGTATCTTTGAGGTGTAACAAATAGAATGGATGCACCAGATCCTTGTTGAGTGAATGATCCATCAAAGAACATGTTCCAAGATTGATGTGTGAGGAGCATGATGGATTCATCTGGGAATTCAATACTCAAAGGTTGATGATCTTTCAAAGGAGCTTCTGCCAGATGATCAACAATTTCTTATCCCTTAATATCTTTTCTTTCCACATACTCAATGTCAAATTCACTAAGTATCATTACCCATTTTGCTAATCTACCCGTGAGGTCAGCCTTGCTTAATAAGTACTTCAATGGATCAATTTTTGCAATAAGCCTTATGGTATGAGCTAGCATATAATGCCACAACTTCTGGGAAGTGAATACCACTACTAAACAAGCCTTCTCAATGACAAAGTAATTCATTTCATAGGCAACCAATGTTTTGCTAATATAGTATATGGCTCTCTCTTTATTGTTCTGATCTTCTTGAGCCAGGAGAGCACCCAAGGATGTGTTTGTTGCTGAGATGTATAGTAAAAATGACTTCCCATGAATAGGAGGCATCAGTATAGGTGGATTAGAAAGATACTATTTTATTTGAGTAAGTCCCTTGTCACATTCCTCATTCCATTTATAAGTCACATTCTTATGCAAAGTTTTAGTAAATGGTTGTGACTTGTCAGCCAACTGTGAAATGAAATGCGGGATAGATTGCAGCCTTCCTTGTAATCCTCTAATTTGACTGATATTCTTGGGTGGAGGCATGTCCATAATAGCTTGTACCTTTTTAGGATCAACTTCTATGCCTTTAGCTGAAATGATATAATCCAAGAGTTTCCCAAAAGTGACACCAAAAGTACATTTCTTTGGATTAAGCCTGAGACTAAATTGTTCCATGTGGTCAAGGATGGGACCTAAGTCTATGAGGTGATTTCTTTGCTACATTCTTTTGGCTAAAGTATCATCCACATAATGCTCCATCATTTTATGCATCATATCATGGAAGATAGTAGCTATAATAGCCCTCTGGTATGTTGCTCCAGCATTCTTAAGCCCCAAAGGCATGACATTCTAGAAAAGGTGCCCTAGGCACATGTAAAAGTAGTCTTTTCTTGATCTTCTAGTGCAATTTTGATTTGATTATAGCCAAAAAATCCATCCATCAAGGAATACATCTCATATCCTGCTATCATGTCAACTATCATATCAATATTAGGCAGTGGGAAGTCATCTTTTGGACATGCCTTATTTAGATCTCCAAAATCTGTACACACATGAATGGATTTATCATGTTTAGTGACTGGAACAATTTTTGAAATCCATTCTACATAATCAATAGTTCTTATGAAGCCATCCTTAAGAAGCTTTTCCAGCTCTACTTTAACCAAAAGCGCTACGTGTGGATGCATTTTTTGTAGCTTTTGTTTAATAGGTTTGATATCTAGTGTGATGGACAAATGATGCATGATTAGATTGGGGTATAATCTAGGCATGTTAGAGTAGGTCCATGCAAATTTTATTTTCTTTCTCTAGAAGAATCTTGTGAAATCTTCTTTTTCTTTAGTAGACAATGATTGTGCTAGGTGAATAATCTGTGGAGTAGCCTCTCTACCCAAATTGATCGGGTGTGTCAGCTCAATCAATACTGATGACCTCTCTTGAAAGTGGCTCAGAAGCATATCAAGTATCTCATCCTTGGGTGCCTCAAAGAGGTTTTCACCCTCGAATATGTCTTTTATTTTTACTATTTTGGGCTCTGATACTGCCACAAAGTGGTTTTCACCATCAGAGCATCTATTTTTTCTTCTTTTAATTTCTTGACTGAGATACTTGATATCTGCCTCTATCATGTTGACACTTCTTTCACTAGTGGAGGAAATCATAGGCTCAATAGCATGGAGGTAACAGGCTAGATCATAATCATTCTATAATGTTAGGACTTCATTGGATCCAAAAGGGGAGTTCTAGTTTATTAGATAGGGATGGCGGAGTGAAAGAGAAGTAGTGACTGGTTCAATTGCATTCATGGTATAACCCTCAAAAGTGCTGATGAGAAAGTCAAGACCTAGAGAAATCTCATCCAAAGGAGCATTGGAATCCCTAAAAGACCTTGTGTTGGAAGTAGAGGACACGTTGACATTAGTGGTGCCTAATTCATGCGGCCTAGCACTAGACCCTTCACCTACTTCGAGGAGTTTTTCATACACGTGAACAATATCTATATCTACATCATAAGTAGCATCAGACAAAGATTCAAACTCATATTCATGTGAGTCAGTACTTGATGTAGGAATTTCATTAGCAACATCATTAGACTCACTATTATCCCTTGTGGCATTAATAGCTTGCTGAAGTTGTTCTTGTTCAAAGTACTTTTGAAAATGAGGTGGCCTATATCATTCACCTTGAAAATCAAGATCATCATTTAGTGTTGCTTTCCATTCCTCATATGTGAATTGGTATACTAAAGAAGTTTTATCAGAATCATTATCAGTATCAGTATCTATTTCTACCATATGAACAGGTATGATAGGCTCATCAGGTTTGGCAAAGAGTGCCACAAGATTTGGAGGAATAGGATATGGAAATGTATCTTCATCAGAGCTGGCCTTTGGATTCACTTCTAGAGTGGCATCTTCAATTTCTTGTTCAGGTTTAGGTTCAGGTTCAGGCTCAGGAGCTGACACAAATTTCTTGGTCCCCAAATGAAAGGGAGTCTTTTTAAAGCCCAAGCCACTAGTATCTTTTGTGTGGCGGCCTGTAGCTTCCATAGGTTTTAGTAAGCCATTATCATTTTTCCCTATAGGACCACTCCCCTTATAACCGAAGTGCTTCATGATCTTGAAGGCTTCACTATATGGTTCTTGCTCTAAATCTAGAGGTGGAGTGGTTGTTTTAGCTGTTTCTTTTCCTTTATAGATCCATGCTCTGATAGTTCTCTCTTCATCCTCATCTTCTAAAGGCGTAGAGGCCCTTACAAAGGTGCCATCATAAACTATTTGAGGAGGAGCATTAGAAAGTTTGTTGTCCTAAGAAGGTCTCCTATAAGAGTGTGGAGATAGGGGTAGAGTAGCTAGTGATAGCACAGGTTCAATTCAGTATTCTCCCATGCTTGTATCCTTAAGTCTCAAAGTTTGTTCCATTTCTTTCAGCTTAGCATCATAAATCTTAGTGGATTCTCTATTTGCTGGAACAAAGCTATCTGCGGTTTGCACAAGAGTGTTGCAAGAGAAATTAGTATTTGTAGGTACAGTGACTTCCGCTCCATGGAATGGAAACTTAATGCATTGATGATATGTGGATGGAACAGCCTACATCTCATGAATCCAAGGGCTACCCAACAAGATATTGTAGGCAAGAGGAATATCAAGCACTTGGAAAGTAACATCTCTCTCAACAGGACCTACATGGATAGGTAGCACAACTAAGCCTTGGGACTTGCATTCTTCCTCGTCATAAGCTTTGATGGTAATATTTTTGCAAGGATCTATGCAATTCTCATCATATCCTAGCTGAGTGAGCATTTTAGTGGAACACATATTAAGACCAGCACCATTGTCTATGAGCACTCAGTGGACACGCTTGGGACCTATCATGACCTCTATATGCAAGGGATAATTATGTGGGTGACTCAAAGAGTGGTCATCTTCTTCAGAGAAGGATAGATAGTGGGGTGAAGTCAAATGACCCACCATAGATTGGAACCGGTTGAGATCAAGATCCTTAGGAACATTTGCCTTAGCAAGGGCCTTATCCAAAATTTGCCTGTGAGCAGGTGAGATCTTCAGCAACTCAAAAATGGTAATCTAAGCATTGGTTCACCGGAGTTGATCTAAAATGCTATAACTAGCTGAGCTAGCTGTAGGAATAGATTTCATGTTTTTGTTGGTGGGGCCAACAACAGTCTTATCCACAATTTGCTTCAGAGCAGATGCGGGAATGTTAGGTCTCTTATCCATAGTTTGCTTTGGAGTGGATGTGGAAGCATCAGGACCTTTCAAGACAAGTCTCCCTCATGATCGAGTGACAACATTAGCAAGTCTTGAGATTGTTCAGATTCAGATGAACGGGGTGTAGAGCTATGAAAGATAAAAGGAGTCTTAGATTTGCGAGTATCGCTGCTCCCTCTAGAAGTGATCATGTCACAATACTCTATCTCAATAGGTTCAATCATACCAATAACATTGTCATTATTAGTGTATGTGTAATTGACTTTAGCAATGGTATTCTTGGTGTTTGAAGACTCACCCTTCTCATGAGGAGGGAAGGGATCCTTAAAAGCTTGGTGGGCCAAATTCTTGTTATGGCTATCCACAACAATATCACCACTATCGATCAAATCTTGGACCTTGTGTTTCAGCTAAAGACAAGTTGAAGTCTTATGACCAATGTTTTGGTGATAGTCATAGTAAGAATTATCATTCCACCAATGAGGTCTTGGTTGTGGGTCATAAGTACACTTTTCTAAAGGAGTAAGAACCTGATTCTCTATAAGAGTTTTATAGACCACATCAAGAGGCTCTCCAAAAGAGGTGAAATTATGCTTGGGTTGAGAGGCCCAAGGTTTGTTCCTAGCAAATCTTGAAGCTTGTTGATTGTCTATTGTGGTCTTTTCGACAGCCTTAGCTACTTGTATACTGGAAGTAAGATTAAAAGTAGACTTTGAAAGCTTCACAATAACATTATCCACTCCTCCATCATTTACTACATCTTTGTTCTTATTGGTAGTCTTTCCTTTATCCTTGTTTGTGGAGAATCCTTGTTTATTGTCCTTATTCAAAGTCAATTCTCCCTTCTTGATCATGAAGGCCTCTATTCGCACTGCTTGTTTGATCATACTATCAAAAGTAAGAGGACCTTGTAATTGCACTTGGTATCTAAAGTCTGGGACAAGATTATCCAAGAAGATTTCAAGTCTCTCAGACTTTGGTAGTTTGTGAGGACACATCATATATAATTGTCTCCACCTTTGTAGGAATGTTAGGAAAGATTCTCCTTGTCACTATTTTAAGTTGCAAAGATCCCAGATGTTGATCAGATGCTGAATATTATGCAAGTAGTGCTAAAGAAAAGGATTAGCCATTTCATCAAAAGTTTTAATACCAGTAGGCAATCTAGAGAACCATTCCATAGCTGGTCCACCCAAACTACAAGGAAACAAGCGCATAAGATATGTTTGATCATGCATGAATTCCATGGACAATGCACCAAACTCCCTTAAGTAATCTTGGGGATCAGTTGTACCCAATTATTTGTTATATTTAGGGAGTTCCACACCTTTGGGAAAAGGTGGCATATGAAGACTTCTGTCAAAAGGGAAAGGAAAAATACTTTCCATCATAAATTGTTGAGTGGGTTTGTCTTTATTCCTCACAAGTTGACTAATCTGATCTTGCATTTCGCAGACCATCTTTTGCAACTTTACGGTCTCAATTTCTTCTTCCTTAGCTATGAGTGTTTCCACTTGATAGTCTCGGGGTAACTTGGCCCCTTGTTTAGCTAACTCAAGGAAGTAATTTTCTTTCTCCTCTAGGAGAAGGATCTCCATCATTTTAATAAGACCCTTATTAGCTTTGGTAGTGTCTATGTCCTATTGAGTTATCACTTCATCTTCAGTCCCAAGGATCTCATAAATACTCTAAATCTGATCTTGTTGCTGATCATCTTGGTTTTGATCGAATGGAGGAGGATGATAGAAATAGGTAGGTTGTCGATCACCTTGAGGTTTGCTTTGAGATTGATCATCATTGTGGGACTGATTTTGATCATGTTGAGATTGACCATGAGGTTTCTCATTTTCAGGTTGAGCATGACATGGGTCATTAGAGGATTGACCATGATATTGATTGTTGTGAGATTGATCAAAGGTTTGACTATACATTGCCTGGTTGGAAGTCAAATGGATCTCCCATCTTGTTGTAGGCTTGGGTAGTGCATGAATTCTCAGTGAAATGATATGTCCAGTGCTGAAAGGGTGCAACCATGGTAACCTTTGGTGAATGAATAGGATCAAAAGATTTAACAAATTTAGGTGAGAATATATCTTCAACAGTATCACTAGGTTCAATGATAGAACTATTCTCAGTAGGATCAATAGGTACGATAATAGGATTAGTCCAAGGAAGAGGTCTTCCAAAGTTCTGAAACAATGAGTTGTTTTGGAAGTATGAGTTTTCTTGGTCTCAAAATGAGAAACCAGGTTGTGCTTCAAACAATGGATTAAAACACTCTTGAAACATCGAAGGTGATGGTTGAGACGGACTATCTTTTGAAGTAATCAATGAGGAAATTGAGGATATCTCACAAAATTTAGATTTCACAATAGATTCAGGAGGATCTATTTCTTGATTAGGAGGTTTGCTTCTACCTTGATTAGGATTCTGAATGGGATAAGTCTTACCACTTCTAGTTGTGACAATCATAGATGAAGATGAAATGAGAGAGGACTCGGGAAAAAGCTAGACTCGGTCTCTAAGAACAACGCAAAAGAGATAAAGGCTAGAACAACCAAGATGTGAGATGGATCTGGTATGAATCATCAAAAGAGGTGGCTAGAATAGCTGAGATAAGACTATCACAACATGAGATACAAAAGGCATAAAGAGATAAGGTAAACCAATGAGAGACAACATGAGTCAAAGAAAAGATCGATCGATTCCTAACTCAAAACAACCAGTTTCTGACAGTGAACGATAGGAAAGAAAAAAAAATAGACCTCAGATGAAAAGCAAATCAGATAAAAAGTCAAATAGTCAATGGCAAACAGATCTCTATTTTTGCAAACTGGGCTATAGTCTCACATGAGAGAGTACCAGGCCGCATGAGAGAACACCAACCTTCATGCGAGAGAACAAAGTCTTGCACAAGAAAGTGCTCTAAACTATGAATCTTCGCGTGGGAAAAGTGCAAAATCTAATAATTTGACACAATTTTTGAGGTTAAAGTTGAATTTTGAGGTATAGCTTGAATTGACGTCTGACAGAAAATCTAGTTTCTTGATAGGTTTGAAGAATAGTTTAATCAGCAATCTCATTTTAGGATTTCAAGCATTCGTTTAAAGACACAAAGGTTCAAATCAAGCAATTGTGATACAAGAAGCAGTCGTTAGCAAACCTATCAAGGACAAAGCAACTTGATAGCATTAGGGGAGTCTTTGTTTGATAATGATTAGACAATGTTTAAGACTCAATAACAAACACATAGCTTAGTCCTACAAAAAAAATGGTGAGAAGCCAAAACCTTTGCCCCATTGCTTATGCACATACGTGCACCTCACACAGCTGTGTCACCCCCTAGAGGGCACTCATGTTTTTGGTGTTTCTAAGGACTCAATGGTGTATGTTCAAAGGTTACCCTTGTAGCAGGGGCTAGTGTCACAACCACCTTCAAGCATCTAGGTGTATGCCTATGATGGGAATCTATAGGAGAGATTCTTCCCCCTCCCTACGCAAAGATTATGACTCCTTTCAGAGGTGAACCGGGTAGGCCACTAGTTAAGGAAATTTTTTAATAGGATTTTGTTCATGCTATCCTTTAGTGCCCCTAATACAAGGTTGAGGCCTTTCAGCCACACCAACACTCGAAAGTCATACACCCCCGCAAGAAGGGCTAGGAGTGGCGCCACTTAGTATAACAGATGGAGCCTTCTCAAGATGATAGTCAAAGTCTTGAGAAAGAAGCTAACATGGTTTTGGAGTCTTTAGAATCAACAAAACATTCTTTATTAGAGTGAGGTGGAATCATCAGCAAAAGGTGCGTACTCACTTGGGTCATTCCCAGAGGTTCAACTTCCGGCAGGCCCTTTAAAGGTGACACAACTTGGCTTAGATCTGAGGGTTTGATTTTTTGTTTTTCTCAAAGAGAGAAGAGCATACTTCTCTACCTCATCACTTCACCCAAAAACATCAAGAAGGTTCATCACTGAGTTAGCCTCACTCCACCACATCTACAAGCTTTTGGGTTTATGTTTCTCTCAAAGAGAGAAGAGCATAATCCCCTAGCAAATAGAAGCGTAAAGATTCACTACCTTTCTCCGCTTCCCCAAGAATTTGTCATATTAGTAAGATCATTAGGATTTCAGGTTCATTCATGGTCATCACCTCCATGTAATGAAGAGCCAAATTCTCTACTCACTATCAAAATCCTCAAGAAATTTTAACAGAGCCCTATTTAGACTATGTGAATGAAAGCAAGAAACAAACATAATATTTTAGCAAGTCTTCAACTATCATCCTGCAATCAAACCATTAGTACGTTTTAAGTTCTTCAGCAAATGTCCTGCAGAAAAATGTTACGCTATGAAAATAACAGAGAAATAATAAACAACAGAAAATAGGAAACTGTCAAAAAACTGAAAAAGGAAAGACAGAAATTGAAAAATTTAAACCACTGTATCCAAATCTCACGCGAGGAAGTACTCCATAGCATGTGAGAAAGTACAGGGTGTTGCGCAATGATGCAAAAGCTCACGTGAGAGAGTGCTACAGGGAGTGAATCTTCACTTGGGATGCTCTAGATTCTCACACGAGAATCCGTACATAGACAGTACAGACGCACGATAGAGCTTAAATTCCTGTCAGAAAAAAATGAGAATGAGGCCAGAAATTAGATTTTCTGCCCCACGATGGGTGCCAAAATGTATGTGATGGAATAGGGACCTCAAATCCAACTACACACGCAACATAGTCATTACTCACATGATCAAATTACAAGAGAGAGTATGAATTACTCAATCTAAAATTCATGGTGATGCGACCTGTTGCCTCCTATGTAGACGGGGTGTTTAATTACTCTAAGATTGGAGAGCCAACAACCATAAGACCAATTCTACAATGGAGGATTTTCAAAAGCTATGATGACAAACAAAAACTGAATTACACTAGAATGAATGCAATTTAATCTAAGAGCTTTAAAAGAGATATGAAATGCAAATTATTCTAAAGAACTTGAAAGTAGAAATGATATTAAGCTATGAACAATTAACCAAATTAATTCTAAAATGAGGTGCAATATTAAGTTAAAATGAGAAAATTATACTAATGCAATAAAGCTTGGAATTAATGAAATTGAGACACAAAAATACTATAGTTTAGTTACTCTTAACAATTGCCTCCTTCGAATGAAGAAATGAGGTTCATTAAATAGAAAAGCTCAAGAAGAGAATGAAAGGGTTCTTGATTTGAAACTCTTGACCCTTTATTTCCATTTGAGACAAAAATGCATTGAATTACTTAATTAAAAGAATGGAATTTGCCACATAGGGGACTTTTCAAATATCTTGAATTATTAATTAAAAAATGAGTGTCCATTCAAATAACAAGTAATTATTAATTCCTTTTTTATGTGTAATTAGCTAAAGGGGGTAGATTTTAATTTAATTCCAAGTACTTAGGACTTTAGGATTAAATTAATTTATCATAGGGGTAATTTAGCTAATAAAAGTTGAAGACTTTAAGAATTAATTTTAATATTTGATTAATGCAATTAGGGTTTTTGCAATTGACATCAAGTTGAATTAAGTCAAGTAGGAGAGAGAAAATTGCCTAGAAAACTAGGACTTTAGAGATGTAAAATTGATGAAAATGCACCAAAATTGATTGAATTTAATAGGTGCCAATTTTAGGGTATTACAGTTGAATCATATTCTTCTTGCTAGTCTTGCAATTCATAGGTCTATAACCAATTTTTTTGCATGAATAATAGTAACCATTAAAAGTTTTTACCTCTGTATAGTTCCTTGCAATGTGTCCATGCTTGTTACATACAAAACAAGTATGTTCTACTTACTTGCGCTCATTCTTAGGTGGTCCACCATTATCTATGGTTTGTTCTTCAATCTTTTCAACATCACTAGAGTCCTTTTGTGAATCCTTTCTTGCTCGCATATTGTCAATCTGATTTTGTGCTTCATTGTATCCAATACAACTGGTGTCTCATTTGGCTCTCCTTGCATACAACTAAGATTCTATCAAATCAGAACTGGTGTGTAATTTGTCAATGTGATTCTTTGCTTCTTTCAATTCAGACTCCAAGCTTTCTTTTCTATTCCTCAGCTCCAAGATTTCCATGTTTTCTTGCCTTAGTTCTTCATTTAGCTGAAGGTTCTTTTTGATCTGTTCATCATAGACTGCTTGACTATTAGTCAGCTTATCATCAAACTCTTCAATTTGTTCTTTTAAGGATTTTTTTTCTTCATTGAGCTTCTTGACCATTGTCCCTAGATCACTGGTAGAGCATTCTTTCAAATCTTTCCTTAGCTTTTTGATGACTAATTGAGTATCACTGAGTTTGTCTTTTAGTTCTTTAGATTGTCTTTCTGACTTGTCCAGATCTTCAAGAGAAGATTCAAGATTTCTTTTCAGATGTTTCATTTCTACTTTGTCCATGATCTCCTCAAATGGTTAAACTTCTATGCTGAGGACCAGATCTCTTATACTAATTGTTAGGAATGGTAACACTGAGAGGGGGGGTGGGGGGTGGGGTGAATTAGTGTTCACTATATTTTAACTTTTCACTTTAATCTTTATGTTGAACTTAAATGCTTAAGAATTGAAATAAACATTCACATAAACATGAAACATGAAATCAACACATGACACCAATATGATTATGGGGAAACCCAAATAGGTAAAAACTAGGTGGTAATTGATACCCACTAATATTTTGCACTAGTGTTTTGTGATCCTTGCTAGAAGATCCTTTACCCTGTTAGGACTAACTTTACAATGCTTTAAGTATAGTAGACCTTGTTAAGGGTCGAAACCTATTAGGAGTATTTTAAAATAATCCCTATTAGGGGAGAGGATGCACTATCCAAGAGCTCACTACTCAAGTGGTGAAGGCTTCAACCTTCTGATCTCAGATACACACTATATCTGCAGGATGAACTGTCACTGTGACACTCCTTGTCAGATTAGTTCCTTTGATGTGCTGATGCTTTGACCTCTTGAAATGCTCTAATACATCTTCTAGTGTCTTCACACACTTCTTCTCTACTTATCACAACTTTATTTCAACTTCCATACCGAATAGAATGGACACACCTTATATTTATGCGCTCATTCAAAATACCCAATTAGGTCAGCCCTATAACTAATTACAAACAATGCTTCCAAATGAATTGGCTTAAGCATGCTTATAATTATACATATAAATATGTCAGAAACCTAAATACAATGGCCACATAGCCTTTACAACATTACATTATAATCACAAACCAAAATGCTAACTGTTGGCTCCATGCTCTATTCTCTGCTGGCACACACTGGCTGTGCAACTTCAACTGTCTGTAACTTTCTCATCCTTGCACATCTAATCATGCACTCATAGACTAAGAAAGAATATAGTCTAACCAACTTAACTTCTAGGGCGCATACCATAATTCATCCGTACACACGTGCGCTGATGCTTTGAGTTGTAGGAACTTTGTATACTGTCCAATCTTCAATACTTAACTGAATTCTGATCTTTACATCAAGTGCACTGACTCCAAACTACTATATGACTTTGTTGCCATAATGACAACACTATATCTAGTCATATACTTTAGTATAGACAACTTGCCAATAGGTCTGTCCTGACATGTGAAATTCTTTGGTTTTTATGGAAATCAAGGAATGGAGAGATCTTTCAAAAGAGAAGGAGATAACTTACTGAGTTTGAATGTAAACTCACTCATTTTAATATCATGTCACAGGTTGTTGCTGCCCTAGAGATATCCAGGGACAGATTCATGATCCTCATGAGGGAAGGTCAAATCTTGATCCACAAAGATGTTGTTTCATGCCAGTATTTTTCAATCCACAAAGACATGCTCTGTTAGAGAGAACTGGAGAACCTGAATGAGTTCATTAAAGATCTACATATTTTTGATAGAAGGCTTCCAGAGCCTAATACATAGTTGAAAGGGGAAATGTTTTCTTTTGATATATCTTTTTGGCTTCTAACAATTGTTGAGAAATCAGGATGATAATCTGTAAAGGGATAAACATGTGCTTGTTTTTTTTTTGTATTGACAACAGTTGCAGTTGATTATATGTAATTTCATGATGAGATACAATGATAAGTATATGTAAAGGTTCGATATAATCCAATTTCTTTATAAGGCAATGATGTAACTCAGTTTCTTGAACTATGTTAATACAAAAAAATTTCAATTTAATTTTAATTAAATCTTTGATTTTAAATTTTTAGACTTTATAATAAAATCATTCAATACATATAGGTATTTAATTAATACTTATTAATTAAATAACCATATATTAATATTTTAGCAATCTTAAATATTTAATTACTTAACCTTTATAATTAACCTTTAATTACTCTTTTATTGACATCACAACCAAATGCAAAATCAACCTATAAGACTACATGTAAACTGAAACCAACTAAAAATAAATGTAACAAGCATGCTAAATAAAAAAGGGTTCACAAATTCATGTCACCTTGATGAATTTAGATGGGATAGTCAATCAGATACTTGCCCAATCTTTGAGGAAAAATGAAGGTTTAGGATTAGGTTTAGTCCTGAATTCTATCTCCCCTCTCTTACCATTAGGATAATGTGACATGGCACACTCATCTTGAAAATTCAGGGAAGTCGACACTCAGTACCTGCAAACCTACATCATGAAGTTGAGCATGTACATACATGTATATATAATACGCAATGGTAGTGATAAGTACATCATGTGGATCTCGTAAGAAACTATGAATCTATCCCTAACCATATCAGACACATCAAAAAGAATTATAAAATATACTTGCCATCCATATTGTTGGTGTAATTAAATATTCACTAATTACACTTTAGTTAAGTTTACTTAGGATAATGTATTTGCATATTAGTTGTCGTTGTGACACCTAGGAGTTTGCATTTCATTTTAGCACATGGTTAGGAGCATTTCCACTTTAGGTGTGATAGTTGTCATCACATACCTCTTTTTGTGTGAGATCCACCTTTAGTGCTCTTATCATAGTATCATCCTCTCATTGTTGCACATAATTTGATGTACAATGGAGGATGATTCACCTTTGGTGGACATGTGATTCCACCTTGTGTGGTTGATATCTTATCATCTCCTTATCATGTAGTCTTATTGCATTGCCTATATATTTAGGCACTCCTACTTTGTATTCATTTCAATTAGCTATAATCAATTATTTGATTATTTTTTCTATCTCTTGAGCTTCTAGATCTTGACATTTATTCTTTTCCTTAGGCAAATTTTTACATGGTATCAAAGCCATAGGAGTTTCATTGTATAGCCTATTTTGAGAGATTTTTATTGCATGTCAAAATTGGAGCTTGCTGGTGCAAATCAGAAGTTGGCATCACATAGAGGAGGTCCAAAAACCCCTAAATTGAATTTTATTTCATCCAAATCGAACATCTGAAGCCAAATCTAGAGCCATTTGAATTTTCAAGGTTCGGCGGCGGCGATTCAAAAAAAATAATTTCAGAAGCGATTTTCAAACAACGATATCTCAGTCATCCAGAGTCCTTTTTTCGAGCAATTTTTTTTGTTTTGGGGTAGAATTTTACGATCTACACAATGGTGTAGGTGATTTCTGATCTCTATTTTTAATGTTTTTTGAAACTCAAAAATTCCAATTTTTACAACTTTAGAGGCTTCGTTTGGGATCATATGGACACATTTTTAGGTGCTATTTTTTTTTAAAGTTCATGATTTTTTGTCTACTTTCCAGATCTAGTATCAATTTGGAAAAATTCTAAGTAGACATAGTACTTTCAAAATTTGGTCTATTTTGGCCTATTTTCGGCACTTGTAATTTGTTAGATCCTTGAGAGATCTTGTGTCTTATTTTTTTGAGTCTACTATAGCTTCATATTTTTTGTTGTAATTATCAAAATCAGAAGTCCACTTTGGTTCATTTTGGCAAGTGGCAATTGTACATGCACTATATATAAAGTGCCAAAATCATCTATTTTGGGGGGGTTCTTCGGCTCATTGCATTTTGGGGGGTGCATTAATTTTTTTATCTCATTGTTTCATGTGAGAATTACACCATGGATGGTTTAATTAAGTTGACAAGAGGGAACTATAAGAAATGGAGTGAATTGGTTCTTTCTCATCTTAGTGAGCATAACCTATTGTCCTATTTGTATGAGTATAGACCTAAAAGTCTTCCTTACAATTGTGACTCTTACTCAGAAGTTGTTAAGGTTATGTATTTGAATATAGATATGGATGTTATGGATTCCCTTGATGACTATGAAGATGAAACAATGAATAATCTTTGGACTATTATTTGAGAAATGTATGGAGATCTACATATTCTTCCACTTCCAAAAGGTCCAGAACCTCCAGTTACAACTACTTCTCATCCTATTGAGATCATGTCTCTTGATGGTGCTTGTCTTCCCATAGACATTGGATCTTGTGATTCAGTGTAGAAAGATATTCCTTGTCTTCTAGTTATAGTTTCATTGGATGACTACTTGATAGACATTGCAGGTTTGTTTGTGGAGTCCTACATTTTAGATTTGGGAGACACCATTGATGATATTCATCTTCTCTTTGTTGAGGATGATCCTTCTTTAGTTGTTTTGAGGGAGCATGCTAACCCTCATCTTCATTATCTACTTGATCATTCTTTCGAGGGTGACATGATTGTGGATCCTTTGACACAAAATTTGGAGGTCTCTTTAACTTCAAAGAAGACATTTGAGTCTTTAGATATTGGTTTTCATGAGTCTCAAACTTCACTTGAGATGTCACATTGCATGGTTCAGTTCGATCATACTCATGTGTTGGAGATTCCTATTCAGTTTCCTAAGACATCATACATTTTGAGTATTATTCCTAGAGATTGGGGAGGATTCATTGATCCACCTATGGACTTGTTTCTTCCTAAGGGGAGGAACATCATTCAGTTTTCTTGGTGTAGTTTATACATTGATCCAAGTGCATCTATCATGGGTGTACATTCTACATTGAGGGGGGATTTCTTGCTTCTCTTCCTACTTCATTTGAGGAGGCATCTTTGTCTTTGGAGTTTGATCCAAATTCTTACATGGATCAATTATCATTGGTTCCTTGTTTGTCACCTTCTTCTACTAGGCTTTCTCCTGATTGGTTCGTGGCATCTTCATCAACCAAGGAAATGGCGACACATGAGCATACTTCAGAGACATCATACTTCATTTGGATTCCCCTTCCTACTTCCTATCCATAATGGGAAGCCTTCTTACATCTATACTTAGTGTATCTTCTTCCTAAGGGGAGAAATATTGTTTGTAGGCATTGGACTATGTTTTGTCTTCAAGCACTTACTATCCTTGGAGGAGATTACTCATTATGGGGGGGATATCATGTCTCCTTGTTTCCTTCCTTTTGGGGGATTCTTTATTGTATATGCATGATGTATGTCATAATTGGGGGGTCTTGATTACTCCATCCATGCATGCATCTTGTATTCATCTCTCTTTTTGGGGGAGGGTTTTTCCCATGAGGTTTTCCCTCTTTCTCCACTTTATGAGATATTGCATTCTTCTTACATTTTGTACATGGGTACCTAACATGGCTAGGTAGTCAGGACCCATCTTGCATTGTGAGCTTAAGTGCATTCCCCTAAGTTGCACTTAAGGGGGGGTGTTGGTGTAATTAAATATTCACTAATTACACTTTACTTAAGTTTACTTAGGATAATGAATTTGCATATTAGTTGTCATTGTGACACCTAGGAGTTTACATTTCATTTTAGCACATGGTTAGGAGCATTTCCACTTTAGGTGTGATAGTTGTCATCACATACCTCTTTGTGTGTGAGATCTACCTTTAGTTCTCTTATCCCATTATCATTCTCTCATTGTTGCACATGTTGCACATACTTTGATGTACAATGGAGGATGATCCACCTTTGGTGGACATGTGATTCCACCTTGTGTGGGTGATATCTTATCATCTCCTTATCATGTAGTCTTATTGCATTTCCTATATATTTAGGCACTCCTACTTTGTATTCAATTCAATTAGCTATAATCAATTATTTGATATCACTTTGATACATGATGCTTCTTACATATATAAATGCAAATATAGGGTTAGTGGGTCAGTTAAAAAACATAAATATTCATAACATCATCATATGGTAATAATCATCATCATCTAATTAACAATGAGATATAACTCAAATAAACAAGTATCATATCACTAAATCATTAATAGGATATTGTCATAACATCAAAACATCATCAGATACTACTAAAGATCCAATGCACACATGAGAAGTGGTCTAAAAGAGTTTGGAATCATAACTAAAATGGTAGTAAATGTGTGGGTATTACAATTAACACATTATGTTATCCCATTTCAACAATTTTTTGCCAGTGGCCTGATTTGACTATTTGCAACCCAAACACATTACCAAGATTGATTATTCCATGTCAAGTGAATTCTCTTGGTTCTGTAACACAACACTAGTGCATCACATGCTTATTTATTGAATTACAAGAATAAGATTTGTCCCTTCCATTTGTTGGACGCATCATTTGGGCCATTTTTTATCACTTTCATGAATCAATGTGCACACAAAAATCAGATATTTTCTGGTTTAATTTCTTCTTCCCACTGTAACCTAACTCCAACTTTTTTGGAGTTTGAACTCAAATGTAAAATCAGAGTTAATCCTAAAGTCTATAAAGTTAATTTTTGTACGTATTTCTAGGTTGTTATTCTTTGGTTCTCTTACAGTGGCTATGCACTATACTTGTAATTTTCCTTTTCTTGATATTAAAAGAAATATTTGATTTTGCCTCTTCTTACATTTAGCTATCTTGTGCATTTCCTTTCCTTGTGTTGGATGATTCTTTTTCTATTCTTGGGTTATATGTCATGTTATATCTTCTTATTAGTTGTTGTTTTGTGAATGTATTTTAGAAAAACATCTCATAAGTTGTAACCTACATGTATTTTTTGGAGAATAATTAGAGTTAAGCATTATGTATATTTATGTTTTTTATTGATATTATGTGCAACCATAGGCAGAGATCAACCACAATTTCAATCTGGTGCATCAACCATTTAAATTTCATGCATTTCTTCTCCCTTTTCCTCAAAAGTTGTAATTTAGGTGCATCTTGATTGTAAGGAAGTTGACCTTCTCTAGAGATTCAACCTCAAAGCACAAGTCCCACACATGGAGGTTGTTTCCATGTTTCACAAGGTTTCTTGAGGTCATACTTGAAGCATGGGTACAAAATTTTGTGACAAGTACTAATTATATTTTTTTAATTAGGTGGAGAGTGTTGAGTCAACCTTGTTGATTTTTACAAGGTGGATGGAATATATAAATAAATGCAATGATCTTGTATTTGTGTGTAGTGGATGTGTGGATGAGAGAGATGTGCAAATGAGGTGATGCATACATCTTGTGAAGGTAGACAATAAGTGTGGAAAATAAATTTGTATTTTTACTTTAATGGAATTGATCTAGACATGATGAAGATGCTATTGTACAATTCATGATATGTGGATGTAATCCTTATTTATTGTGAATAAGTGATCCTTCCCTAGATAGTAAACCTTTTTATTTTGAGTAGTGAGCTCTAGGAAGTGTGCCTGAATGCACGTGCATTCCTATTAAAATAATCCTAATAGGCTATAATACTTATAAAAGAGTATATCATCTTGTGGGTTCATCCCCAATGTAGTTTTTCCCTTGACTAGGTTTCCATGCAAAAAATATTGGTTTTATGTGTGTTCATGTTGTATGGATGATCTATACTTTC
Source organism: Chamaecyparis obtusa (assembly GCA_027943335.1). Lineage (NCBI taxonomy): Eukaryota > Viridiplantae > Streptophyta > Pinopsida > Cupressales > Cupressaceae > Chamaecyparis > Chamaecyparis obtusa. The sequence goes on along the minus strand of BSBK01000518.1, from coordinate 2,585,537 downwards.
ATGTTTTATTATCTAATCTAAGGACAAGGTTTAAGTTTTATAAGTTGCATAAGTTTTGGAACAACTGATTTACCCCCCCACTCTCAATTGCTTACTACCATATTTTCATAAAAAAAAAAAAACCAAAAAAACCAGATCTCAGTTCTGAAGGAAATGTGGGAAGACCATCCCCAAAAGACTCAAGAATAAGGGAAGTGATAAGGGCTATCACAAGTGGGAAGCAAGAAAACTTGAATAATATATCTAGGGTTGAGAATAAAAAATATATGACATGCTACTATTGAGCCAATAATCTCAGTATGATCTATTATAATGAAGATACTTTCTTGGAATATAAGAGGGATAAATATCCCTACCAAATTACATGTTCTTAAATGTTTCATTATAGAGAATAGTATATATATTTTGTTAATTCAAGAAACTAAAATAAAGTTTGAAAATTTTGGGATCATATTAAAAAATATGTGGAAATCAAGCCATTTTGTGACCTCTAATGTAGAGTTGGCTTCTAGAGGTTTGGCTATCCTTTGGAATCCTAGGAAGCTCAAAGGGACTCTTTTATCTAGAAACAAAAACAACATATTGATACATATGGAAGAGGTTTCCTCTTCTATTAAATGGAATCTCATCAATGTCTACACTCCTATTACCCGTACTAGTAGAATTTCCTTATGATAAGACCTTGTTGGGTGTATTAATGAAAAATATTTAGATTACTAGATGGTTGGTGGAGATTTTAACTCTCCCCTCTTTCCCTCAAAAAAAATAGGGGGTCAAGAGAACTATTCTGAAAGTATGGTTGACCTATCCAATTTCTTCTCTAATTTAGGGCTAATTGATATTGATCTAAAAGGGTGTGCACCTAGAGTAATAAAAGAAGAGGATATAATCTGGTACTGTTGAACTAGATAGATTCCTAATATCTATTAAATCAAACATACTTCCTCATTTCTCCCTTACTTCCCTTCCTAGAACTGGTTCAGATCATAATATTGTGCTTTTGAACTGGAAGATTGGTACTGTTAGGGGCCCCTACCTCTTCAGATATGAAATAATGTTGTCATTCCATCTTGATTTTAAAAATCTTATTATTGATTGGGGGAATACTCCTATCTAGGGGACCCCCATGTATATTGTCACACAAAAGATTAAAATTATGAAAGAAAGAGTTAAGGAATGGAATACAATCTCATTTGGAAACATCTTTCAAAAAAAAAAATCTAGCCACTTTGTTATTTAACAGATTGGCCTTTTATAATATTGACTCAAACCCTAGAAATGCCTCTCTATTAATAATAGTTGAACAAACTGTAAATAAGGAATAATAGTTTATTCTATGAATTTTATAGGTACAACTCCCTACGACAGATTTTCAATGAATATGTTTTTGTGTTATTTTCAATAACTAATGGGGTGTTATCTTAACTAGAGAGTAGAAGAGGCTTCTAATGAATGTTCATCACTATGACACATCCACGTTTAGGCATAAAATCCTATACTTGAAAATAATATCTAATGTAATTCTTTATTTCTCACAACCATGAAAAACCAAACATAGTTAAAATCACAACAATGAAATCTATACATACACCTCCATGATTGTAAAGGCAACATACAATAGTTTAACCATAAGCAATGTAAATCTATCAACATGAATAAAAGAGGAAATAAATAAATAGTGACTCACATATCACCTTATAATCACATATTTAAAAGAACAATTTGATACCCATAATTAACTCATTACATTCATCATGTATCCACTCATTCAATAGTAAATCAATCTGAGATAAAGCAGTGAAAAAAAACCATGATTCAAAGTTTGAGTCACACTCAGTTGTTGATAGGAAACTTTCATACAAAAATATGACATTTCCACATAACCCATTATAGATCTAAAACAAATAAACACTTAGAAATCCACATGCAAAAGAATAGACAACATACCCACAAAAATGTGACACAAGATATATCCTGGGAATCCCTCATTAGGGAAAAACCCAACCTCCAAAAGCATCCATCACCATGTATTATTAAAAAAACTACAATTGCAATAAAACCATGGAATCCTTCAAAGCCCTAGCCACAAACAAGCAATCCATGTGAACAAGCATGAATCCACACATCCCATGCCATGCTTCCAACCTTCACAAATGCTACCTTTGGCTAACTTGTTTCCACCTGTCTACACTTAAAAATTACCCTTGTGGTTGCTTTTATAGATTCAGGCTCACACAAAACCACTAAGTGGTATTACATAAACCATGTGCTACCAAACCCTATTGACCCACATTTAATATTGGGTGCTTTTATTTACTTTATTTTCCCAATATTAAATAATTACATCCATTAATATCAAAATGTTACAATACAACTCACAAAGAATATTTCATGGGAATCCCTACATGTTGCACATCCATCTAGGTGCAAAATTTACATAATAAAATGAAATAATACAATAATAAATATTACTATGCAAGGTGTACAACACCATTTTCTCAACAATCTCCCACTTGTTGTATACATTGCATAAGGGTCAATATGTAGCCACATAATGAACAAGGGAACAATCTATCCTAGAACATACACCATCATGAACCAAAGCACACCATGTGCTCCATCCAGGTACCCACAAAAAAATCAAAGTATCCACCATCTCATACATGAATGATCCCACCTTCTATTATGCCAAAGCCACATGACATACATAGAAGGCATCCAAAGAGAAATCCACCCAACTTGTCAAATAAGAAACATAAAACCTATACCAACTGATATCCCAAGAACAAACACTCATTCCAAAGGTAATCACATGTATTTGTAGCTATCAAAACCATAGCTAAAATAGCACCCACAACAAGTGCTAACCCATCCAGCTATCAATACCTCTAAGGTATACCAAGTGAATCCCAAATCAACATATCCAACCTATAACCTATAACCACAAGCCTCAAGAGAAATACCTACCACATACACACCAAGAAGCTCCCACTGTAAAGGTAATGTCAAATATGAAAAAATCCACTCACAACATCTCATATAACTGAATCCATGTAGTATCAAGGACATCCACAACAATGTGCAACATATAAACCAATATCCTACAAGGAAAAACTCTCACAACAGGTCTCCAACACTCTCCCAAGGTCTCCACAATCATCAAAGAGAAGAGATAAAGGAATAATTGTTCCATCTCTCACATGAAAGACATGAAAAAAAACCAGTGATAAAAAACTCCAACCAATCTCAAAACCAATGTAAGTGAAACTGAACATACAAGAAGATAACCAATACCAAAGAGACCATGCAAATCATAACCTATGTCATGTCCTTCTACACACACCTCTAGATGCCAATTGTGCCAAGTATGATCTCCTCCATAAAACCCCAAACAAGAAGCCACAACAAAACCCAAACCATACCATATAACCAATCATGGATGTAAGCCTCTCACAAGAAGATCAAGCTCATAACCATTCCTAATCCAAGGAACATGCCTAGTAAAACCATCTCCTAATCTCAACCATGATAATATCATAATAAAAACATATACACAAGGAGATAACCAATGCCAAAAAAATATCTCAAATGAACCATCCAAAACTAACTCACACCATAGCTCAAGATCCTTATCCATGAAAGATAAACATAAACATAATACACCTGAGAAGAAACAAAGGGATATACCTCTCAATTAGTATACTACCGAATAGACCAAGAGTGGGAATGAGAATGATAATCAAGATATCCAAGTCTCCAACCAAGACTAATGTAAGAATACTCTCCTCTCAAGTCCATATTAGGTGAATGATCCTCGGTCATCTCATTGAAACCATAAACCATCCCAACCTATACATCTCTAATCCCAAGAGAAAATCAACATCACCTTTGTCTCTAAGTATCCATGAGCACCTATAAGAAATCAATCCATGCCAACTCCAAATGCAACATAGCAATATCATGAAGTATCCAAAAAATACTCAATGTACTAAATACCAAGAAACTAAACCAAGATCAATGTCACAAATACAACCTAGGAATCAAGATCATAAACATGACAACCATGATCTAAACCATCAAAACAAAAGAGATACCATGCTCCATATGAACATACTATAACATGCCAAACTCTAAATGCGTAGCAAGAGTATACCATGACATAATAATGAAACCATCCCAAAAACAAGGATAACATGTCAAATGAAAGCATTAACCACACATTTACCAAGGAACCCATGAGTCCTCAAGATGTCACCATCTTCATACACCATGAAGATAATCACCACCTACAAGTGCACAAACAAATGTCAAAGATGCTTCTGCAGCAACAGGATCTAAGACACCCTCCAACATCTACAAACACTTAATCCATATCACTCCCAAAAAAACCCACTCAACCATGGTACCAAGTCACCCATGACATCATGATATTCATTTCTTACACCAAGAAGATACACAATCACCAACAAAAAAACCAGGAACCAATCCTGCACCACCACACCATCACTGTCACAAGCTCCCACTAAACTATGTATCCAATCTATCCATGGCATCATGATAAAACCATCTTCTAACATGCGAATCAACCAAGGCATCAAACCATCAATGAAATCAAAGCGAGAAATCATGAGCTCCCCAAAAGAAACCAAAATAACCATGATTCTCAACCAAGAAGATATGTTTCCATAACTAAATCAGGAATCCAAACAAATAATCATCAACCAAAATACCTGTTAGCATAACATAGTCAACCATAATCCTCCACCATGACTATACCTAGTAACAACATTTCATACCCTCTACATGAAGACAAATCAACAAATCATGTGACAAAACCATGCCACCAATATGAGTATGTACCAATAATGAAAGACCAATGGGCATAGACAACCCATATCCAAGGCATAAATACAACTTGTAAGTATAAAATTCTTACACAAATGCACAACTTGTAGACCCAACATGATATTATACATATCCAAATCAAACTGATAACCATGTCAACATGCAACCAATATGATATCTAAACTAAATATACAATGACATCAAATCCAAATCTCCAAAATAAGCCATGTCATAAACTCACAATGTCACCATAGTCAATATATCAGAAAATAAATTATGTCAAACCTACACCAAATCTAAACCAATGTGTAAAGCTCTCCAAGAGCTTTTTGTCGACTATTTGAAGTCCAAAATCTAACTTCGTATGCCCAAGTTATGCCCAAATCTGTGCTCAAAATAAATAACATCTAACTTCCGGGCTCTTAAAACCTGACAAAATGTTAAAATCACAAAATCAAACCTATAATAAGTTGTCATACTCTAAATTAGCTTTCCAATGACTGTAAGAAGTCCAAAATTTGATATCTTGAGAGAAAGTTATGGCCATTTTACCAAGACAGTCTTTTTACCATTTTCACTGCGATTTTTTTTTTTGTGACAAAAATTCCAACAAGATTAAATTTGACAGCTGTCACGGCCTACAACTAATTTTTTTTTGCATTTTCTATCAACATGGCCAAACTAGGGCATATTTTATATCAAAATTCATGGCAAGGCCAACCCAAATCCAATGGTGAGGTCCATTTCTACCTAGGAGGTCATCTATGCAAAATCCCCTCCAAAACCCTCATTTAAATGAAACAATCCAAAACCCTTTTCACCAACAATTTTGCATGCCCAAAATTTTCCAACAACCCATCATAACAAAAAACCCAAAACCTTTAGATCTGCAATAAAAAACCTACAAAACCCATATATCTTGCCATTTTTAACATTCTTTCATGCATTCCCATGGATTCAACCTAGGGTTACAACACCACAACCATAGCTCTGATACCAATTGATAGGAAACCTTCATACAATAATATGACATTTCCACATAACCTATTATAGATCTGAAGTAAATAAACACTTAGAAATCCACATGCATCAAAGCATTTATCTACCCAACTGTAGGGTAAATCTACAACTACTCCTCTAATATGGCAAAAGAATAGACAACATACCCACAAAAATGTGACACAAGATATATCCTGGGAAACCCTCATGAGGGAAAAGCCCAGCTTCCAAAAGCATCCATCACCATGTATTATTCAGAAAAAAACCATTGTAATACGACCATGGAAGCCTTCAAAGCCCTAGCCACAACCAAGCAATCAATGTGACTAAGCATGAATCCACACATCCCATGCCATGCTTCCAATCTTCACAAATGCTACCTTTGGCTGACCTGATTCCACCTGTCTACACTCAACAACTACCCTCATGGTTGCTTTTATAGAAACAAGCTCCCACAAAACCACCAAGTGGTATTACATAAACCATGTGCTACCAAACCCTATTGACCCACATTTAATATTGGGTACTTTTATTTACTTTATTTCCCTAATATTAAACAATTACATCCAATAATATCACAATGTTACAATACAACTCACAAAAAATATTTCATGAGAATCCCTACATGTTGCACGTCCATCTAGGTGCAACATTTACATAATAAAATGAAATAATATAATAATAAATATTATTATGCAAGGTGTACAACACCATTTTCTCAATAGTTGTCACAAAAACACGGGGAAATCTGAATCAAATTTTTTGATCCTTTCCATAGAGTTTAGAACATATGTAAATAGTCTATTTTCCTCCTTTGTAGTTAGATAATGATTAGGAAAATAAAGCATTATCAAAGAAAGATTGAATAACTAACAATAGTAAACTAAAAGGAAATGCCCAACCATGTGTCATCTAGTACAACCTTTCTTTTATTCTTTTCTTGAAACCTTAAATTCCATCTCGAGTGCACATTTTCCACTTGGTAGCATGATGAACATTCCACTCAGGATGCCTTTTTTCTTTCACTCAGAATTCACACTTGGGCACTACATGTCCACTAGGATGCCTTCATGTTGGTGGTTCTAGGCACTACATAAAGCTATACGTGGCTTGTTCTTCTTTGGATTTAGATAAGAGGCACTCATTTAGTAAAGTGTTCATTTTCCACTTGGCAGCACAATGAACATTTCACTCATGATAACTTTTTTCTTTCTCTCAAACATATGCTCGGGCACTATGCATTAGACGGTGAGTTTATCTACTAGTGAGCCTGAGTGTAGCATAAGATTAAACATGTCCTCTTCTGCTTTTGGCTTTGAGTCCCACACAATGCTTCACACCTTTCTCAAATTCTTAACTTTATCATGAACAATTGCCACTTGGAAACATGACATACACTTTTATCGAATGCCTTTTTTCCTTTCAATCAAAGACATTTTCCAGTTATCCATGGCCTATTTCATCACTGATGAACCTATGCTAGATAAGGCTATATGTGGCCTCTTTCACTTTTGATTTCAAGTCACTTTGTGAAACTAGTAAACATGAGGCTTTAATTTATCTATAGAGTCCATGTTTTCTGCTTGGAAACACTGTGGAATTTTGTCTTGGACACCTTTTCACCTTCACATAAAATATACACTCAAGCACCACGTATTCACTTCCCACAACCTCTTCCTTTATGTCAATATTGAGTAGTCATTTCAAAGCTTTGAATGTGTAGTAATGGACTCTAAAATATTCCAAGACCTAACTATGTAGTATGATGCATTCTATTCAGAATATTTCAAATATTACAAACTCAATAATCCAAATTTGAGACCTTTTATTTTTGGAATGTGAAACGATATGAGCTGATGAAAAGTTTAAACATTTATGGTCCTAAAATGCAGGAAACAAATGGCTCTGATTGGGGAAATAGATTAAAAAGGATAATGCGAGGAACCTAGAATCTCTGGTATAGACCAGTGCTTAATTCAATGGGTAATAGAGTCAAGAAGTATAAATACATGGAGCTTCTTTGTAAATGGGTGGAGGGGAAAAAGGTAAGAGATGAAAGAAAAAAATGAACACTACCAAGACTGGGAAAAAATAGGAAAGGGATAAGCTAAAACACACCAAAATTCCTAGAAATATATACATGGTCATAAGGCCCTACCTCCCATTATGCCTAAGATTGATCATGAAAATCCATTGATTGGTTGGGAAAAGTAGGATTTTTGCAAAAGAAGGGAATATGCTTGTGAAGCACAAAAAAAATAAAAAATAACATATAAGTCTAATAGAAATCTAGCTCACACAAGAAGTCCTTATACTCTAGCATGCAACCAAAATCCATCTTTTATCATATAATCCTACGGTTTTTTTATAATCACCAGATATTCCTCTACAATTCATTTCAAACAAATAGAAACTATCAATTTGAAATAGGCCCAATTGCACACCTCAATCTAAACCAGCTTGTACTTGACCCAGACCAGAGATGTTATCATTTCCAAAAACACTATTCAATACAAGGCCATTCTTTGCTGAAGATATTTCATCATATTTTTTGATTACTAATTCAGCCAGCATATTTTTCCTTTCGTTAGCTGAAAAACCATCACCTCCATTTGCAAACCAACAAAAATGAGCTAAAGTCCTTGAGGATTGTTTTGAAATTCCAACGCTACAAGAATGATCACTTCCCACTTGTTGACAATAATTTGAAAAATCAGATTTAACATCTATGTGATTTTCCTCTCCTTGTTCCCTTGAACTCTTGCAATTTCTGATTGGCACATATAATGCATTACATCCATTCTAACTAATTTTATTTTTAACTTATTTCTATTGTTCCTCTATTTTATCTACTTTTGTAACATTTTCTTTAGGTATCACATTAATTATAACCACATCTAAACATACCATGGAAACATCTAAAATAGAATAGTCTTCTTGTATACCAAAATCTAAACTAGGATTAATACCCACTAATGTTAATGGTAATTCCTAGGCATTACTTTCTACTAGCATAGGATAAAATTTAAAGGGAAAATTTTCCTCTTCTTTTATGTAGATAAGATCATCATTGAGAGAATTGATAGATTGAGAATATAATCCTCCTATACCTTTGTCAATCTAGGCTTATCCATTCTTTTGTGTATGCATCTTTTCTCCATGCGAGTCCTCCTTTTCTTGGTCAAAATGGACGTTCATATCTTCTTTTGTATTGATGGTATTACAAGAAAATGCATCCAAATAAAATTTTGTAATATGACCATCTTTACACACAAATCCACACCAGAATTCATCATCTGATCCTTTCAAGAACCTATCTAGAATGAAGACATTCTTGTGTTCATCCGAGAATGCCTCTTCCTCAAAAGAAATAAGTGACTCCTCACTTGGTCTTGCCTACATTATTGTTCAAAATGATTCTATTTCTTTACCTTCATCTTGATGGGAACTTCTTTCTTGTTGTTGATTTTGAACCCAATGTGACAGTAAATCATTCCATTTAGCCGAGTTTTTTAGAGTATCTTGGTCACCCAAAACTAAAAAATTATAAGATGTCAACTCTTCATATTCAATTGGGTTCTTCTTATTACAAAGCCTTTCTTGATTTTCTATCTTTGTCCACTCAAATTCTTTGAGACTGTAAAATATACAATGCAAATCTTTGGATATTAAAGTTGATTGATGATCTTTGGATGGATGCAAACTTCACTTTTCAACTTCAAATATGCTTACTTTGAGACCATTCCACAAAGATTGAAGTATGGGGTCTTTTATTGTGAGAATTTCTTTGATTGTTGGTACAAATATTTTTCTAGACCAGGTTTTTGATTGGGCTTTCTTCGAATCATTTTTAGAGATCTTTAACTAAAACATAGTCACCAACCTTCATTTCAAGGAAGGCACCTTCAGGTTTATTTGAAGAAAAAAATCACCAGCACTTCAATTCTCTCCCCAGTAGATTCACCAAAAATCTATTAGTTAATAGATTGGCCTCTCTATCAATAACAATTGAACAAACTGAAAATAAGGAATAATAGTTTGATCTTTGAATTGTATAGGAACAACTCCCTATGATAGATTTGCAATGAATATGTTTTTGTGTTGTTTTCAATATGTTGGTGAATGAATTTTGTTTTCCTTTATTAATTCAATACAACTCTTTGTATACCCTCATGAAAAAAATATCTCAATCAAATAGATTGGGTAAGTGTACTGCTTATCGCTTCCCTCTAAATTTTTAAAAAGGTACATCTCCCTCCATTAGTTATTCAAGGAATAAAAAAACTTAACAAATGATGTGTGTGCTTTTAACCACAAAGCTCATAAGGCTTCCCTACTCATTCTGATATGAGAGGCATTGTAGTGCTAATATTCCATAGGGTTTTTCAAAGAAAACCTTAAAGTTTTTTAGATATTCAATGACAAGAAAGAACTGACATTAAATCAAAGTTCAATATCAATAATCTCCATGTTTACCTCACATGGAAATGCTTCAAAGAAACAAAGTCTCTTGTTACTAAAATTAAATGCTTCAACTTTAGAAAGGAAAGAAATTTTTAGATGATAAGAACTTATACTTCCAGAAATCAAATACACATGTATTTTAGTCGAACCAACATTCACAAAGAAACATTCATCCAATGAATTTAAACACCAAGATCTAAACAACTTCTTTTTCAAAAACCAAAACAAAAATTTCCTAACCTCCCTTACTCTTTTTCTAAACCCATATTATTCTTTTCTACCCTAACTTATAGAAGTTCACGTGAAAATCAGGGGAGGTCTCCCTGAAAACACGACCTCCCCAAAAATAGTTAATAAACCAGAAAGAGTATTTAGAGGACACATGTCCCAGTTAAAAAATAATTAGATAAAAATTTTAAAATATTAAAATATCCTAATCAGTAGACTATTGATCATCATCATTATCATCTTGACCTCCATTTTTCCAGGCATCATGGGCTGTCTAGAGCTCCTGTTTCATCAGTGTATTTGGATTCTTCAGAGAGTGGATCTTAACCTTTGCAATTTCCTTTTCTCACTGGAACCTCAAAATTTTCTCAGCATGTTTTGTAAGTTGATCATCTCTTATATACAACATTTCCTTGACCTGGGAAACTTGTGTGATGTCATTAGCAGTGATGTATTCTTTAGCCTTAATCATCTCCATATGTACCTTGAACAATTTTATTGCTTCTTGTGCATCCATTCCACATAACCTGAGTTCCCAGTCGTGAGTCGAGTTAACAACCTTGTTATCATTTACCAAGTTCCCCTGCATATCTTGAAGTTCATATGCAGAAGTCTTCATCTCAGCAATAACAACCCTAAAAATTGACACTCTCCATATTATAGTCTTCTTCAGAATGAAGAATTGGCATTCATCACTCACTAACTTAAGAGAGTTCTCATTTAGGAATTTTCCAGTCCCATACTTTTCTATTTACCTAAAATTGGTCAGCAAGGTCTCCCATCTATTCTCCTCTTTTTCCCATAGCAGATTCTAGTTCTGAATTTCACAGATGAGGGTCTATGCATCATCACATAGCTTCCTAGATTCTTGACTATACCTTTCCTTGTTCTTGATCACACCTTCGATCCAACTCTCTACAACATTCACTATGGATCTACCACGCTGTACTTGACTTAGAAAATTCTTGTTTTCAGGGGAAGTTGGGTCAAAGTTTTCAAGATCTTGCGCTAATGGAAGTGGGGTGAAACAACCAAGGGTATCAATAAATTGTGCCAAGATTCTAATGTTCTACTACAACTCTTTCTTTTCTCTGCCATCTTTCTTAGAGCGAGTGAGTATTTTATGAGTAGACTATTTGAAGTGATGGTTATCTACATCCCTATCCATGGTACCTAAGTATACCCTAGTGATTTTAAAATCCTCCTTAGCCGGTTCCTTACCTTCATCTTTGAGTCTATATGAGGCAATCTATGCCATCCACTAACCTGTCTTCCAATTTGCAGTGAGTCTAGTCGTGGTTTTGATTTTCTTTGGTTTAGGTGTTTTATTTGTGTACTTGATGACCATGTCCTTAATTGGGATAGACACCGTGACTAGGCTTTGCTTCTTGTTTATAGTGGTTGTTAGCCACTTTGCAGTGGAACTTGGGCTGGATTTTCCTCCAACTTCCCTAGATGGTGTGACTGTAGAAGCCACGTTTGAATGTCCAAATTGGAAGATATTGACATCCAGGTCTTTAACATCAAAGATCTAAGAGTTGAGTTCCTTTTCTTTCATCTCCATATCCATAAGCATAGATTTGTCACTTTCCACCTTCTTCTATGAATTCCTTTGGGGCCTGGTGAATCTAGGTGCAAGTTGATTCAACGCTGGATCAGGTTTGTGTTTTCTATGAGAAAACTTCTTGTTTTTACCTACATGAAAAGGCACACAAGTAGAGCTAGAAACATCCTTAGGAGAGTTTAAAGAAGCCTTATCAAATTTAATAGTACTGGTTCCTTGATACTTCATCAACTTCTTCTCTTTGATCCCATCTCTAGTTTGTTCTAGGACTCTCCTAGTTCTCTATTGTATATTGTCTTCTTCTTCAATGTCCCAATTGATAGTGGGCATCAAAAACTCATCTAGTTCTTGATAGCCTAATTCATAATGATCAGAATTATCTTCTTCTATCCTAGCAATGTCTACCTTCACTTGCAAAGTCACGATTTGAGCCAGAACCATCATCATATGTTCCCTCTTTACTATCTCGGTTTCATCATGACAATCTTCCCAGAAATATTCTAAATGTGGAGTGGGAGGATGCATCATCAGTCCGAGGTCTCGTGAAAAACACTTATTGTCAAATCCTTTCCTCTCTACATAATGTTGGAAATTGAAGTTTTTCAAATCATCTCCTATACTCAATGCATCCGACATAGAGATACATGTTAACATGCCCAATTTTATAGGAAAATAATCTTCCCAATTGTCCCTTGGTTGAGCCTTTTTCACCACATCAGTTAGCCACCTACAAATTTTAGCTAAAATGAAACAATTGGAATAGAAACTGTGAAGCTTTATTGGCTCTTCTTTAAAACTTCCAACTTGGATATAACAAAAATGAGGGAATTGAATATAGAAGCTTCCATACTTCTTAACCAAGGCTTGAGCTTCTTGAGATAGTCTTTTAGTGTGCCTGTTTCTTAGTTCAAAGTAGAGACTCCCCAAGAATGCATTGTGAACTCTCTTGAAATCATGCAAAGCATTTTCTTTCTAGAGCATGGGATAATACTCATACACTGAAATATATCCATCAGAAAGATGGTGCGAAATTCCCCTAATTTCCTGGGTACAAGCTAAATAATAAATCAAATAAGAAGACATAAAGAAATTATTTTTGAACTTTCTTTCCATGTTGAGTTTCTCTCTCATTGAATCATCTATGAGCTCAGCCCAGTCCAAATGCTTCTTTCCTTCCAAAACAGGTTGAACATAACAATAAATCCAGTCATCAAATGCATAAGCTTCCGCTAAACCTCTAGCTTGATGTAATAACAACATAACATCATGAACTTGTTGTTGCATGTGATATTTGTTAGGATGTTTCGGCAATCTATAACCATCCTTCTGAGGATTTAACAAGCAATGTTTAGCTATATTGTTCATGTGTCTTTCTCTGTCTTCACTGAACTTGATGACAAATTGGGTGAGAGAGAAATTTACAAAACTTTCTTTAGGCAATTTAAACATAGATGATATGACTTCTCTATTTATGGCAAGGAGGGTTTCACAATTATCCTTTCTAATGGTCTCATAGACTAAAGCATAGTGGGATATACATTCTCTGACTAGTTCAAGGTATGGAGCTACAAGTGGGAAAGAAACTACTTCTAACAACCCGCTACTTAAAATTTCAATGGTGAAAGGCTCAACTAGAGTATTTCTCAATCTCTCCTTCAATTTTTCTCTAAATCCACACCTTTCAAATCTGTATCGCTTGTGATAGGCCCTTCACATGCAAGGCTAAAAACATTCCCAAAAAGATGCAAAGTAGACTTCATGGTGTATAGAATAAAAAAATATCCCACTTGTTCTAGAACAATCCTGATAGGAATGCACAATATTGGAAATTAAAATAAAGGGAAAGGGAAACTAGACTCACCTTCAATTCACATAGCCAAGATGAAAACTAGTAGAAACTGTTACGCTTCTCCAGACACTCCGTAATAATAAGGATGAGGTTAAAATGATTTACCTTTAACCTTTTAAAGAATGAAGAGCCAAAATATCATTAAATTAACTGACAACACCCATAACTTCAAGTAATGAAGACTTGACGTTTACACGTATGTCTTAAATGCATGCAAGTACCCACTTTTGAGACCCCCAACTTATAATGATTACTTTCCTTTAAAATGGTGGCTTCCTAATGTCACTTTAGGTATGATAAAATCTTTATAACCTCTAGCATTGAATGCACATCTCCTCATAATGTACTCCTTATAGGGTCCACCAATTTTGAACCTTGTTGAACTTCTTGAACATATTTCATCTTGGTTCAGATGGTTCAAAGAATATTCCATCGAGAAAGGATCCTCTTGGAATCTACATGTACTGCTTGAACCTTAATGAACTAAATTGAACTTTTTTCAAACCGGTTCGAGACCTATAGATTAAATCATACTTCAATTTACACTTCACAAAAATGTTAGCTAAAAATGTCCCGCACACAACTTTGAACCTATTGAACCTATATGAACACTATTGAACTCTTTTCAAGATGGTTTGATTGGTACAGAAGAATAAACAAAAATAGGCAAAAATATGAAACAAACTAAAAGTGATTTTTATGAAGGACAAGGAGTTGAACTAGAAACCTTTAGGAAAAGAAGAGGGAAAACCAATGACGAACTTAACAATAATTTAAAACAAGATGATACAAGCTATTAATGGGGTGTTCTCTTAACTTGAGAGCATAAGAGACTTCTAATGAATGTTCATTAGTATGACACATCCACATCTAGGCATAAAATCCTATACTTAAAAATAATATCTAATGTTGTGCTTTATTTACCACAACCATGAAAAACCAAACATAGTTAAAATCACCACAATGAAATCTATGCATACACCTCCACGACCGTAATGGTCACATACTATAGTTTAACCATAAGAAATGTAAATCTATTAGACAACATGAATAATAGAGGAAATAAATAAATAGTGACTCACATATTACCTTATAATCACATATTCAAAAGCATAGTTTGATACCCATAATTAATTCATTCCTTTCATCATATATCCACCCATTCAAAAATAAATCAATATGAGATAAATCACTGAACAACAACCATGATTCAAAGTCTGAGTCACA
Source organism: Chamaecyparis obtusa (assembly GCA_027943335.1). Lineage (NCBI taxonomy): Eukaryota > Viridiplantae > Streptophyta > Pinopsida > Cupressales > Cupressaceae > Chamaecyparis > Chamaecyparis obtusa. The sequence goes on along the minus strand of BSBK01000518.1, from coordinate 2,570,361 downwards.
CTTAGTTGTCATAGTAACAAGGGGAAATATGAACAAATTTTTTGATCATTTCCATAGAGTTTGGAATAGATATAAATAGTCTCTTCACCTTCCTGGAAGTTATATAATGACCAAGAAAATAAAATGTTATCAAAGAAATCTTGAATAAATAACAATAGTAAACTAAAGGAAACACCCAACCAGGTGTCACATGATCTTTCTTTTATGCTTTTATTGAGACCTTAAATTCCATCTTGAGCACATGTTTTCCACTTGGCAGGATGACATACATTTCATTCAAGATGCCTTTTTGCTTCCACTCAAATATACACTCGAGCACCACATGTTCACCGGTGAGTTTAACTATTGGTGAGCTTGAATGTAGCATAAGACTAAACATGGCCTCTTTGTCTTTCAGTTTTGGGTCCCACATACTCCTTTGCGCCTTTCTCAAAGTCTTAAATTTATCATGAATGATTGCTACTTGGAAACACATCAGATGATTTTCTATAATCATCGTGACAATCCAAGACTCGACTATGCAGTATGATGCATTGTATTCATAATATATTGAATATTGCAGACTCATTAATCCAAATTTGAGACCTTTTATTTCTTAAATGTGAAACTATATGAATTGATGAAAAGCTTAAAAAATTTTGGTCCAAAAATACAGGCAACACAATTAAAGGATATCCAATCTCTATTAGAAAAAGGCCTAGTGGATGATAGCACTTATGATAAGGAAAGAGACCTAAGAGACCAATGGTTCAAAATAACCAAAGAAGAGGAGGTATTCTAGAAAAAAAAATTCAAGTATCCAATGGGTAAATGAGGGTCATTAAAAAACCAAATTCTTACACCAACTCACTATGAGACATAGATCAAGGAATATAATAAAGAAACTGATAACTTGTGATGGATCAATTCTTACTAAGGAAGATGACATAGATTTAGAGGTTGTTTCCTTATTTTCCCACTTATATCAAAATATTCAAGCGAACAAGGCTAAAATTGATAAGATTCTAGAGGTCATTCCCAACCTTATCACAAAAGAAGACTTGAATGAAATACTAAAACCAATTACTATGGAAGAAGTCAATAAGGTGGTATTCTCCTTTGGGGCTTTTAAGGTTCCTGGCCTTAAAATATCATTAGGATATTGTTGTTGAATACATTCTCAAAATGGCAAGAGACTTTTTTAGATTAGGTAAAATTATCTACTAGCTAAATGCTACATTTATTACCCTAATAAATCCTATACAATCCTAATAAATTCTAGGATTTAACCTTATAATCCTATACAATAAATTATCTACTAGCTAAATCCTATCCAATAGGAACAATATATGTAAGCTTACAATAATTTATAGGATTTAGCTAGTAGATAATTTATCGTAAGCATAATTTATTGTAAGCTTACATTTATTGTTCGATCATATGGAACAATATTCTAAAATGTAGGGAGTTATTTTTTTTCATATTAGAAATTGTTTACAAATAGAAGCCCCTTTCAAGAAAATACACTAGAAACCATAAAACAACTAAGAATACCAAGAGTCACAATAAGATGTTCCTATTTAGATTTGATCTTGAATCTCCATTATGGAAAATCAATGCTTTTAACCAATTAAGCTCAACTCCTTGGACAAATGTAGGAAGCTATTGAGAAGGGGAGTGAGTAGTAACATTTAGACTCATTTTTGGAATGAGGTTTGGAGAGGTAAAAAATCTCTATCTTCTCTAAATAACACGGATGGTCTCAAGAACTCTTGCATTACTGTTATAGGAGTGAAAGCATATGATTACATTTTTTGGAATAGGGGATCCCCTTCTTGGATCAAATTTAAAGACAAGTTTAATAATAATAGTTCTAGAGGTACAAGATGACAATAAGAGTGGGATATCAAGTTAGGAGAGATTCTTTCTACTTTTGGGGAGTGACCAATATTTAATCAAACTATGCAAGATGAATTGGTATGGAGACTGTCTTCTTTAGGTGATTTTTCAATCAAATCATCCTATTTATTTCTCTACTTGGCCCCTTCTCCCTCCTCTCAAATTATTTGGAGAGGAATTTGGAACCCAAAACTCATCCCCAAAGTTACCAACTTTTGGTAGATTGTATCACACAATAAAATTATTACTTTGGATAACTTGATAAAAAAGGTTTTCAATTCGCTAACAAGTGCAATATGTGTTACAATGATAATGAAAGAACCAATCATCTATTTCTGCACTATCCTTATGCCACTGATGTTTGGTCCTAGTTTTTGTCTCCAATATCTGTTTCTTGGGCCTTCTCTAAAACTCTCCCCCTCTTTATTGATTCTTGGTCTTTTTTCCCTTTCAAACATGTTGTCATTAAAGATATTTGGAAAGAGATCCCCCCAACAGTCACCTAGGGCCTCTAGAAGGAGCATAACGATAGAATCTTTAGGGAAACAACTAAAGCTAGTTGGGAGGTCTTCAATATTATCTAACACCAAGTTGTAGAGAACCTAAATGTTGCTTCCTTTGGGAATTTTAAGGAAATGTGCTTTGTTCTAGAAATAAGGATAAAAGAAACACGAGGCCTTACTCAGAATATGAACAATATATATTGGAACACGAAACTTAGAAGAAAGAGTACTCTATGGAGCCCTCCACCTTAGGATTGGATTAAGTATAACTTTGATGGGTGCTGAAAAGAAAACCCTATCCATGCTAGTGCTAGTGCAATTTAGAGACTGGATAGAGTAAACTTATTGAATTTTCTACAAAATACTTAGGGATCAGATCCAACAACTATGCTAAAGATATGACAGCTTAGAAAGGAATACAACTTTCTAAGAAATTGGGGTTTAAAAAGGTAATTATTGAAGGAGATTCCAAGCTAATAGTTGACATTATAAATCAATTAATTAACAAACCTTGGAAGATTAGAGCCCTATTGAGATATTTTGTTCTTCTCTCTCTCTCATGGCCTTCTCATATTTTAAGGTTCAATATATATCGTGAAGGAAATCAAGTGGAAAACAGTCGCTAAAGAGGGGCTGAATATTCAAACTTGGATCCGTTGGAGGGTAAATTCAATCCCACCAAATATAAAAAATAATATTTCAAATGAAAAAGGGTCGGTAACATTTAAAAATTAAAGATTTATTTGTAACCATGATGATGTAGATTATTCAAATGAGTTGTATATTGATGAGTGAGCCTCATATGATGAAGTGGACAAAAGCAACCAAAGATTATAACTGAGGTAAGTCTTGTATATATGATGACATAAGGGGAGATAATTATCACCTTGTCAAGTGTACTTACATCAACAATTACATGAAAATGTATTATGATATGAAAATACATAAGATAACCAATGCTCCTACTAAGTCTTGCATACCTAATTATAACGATTCTAGTTGGATCACCCATGGGATAAAAATTATCAAGATTTTGGGAAGTAATTTTGGCATGTGGAGCCAAATTTGCTAAGTTGTCTCCCATAAAGGCATTTACATTTCCCTAGAGGATAATTATGGCCATTTATCATTATAGTAAAATACCTTCCCCCAAGGCTATCCATATTTCTATCAAGGTGAAAATCATTTTAGGCTATCTTCATTTTGCTAGCTACTACTTTCTTTGGGAAGCAACTTGGAGGGTTGAGTTTACTATTGCTATCATTGGGGCTCAAGGAAATATACAAATCCTATCAACTATGACTCCATGGTGAAAAATATGGAGCCTTGGGACCTATTTGTGGCCTCTAGTCTTGTCCCCTTTTGGAGGGTGATGTAGGGGTACAATGTTATCGTTTCATCCAAATTTACCAACTCTTGGTTTGGTGGCACTGTCAAAATTGGAAACTTGGAGTTTATTATCATGTACCAGTTGGTTGGAGAAGAAATGTGTCTTGAGAATTATGGCTTAAAGGTGGTGAAAAAGAGTAATGGTAACTACTAGGCCTTCATGAAAAAATTGTTGGGAGAAGGAGAGCAGTTAAAAATATTTCAAAATAGGTATGGTAGAATGGATCTTCCTCCCTCATATGCTTTGGTAAGTCTTCACATAATGCATTATTTTAGTTTGGAAGGAATATTTATGGTTTTCCATGATTATCATTTCCCTCTGTTGAAACATGTCCACCATAGGGAAAAAGTGAATGTCCCCCTTTTTTCTTTTCTCATCTTTACAATAGAGTATAGAGAGTGGTGCCTCCCCTCCTCTCCATCAAGGCCTCATTATGGCTCTCTACAAATTTTCCTTGGATAGCGACCCTCACGGTACCCCTTGCTCCCTTTTGTGGTCAAGTGCCCACCTCCTCACCACCACAACCTCCACATGAACCTCCCAGACATATCATTGTGGGAAATGATAAAAACTCACCACCCTCTGGTAAGGGTAAGAAAAAGAAGGGTGTTGTTAATACCCACCCCGTTTTGTTAATGAATTTTTCTTATCACTCTAGAAAATCACAAATCTCCCCTGGACCTCCTGGTGTCTTCCAAGAAAATAAACCCCAATAAAGTGTCTGGCAACAAGAATGTTACCATTACTATCCTAGAAGATGAAGGGATTTCCAGCCATAACTCTAAAGATGTGATTATTGAAGAGCCCACCTTTGCTACTAGGAATAGAAGGTTAGCAAGGCTTTCCAAAAATCAAATTGACCCCCTTTCCAAAGGGAAAAAAATTATGTTTGATGGAGAGAATTCCTCTTCTATAGACAACTTAGAGGCCTATGAGGAAGAACAAGAGGATCAAGTTAATACCTCTCCCAATTTGTCCAAAGAGAAAGATATGGAAAATGGTTACTAGGTTAATGATAATGTGAATAATGATTATTCTTGAGATTCTCAAGAGGAGGAGAACAATAATGAGGAAACTCATGAGATGCGGGAAGAAGAGGTAGCCAGGGAGGTTCATCTTAATGGAATAGTGGAAAGACTAGACCAACTAGAAAGAAATATGGTTGAGAAAGGCCAGGCTATTGACAAAGCTTTGGAATCTCTTATCTGAATCACGAATGGAATCATGGACAAAGTTGTAATGGGCACTTATATTCAAAAATCAAATATTAGGAGGCATCTCAAAAAGGTGGGATACAATGCGAGTAATACCCATAGACACCTGAAAGTAGGAAAGCTAGACACGTGGTTTGAGGCGATTTGGGAGTTGGAGAAAGATTGGAGTCTTATTGGAGGCCTCCAAATGTCTTTAAATGATTCCTATGTTTTTTTTAGTTTATTTTGTTGTTTGCTTCAGGTTGACGTTGTTTATCCATCTTAAGACTCAATGGACTATTATAGTTTCCTTAGACTATATTGTTGATAAGTGGTTTATGGATAGGGGTTCAATTTATAGTTTACATTTTTTTAATGATATGATGGACGTTGTTGTGCTTATGCTTAGTGGTACTATTTTGAATGTTACTGGTTAGATAAGTATGTTATGCTTGTCAATTTTTGGTGGTTTTTTGATAATCTAGTTTTATACAATGTAGGGGCCCCCCACTATTTTTGTTGTGTCCTAATGTTGTTATTGTTTTGATGTGCCTATCTGTACAAGATCAAGGCTCTATCCACGCTTATCTAATAAAAAACAAATATGCCTTGTTCATCTCTAGCCATCCTAAACAATCATTTTTTACGTATTCCATACACTTTGTTCCACCCCTTTGCTTATACTCTAACCCAACCAATGCAAGACAAATTGATCAATAAAAATGACCTCCAATCAAATTTAACTTTCATTCCAAAAAAAAACTGAAATATTTATGCCCAACTAAAAATATCTAATAGATTTATCTTTGAATTTCACATGGCAATCTTTTATAATAATTGTTTTGTCTATTAATTTTAATTTTTTTAAAAAATATTTTGAATAATTTGAAAAGCTTTAAACATCAAATTTTTAAATTGTATAAGTCTTGTCCAACTTTATAAAAAAAAATGTTCAAATTTAATACACAAAGAATTGTGATAAATACTCAAAGAACCAATTATTTAATTAGTTTATAACCTGAAGATCCCTTACATTATTGTGTCATGGGACTACCACTTAGGTTTCAAGTTTTAATCAACGAGTTGTAGCGCACCGTCTTGGAATCCTACCCAAGTGTATATATATTTATGAATCGCCAACAATAATGGGGATCATGACCCCTTTTAGATTTTCAATTATTATACCATTCATAATAAAAGTGCAAGGGAAGAAACCTACAAATTTTTAGAAAAATATTCATTATAACATCAATAAAAGTGCATAGCTTTATTCTCACTTTCTTGTTCAAGATTCTCCTTGGATGATTGCATGCTTTATTTTCACTTTCTTGTTCATGGTTCTCCTTTAATGATTTAGTCTTAGTTTATTTAAAGGTTTATGACTTATTTAAATTGTTAGTTATAAAATTTGATGTAAACGTCATCATTATTATTTTATAATTAAGTAGTAGATTTTCTTAATGATACTGTTTAATTATTTAAGTTTTTATTTAATAATTATTATTATTTTATATTTGAAAAATTGATATTTAATTTATATGGGATTTTTAAGCTTATCATATCTATTATAATTCCTTGTATTAATTCAAATTATTAATGATATGCATTGTATTAATATGATATCATATAATTTGAAAATTTTAAAGTACCATAAATCTATTGTAAATAATTATCATTTTGAAAAATGACTACAATGTAATGTACATCTTGCACATATTAAAATTTGAATTTCTTTAATGGCATGCTATGCATTTTTTTTAAAGAGGGGTAAACACTTTTACTTGGAGCTATGAACCGTTGATGCCACAAATGGAGGACTTCATCCCCAATGGGATTTGAACCTTGATGGAAAATATAACAACACAATAATTTCACCATCACAACATGCCAATGTTGGTCAATGCATGCTATTATTATATTAAATATTTCTTTTCTAATTTCTTTAAAAAAAAACTAATCCTATCCCATATTATTTATGAAATTCATTATATCTTTACTGTATTAAATCCATTGTAATTAGCTATATAGTTTTTTAGTTTTATTTTTTAATCTATTCCAACCATAAACATTTGCATAAACCTTTTTTTTTACTTGTTTCGATTAGAGAAAATAACAATTTGGCAAAATCAATTGCAAAATAAAATATTACATGGACCTCAACTTTACTTTGTCTAATTGTAGTGTTTTCCACTTTTTAGTTTCTGAAAGTTGTGCATGCACACACACATTAATGCATGATTTTTAGTCACATAGGCAATTCCCTTTCCATTAATTTCTTAATTTTTAAATTTTTTTTTTCTATTAAGATAGTTTAATAATATTTACAAGTAAGGAGCAAAGTCTAAGTATCACCATCATTATTCACACCCCCATTACATATACAATTACAAAATTGGGGGAGTGATAGTTCTAACTAGAAATTATGCAGCTGAAATTAAAACATTAATCTACTCATGATACAACCAGTTACATATAATTCAAAAAAAGAGGAACTTAGAGTGTTGTTGTAGTCTAATCCCAACCATCAGTGTGGCTGTCATTATCAGTTTGGACCACTGGATTATCCACTAGTGCCTGATCCTCTTCATGTCTGTTCACTGCATCCCAACCTGATTGTGTACCCCCTAGATTGGGGTCAATGAGGGCTTCCCCCTCAAAACCACTATTTATCTACCATCCACTAATCATATTGTTCAAGTCCTCCACTTCTGTGGGGGCTAGAAAACTTTGGTATTCTGTAATGTAGTTTGTAGCTTGAACTTGGTCTTTGTTGATCATCAAGCTGCCCTCCTGAACTAGTCTCGTGAATTCACTCCTCATAATGTGAAGAACCAAGGAGATCCGTGTCATGATATTAAAATGTGTGAGTTTAAGATTAAACTCAGTAAGTTTCCTTTTCTCTACTTGAAAGACTTCTTTGTTCCTGTCCTTCCAAAGAGTCCATAAAATTTCAATTGTTAATGTAAACCAAAGATTATTAAGCTTAGAATCAAATCTTTCCACATAACCAGCAAGGATTTCACTCCAAGAGATAATAGACATACAATTCCAAAGACAAGGGGAGCCAAGAAAAATAGACCAAATCTTACGCGCATAGACACACTCAAAAAATAAATGCTCAAAAGACTCAACATCATTGCATAAACTACAAGAAACAAGAGCAAGACCAATGGAAGAAAGCACTTGACCAACATCCAGTTTCTTAGTCAAAAGCAACCACTTAAAACAGATTTTCTTAGGTTCTGCTTTACCTTTCCAAAAATAATAAAAAAAGAAAGTCCAATTAGAAAAGGGATTAATCTGCCCCCAACACTAGGACACCCAAGCAATAAGAGAGGAATCATTCTTCATATAGTGATACACAATCTTAGTAGTAGTTTTTGACAACAAACTGCCATCAGACCATTTAACCTTATTAAGGAAAGTTTCTAAATCAATAATCTGTCTTCTGTTATTAGTATTAATTGCTTTCTTAATAAGGGTATAAGTCTTCTTCTGAGAGTTAGGAATGTTAAATTTGGTTTTAATACTCTCCCACTCCCCTAGTTGCCCACCATCCAAGATGTCCTAAATTAGAGAGATCCCCTTCAGATTCCAGAGCTTAGTAGACCCCACCAAATAGATTTGTCCTTAACAAGAAAGTATGGAGGACCACCTATTACCCCTCTTTTCAGAATGAACTGCCTCACCTGGACCCAAGCCTTCCAAAAAACTTGAATTTTTTTGGAACCAAACAATCTCATTTTAAACTCTCCAAAGACTATATCATAAATTGGCACATCCTTCCATTGCTTACCTTTCCTGATAACCAACTTCACAATATTGTTCCTTATGAGGATTTTCCATTGTTCATTACCCTAGAGAGCTTTTAGCACCCATTTGGATGCAAGGGAAAAACCATGTGCTTTAAGGTCTTTCAACCCCAACCCTCCTTGGCTCTTTTCTTGACAGCACCAAGCCCATTTAACACAATGTCTTTTCCTATTACCCTTCCCATCCAACCATAAGAAGTCTCAGAGAATCTTCTCAATCACATTCACCTGAGAACTTAGGAACAACCAGGCAGAAGAATATTATAAATGTGATGAGTTGAAAGAACTTTTTGCACAACTTGGAACCTCCCAGCAATGGATAGGGATTGGGTCTACCATTTAATATGTTTCTTACTGATTTTGTCATAGATCCAATCCCACATATTAGCAAGATTGGGCTCTACTGAGAAGGGAATACCAAGATATCTAACAATCTGATTGGGCCCTACCCATTGCCACCCCTTATTTTCTAGCCAATCAGGTGGCTCATGAGACCAACCCAGCACAGTGGATTTGGATGGAGAAATTTTTGACCACAAGGCTTGACAAAAGAGATTTAACCTCTTAATGGCATTATCAAAGTTGTCTTCTGAGAGACCTAGGAAAAGAGAGGTGTCATCTACAAACTGGACATTTAGCAACTCTTCATTATTAGGAAGAGAGATTCCTTTTAAGGGAGGCCCTATTTCTTGAGCCCTTAAGGTATAAAACAAATCATCTACAGAAATTACAAACAACAGAGGGGCAATCAGGCATCCCTCCCTTATAGACCTTTGAAGCACAATAGGTTTGGACAAGGAGCCATTAACATCGATGACTATAGTAGCATCTTTAAATAAAATACTTATCCATTTGCAATAGAGATCTGGAAAACCAAATTGTTTTAGCATACCTAGAACAAATCCCCATTCTATCCTATCATAGGCTTTTTAAAAATCTAACAAAATCATTGCCACCTCCTACCCATCTGACTTAGCCCAGTGCATGGCCTCCCAGCTTGTAATTAAGTTCTCCAGAATGTATCTCCCTTGAATAAATCTTGTTTGTGTATGTGAAATAAATCTATTTAGTAGAGGGGCAATCCTTCTAGCAAGAGCTTCAGCTAAGATTTTATAAGACAAGTTAAACAAGGTGATCGGCCTCCAGTTCTTAGCAAGAGATCTATCTCCTACTTTCGGAAGGAGTTTAACAAACCCTTTATTAATAGAGCCTCCTAATGACCCTTTCATGAAAGCTTCTTCATACACATATAGGAGCTCAGCACATATCCAGCTTTTTTTCTTCTTATAAAATTAAGTAGGGAGACCATCCATCCCTGGGGATTTCCCATTTGAGAAAGAGTCAATGGCTGCAGAAATTTCTTCCATAGAGAGAACCTTACTGAGGTTGTTTTGTTCTGATATTGAGAGTTTTTGAGGGATGAGCTTAAGGCAATCATTCATTTCTACTTGATTGTCATCTGACACCTTTGAGGAGAATAATTCACTATAGAAACTATAAAATGCTTTTTGGATGTCTTCTAGCTCACTAGTATGTATGCCCTCCAACTAAATTTCATTGATCATTTCTCTTTTTTGCTTGGCCCTTATAATATTGAAAAAATACCCAGACCCATTATCCCCCTCATTAATCCAGTTCATTCTGGCTCTAATTTTCTGACCTTGAATCTTATATCTTTGAATGATGCTCAAGTTGTGCTTAGTGTTAGCCAACTAGGTTTCCAGTACATCATTATTCCCTCTATCCTGAAGTTCTTTTTCAATAATGTTCACCCTGTTCTGCCAAAATGATTCTTCTTTATTCCTATCCATTGCCAGTTTTTTACCAATCACTTGAAAAATGTTTCTCCAAGTTTCCACCTTCAGATTCCAAAGTGCAATAGCATCTAAGAGAGGGTTACCAAGTCTAGTAAGTTCAGTGACCATAAGAATAGCATCTAAATTATCAGGATATTCAAGAAGTGATGTATTGAGCTTAAAGGGGCTATCTTTCCTATGTATACCATCCAAGCTCCTATTATCATCAATCCTGCAACAGGTTTGAATAGGGGAGTGGTCTGATAGTGAGGTAGGGTAAACTTGGACAGGAGCATGATTGCTCTTCAGGATGAAGGAGAATGAGGAGACATCTCCATAGAATCTGTCTAATCTACATTAAACTCTTTGCTTTCCTTTTTGATTATTGCACCAAGTCTACCATATATCAGGAAACTTACCATACATATGCTCCATAGGATCAAGAAGGTTAAATTGTCTTTTGAATTTATGTCAAAAGAAAATCTCATTGCCTTTCCAAGAGTGAGCTAGCCCTCCTGATTTATCTGCTCTTTGTTCCACCATGTTAAAGTTTCCTACAAACACCCAAGGTACTTTTGGAAGATGGGCACAACACCACTCCCATAATTCTTCTCTTTCTCTATAGCTATTTGAAGCATACACATTACAAATTCCAAACACTTTCTCTCCCTACTTCATTATCACCCATATTACTCTTTGACATGTTGAGCATCCATGATTTTCAATAAGACTCTCCCATTTAGGGTGAATGAGAATTGTAACTCCTCCTTTCCCTCTGTCATGATTCGAGTGAAATTCGATATCTTTATCCCAAAGGAACTTCAAAATGGAATGAGCTTGAAAACCTACCACCTTAATTTCTTGCAAACAAATAAAATCTTTAGACTTCAAATTATTACACCACCTCTTAACTAAGTACTTCCTATCTAACATCTCTAACCCCCGCACATTCCAACTATGGATGTGCAGCATCATAATTACTTGGGGGGGGGGGGGTGGTTTGTGTTCTTGCACAACTTATTGAAACAATCAGGTAAGTTCTTTCTCCCTCTACCCCCATTAGATAGAGAATTCCTTTCTGTAGTTTTCCTCTTTTTCCTGAAAACTTATGTAAATTTTCCCTCAAGGTTAGAGGCCACAATAGCAAGGGATCCCGGTGAGGCAGTTGAGGCCGAAGGAGGGGGAAGTAGTTTCCTACTATCTTGTTGCAACTTACCAGCTCTTTCATTAATTGTCATAATGGCTAATTGTTGAGCATTCAAAGAAGGCAGAGTATTTCTGTTAGCAAAGGGCTCTTCAGAATGAACTCTTGGCAGGTGGGTAGCTAGGGGAGTGGGGATAATATCTAAAAAACCTTTCCTGGCAGGGACCACTTCAAACTCCTCATCAAAGAGAGGGTTCGACAATGAGATAAAGCTATTAATAATAGGGATATTTGTAGATTCAGAAGTGCTTGGCTGAGTATCTGGAATCTTTTCAAACTCTAAGGAAGTAATGACAACCACTTCCTTACTGTGATTAGGGGCTAACACAGTTTTGCTAGTGTCCTCCGGAGGGTTAGTCTTGTCAATATCAATGTTTCCATTTTTGCCATTACTGTTAACCACATTAAATTTTTCTTTCTAAATGTGCTTGAGAGTCGGGCAATCTCTTTTGGTGTGACATTGCATCTGCAATGGAAACATGCACTAAGGTTCCCTAATAGGGAGATTTCCCAACAGAACAACTCACCATCAAACTCTAAAGAAATGATCTCAGGAAAGTTGACCTCGGGAGCAAGGGCCACAAGAACTTTGGCATTTAAATGGGGCAATGTAACCCTGGACTACTCAATCTAAATAACTGAGCCTAGGGGCTTAAGAATTTGTGGGATGAAGGGCCAAAATTCCACATTAAGTTTCTCAATTTCCACCCAATTGGGGGGAGAACGAGCCACTACCTTTTCAAAATTGCCTTTAGGGGACCATGGATAGACCCTGAACATAGACCTTCCAACATTCTAAAACCGTTTCTCCAAAACTCTTTCTTGCATATTGTGATTTTTCAAAAAAACTACAAAAATCCCTTTTTGAATCATTCTACAGTAACATAAATTCAAAGTTTTTAACCCCAAAATGTAGCAAGCCAATCATCAAAAATTTTCTGAGTAGGCATTGTATCCTTATCAAGGCAGACAAAAAAGATAGCAATACTTTTAAGCCTAGATTGTTCATTTTTAATGGCGGACACCATGTCCTCATTGGGGGAAAGGGAGAGAGTCTTCGGTCCAAGAGAAGAAAACTTACCATTTTCTCCTCCACAACCACCAGCGCTGACATCTCCTCCACAAGTGAGTCCACTTCCATTGGTTGTGGACCATCCTCCTTCCCCTCCTCCTTGCACTAGTTCCACAAGTTTCCTACGGAAAACTCCATTAAATTGGGTGGCGGCTAAAAAAATTAGCATGCTATCAGCCACCACCTATTTATACGACAACTTCCCCTCTACTTTTTTGACATTACCACCTTCTGATTTATTAATAACATCGTCAGTGGCACATTTAGAAACATCACCCATAATAATATCACCCTCCCCACCATCATGGTTCGGCTCTCCCATTACATGCGTGAACCAGGTCGGGAGCAAATTAAACTAAGAACACACAAGGGCACAATAATAATCAAAACAAAATACCCTTCATAAAATGAATAATATGCATGTAAGAGAGAGAAATAGACATGAAGAAAACAAAAATACACGGGACGCATGGCATGACACACATAATCACGCATAACAAGGACAAAGGTGGACGTCATCAACATTCATGGAGGAAAGTTGCAGAGCCATTTTACAAAGGAGTACCATTATCAAACACTCCACTAAATTTTTCTTTAACTTTTTCTTACCTTAATTTTCTTTTAAAAATCTAATGTATGAGGAAAATATATTCCATTGTCCTAGCTTAGTTATTATTAAATAGTAAGAGCACTATTCATATGCAATCAAAATTGGGGAGTCTCATCAAACTACCCAATCTTGTAGCCTTACCAAATCATCCAATCTATAGTATGGAAGCAAAATATGAAATTTATTTTTATTTAACCTTCATATATACACTCATACAATAAAATTATAATATCTATAAAGGATTTAGAGAAGAGAAAAAATTCAAAAATTTTACAGTTTTTGGACACTTCATGTCTACAAGTTTTAGAATCTCCCTTTGTATTTGGATGTGTTACGCTTCTCATTCTTCTCACCTTTTTCCTTAGGTCTTCCATAGGCAACTAGGGCTTCCTTGGCACTAATGGATACCTTCCTCATCATCTGTTCAAAAACCAAAGAACCCACCATGTCTTCCATCCTCAAAATGACATAAGTATTTCCAATGGCCATAACAAGTGAGTCCCACAAATTAGACAAAGAACAAAGAACGATCTATTATTTCTCTTCCTCATCCATCTTAACACCAATGGATGCTAAATAAGCCACCAACATATTGAATGCTTCCAAGTGGTCTGCAATTTGTCCACTATCCTTCATTCTTGAGGAATATAACTTCTTTCTCAAAAAAATCTTATTTATTAAAGATTTCGTCTGATACATTTCACCAAGCTTCTTCCACAGACTCTTTGTAGAGGAATCTTCATGGACATTGATTAAAATAAAATCTACAAGGAAAAATCTAATTAGACCCTTGGCTTTATGGTCCAAACAACATATTTAGCAACCTCATCTAGATATGTAGGTTCCATGGTAACCTCATCAACAACCTCCCATAGATCTTGATCTATTAGCATATCCTCCATCTTCAAATTCCACATTTCAAAATTATTTCCTGAAAATTTCTCCACCTCTATTCTCCCTGATGAACTAGCCATCTAAAATTTTTGCAACAAGATCACAAAGTACCTTCTACACAAGCTCCCACTCAAATCTAGACTAGCTCAAAAAACCCAACAACCTACAATTGAAACCAAAGGTGATCTGGCTATGATACTACTTGTAAGGAAGTTAAGTAGCATAAAAATTTCTTACACTAATATTGAGGAGAGGATAGTGTAAAAATCTTCTCAGATCTTTTCAATAGTTATAGAAACTTAACAGTAATAAACATAAGGATAAATACCATGCATACCACAACACAAATATTTACATGAGGAAAATCCTTTCTAGAGACAAATCCCACACTCCAAAAGAAGACCAATATATTATTCAACAATGAAAAATATATTATAATATACTTGCAAAGAAAACTTCTTTTAGGAGTATCATTGACTAGAGATCCAGAGGTATCCAGAAAGCTATAAGACTCTTACACACAACCCCTAAAGCTATAAGACTCTTATCTAGAGGTATCCATGGGCCAAAACCACTCAATAAGGAAGTGCATATCTTATCTCCAATATAAGATGACCGATGATGTTTGAATACACACACCGACATGTGTAACTCCCCTTTATGATTCATTTACATGTTTGACACATTTTTTACATTTCCTATTTCAGGAGACTCAACTTCCATAGGCCATAACTTTTGAACCGTGTACTTGGTTTTCTATTATAACCACTTTTCAGAAACCTCTTGTAGTGCTCTATAGTTGGAATCATGTAGCGTCATCTTAAACAAGTTTTGACTCTTTCCGAAGCCTCTAAGGCCTTCAAAACTGAGTTCAAAGTTTCCATACCACCTAAAAATGGCTAACACCTCTAACTGCTAGGTTGAGAATCTTTTTCCCAACAATCTCCCACTTGTTGAACACCTTGCAAGAGAAAAGGGAGTATCTACACCATACTTTAATTAATAGGTATTTTGAGGCCCATAGAATCCAAAAACCATCTGAACTTCTCTATGCTTAGAACCTTTGTTAATGAATCTCCAACACTCATCAAAGTCTCTACCTTAACTAGCTTCAACCTACCATTGTCAACCTCATCTATGACAAAATGATACTAAACATCAATGTGCTTGGTTCTAGCATGAAAATGTATGTCATAATAAATGGTTACTACTCCTTGTTTTATTCCAATGTTTGAACATAATATCTTAAGGAAAATGGCTTCTTTACAAGGACTAGCTATCATATACTCTGCTTTAGTAGTGGATAAGGAAACCATAACCTATTGCTTACTCATCCAACTAATTACACTGCAAAATAATGTAAACACATAAGTGCTAGTGGAGATTTTGTGATCAATAACACCTACCCAATTTGTATCTATAGAACCATGAATATCAAGGGAAATCTCATCTCCTATCATATTACCATGATAACAGAAAGAATACTCTGAGGTACCCTTGAAATATCTAAAGACTCTTTTGACTACATCTCAATGAACTTTACCAAGATTATATCTGGAAAGAACTCCCACTACTTGGGCAAAGTATAGTCTAGTATAAACCATAACATACATCAAACTTCCAAAATCACACTAGTAAGGTACTTTTCTCATGTCTTGCATCTTTGATGGAGATATAAGAGACTGTCTGAGATAGATAATTTTATTCCAACTCTAAAAAGAGCACATAATAGTGTACAATCCTACTGTACCATTCTAAAAAGTAATCACCCTTAATCAAGTGCTCATTTTAGTATATATGGGTTCCCACATCGATTTCATGTTCTCCTAATGCTCGTTGAACATTTGATAATTTAAATTAATACTGAGTCCTCTCTTAATTGATTTTCACCAAATTATTTTATCTCCTCACTCTAGGATGGTTCTTACCTCATTTTAAAGTTTGAGGCATGATTTCCACATCTATTGATCTCATTTCTTCATGCGACTCATCTTTTTAGACCTAGAAAGTATTATATTTGTCCCCTTAAAATATTGTCAAATTTTTATGGGAACACAATGGTTTTTTGGGTACATGATGACCTTTTGGGTATAATTTTGTTGACATGGATGTTGTGTAGGGTTACGCAATAGTGTATGAGATTTCACTGAGTGCACAGTTGTACCGACCAACTCTGCCTAAAAGAGGGTACCCGTGAATGAGTTCCCTTGCCTTCCAAGCACTTGGTTATCAGGTCAAGATGGTATTGGACGAGCTTAGTGGACACAATTTTTTTTTTCAAGTCCTAGTATTTTGGGGAAGGTTTAGACATAAACAAGGTATCTTGAAAGAAAATTTTAGAACAAGATTTAAAGAAACTTCAAAAGATAGGATAGGGTGCAGAGAAACAACTCTAACCATAACCTCCTATAAGAGATACCATCAACTCTACTCAAGATAAATGGTAACACTAATTTAAGAATACATGATCAACAATTAAAGTACACAAAATAAAAAAAGATTTATTTCCTTTTTACAACTCCCATCCACATACACGTAGCTTAAACTCTTGAGAAAAGGATAGAATTGCAAATAAAATATACAAATTTACCAACAACTGGAATAAAGACAAGAAAGTAGTATGCAAGTCACAAATTCTTCATTCTATTATTAATATAACCATCCAACTATTACTAGTTCAAACTTATAATTCTCTAAGGGAGCATGGACTTAAACTAGAATAGGAAAAGTAGAGAATGATTTGAAAGACTATCTTAATCTAAGCTATGGCCTTCAAAATCATCAATTTTTAGACCCTAAAAAATGGTCCCAAATTAATATATATAGACATATATCTTTTATATACTTTTTCTACAACCCTTTTACACTATTCACATTATTTACAAGTGCATACACGAGGTGCATTGATTAAAAAATCAAAGGGGAAAGAAAGAAATAGGAAGAAGAGAAAACAAGGGAAGATCGAGAACTCAGGTTCCTGAGGAGAAAACCCATCTATAGGAAATCCCAGTTGTCCTTTATATGTTTTCAGTTCTTGAGGCTTTTGCAATCAATATTAGTTTGGTGGGTGACTTGAATCTCAACTACTAGTAGTTGAACCTTAAATGATCTTTACATGCAAGTTCAACACCCTTAATATTGAGGAGTGGTGTCTGTAGATGACCCACTTGACTTGTCACTACTTTGTCAAACAAAACATGTCACAGTTATGACACTGTACAATAGCCATTATTATCTAGGTGGTGGTCAGTCAACTTCGATGGTAGGAATCAACTTGTACCATCACAATTAATGAATGAATAAAGAATAAAAGGATAAAGAATCTTGCTAAATTGTACATTAGCCAAGATCCAATAAACTTTAAATGAATAAAAGAATCATGGACAAAGGAACAAGAGAACCCATTACCTTGAGACCTGACCTACCTTATACTTCTTATATCCCACAATAAATTCATTGATGATGTCTTTATCAAGTTCCTTCATGTATTGGTTATGAACTTGGGCCCCTTCAAGTTTGTCCAAGCTTCATTTGATTAATCATGCATTCAAGATTTGGTCTTTATAGTCTCGTGAGCCTCTATTATGAACTTGATGCACTCGTCTATTATTTCATTCTCAAATTTTTGGGAAGGGCCAACTTATCCTCGACCTAAACATCAAAACTATTGAGCAATGAGTCTAAGGGTGAAAACCCATCAACATTCTTGGGATCCAAGCTCGTGACATCCTTAAAAAAATTGGTGTACTTGGAAGCATGGCACTATATGGCTATGAGGAGAAGTGATAGAGAATTTCATGCTATGTCCAAGAGATAAATATTAAAACCAAGCTTACAATAGATGATCCCTATGAACTTTGAGCTCTCACGATTGAGGATGTCGATCTCATTCAACTTATATTTTCCTAACTCGATGATCTCATTCATTATGTTCATTTTCTTAGTGTATTGGGTGATCTGATTTTCCCAAGCACCAACTTCCTTCTTAACATCAAAATGTATTTTTAATTCTTTCAAATATTCTGGGATAGACTTGGAAAGATATCCTCAGACTGTTCACACTTGAGTAGTGACCAAATCATCTGCAACTAATGATTTCTTCTTTATTTTCCTTAGAGAGTTCATTTTGAACTGTAGGATGTTTCCAAGGTGGATGTATCAGGCATTGTGGATATGATGGGGATGAGAGCTCTCAAATAATATCCTTTAGTTTAGTTACTAAGGCTTGCATCTCTTTTTTATTATAATATTCTTTCACATACCTCTCATTCACCGCATCAGTGGCTTCATTGAGCTTCCCAATATTTCTCTAATTATTTTTTTGTTGACGCTAACCTTGTTTATTTGGTATTGTCCTAGAGTGATCTCAGACCTATCTTTATCTTCAGGTGGCATGACCAATGCCACCATCATTTCTATTTTGGCATTCCTCCTGGTTACAAAAATGGAATGTTCCCTCTTGACTTTCATGGGCTATGGGGCCATAATTTTGCCCATTATCTCTTACAACGAGGGTGTGATGATAGATTCTTTTGGATTCTTCATTTTTTGGGTCTATATAGAAGCTCTAGAACATTTACCTCGATAACCATAGTATCCTACAAGTTACACAATTTGCCACCCTGCTCCATTTGCCTTTCATATGTAGGTGGTGCGTGTTCATTGATAGAAAGGTTCATGGGATTTGTTGCCACTTCTCCCTCAAGTGGTGGTCCATTCTCTAGTTGACAATCCTGTTGAAGGTTCTCCTTTAGAGCTGACTATGGATTGGGAAGTGGATTTTACTGTGGATCCAACTATTGACTCTATTTAGGATTAGGTGATGGATTACCCTAAGCAATGCTAGATTGAAGGGGTACAATTGTTCCCAAAGGTCCAATTTCCCCTTATTCTTTGGCTTTCTCCTTCACCCTTTTATTTTCTTCTTCCTTCTTTCGAGCTTCTTCCTCTCTTTGTCTCCTTTTTGCAACTTCATAGTCTTTGTAGAAAACATCTTCATTTTCTTTCATCTGTGTTGCATGCTTGGCTACCTTCTTTAATATATCTTCTTTTAGTCACTACTCTTCTTTGGCCTCTTTTTTTCTTTTGGCCTCCTCTTCTGCCTTGAGATGAGCTTCCTCTTGGTGGATGCACTCATCTATTTCATGTTTTTTTCTTGCTTCTTCTTTAGTGTGCATATTTTCTTCTGCAACCTTACAGAGTCTCTCTTCCTCCGTCTTCGCCTCCTCTTCCAACCTTACCCTCTTTTCTTCATCCTTCTACTTTTTATCTTCTTCTACTACCCTAAAGATGAGCTCTTGGTCTTCCAACATTAAAATATCATTAGGATTCTTAGGGGCAGTATTAATGGGGTCCTTAAAATCTAGGACGGTCTCCTAGTTGTTGGATCTTTGATGAATGCTCTGAAGTTTAGAGCCTATGTATCATCAAAATTTCCCCCATCTATGAGGTCCTTGGTAGTATCATTGACTACCTATTTCTCTTCTTTTTCTTCATTTGGAGACACTTTAATGGAATGTCCTCCTCATCTATAATATCTACTTCTGCATCAACATTGATATGCAAGATGTTTAAGATGGGGACAACCAAGCTCATTGTTTCTTTTGAAGGTCTTGTGACCAAAATTGGTTCTGCAATGAGGCCAACATTGACTCCTTGTTTCACAGTGGAAGCAATATTTTTTTACTTTCACATATAATCTCCTAGCTCTCCAAAAATTACCTCTATTGGGGCTTTACTGAGGGGATCCAACTTCTTGGATGAGTTACCCTGATTATTATTCTCTCACTTCTCATATTATTGAGAGGGTTGAGCCATATCCTTTTTCTTATACCTTGAGATGCTATAGAGACATTAGACAAAAAATAGAGTGACTCCTTTGAATCACATCCTCTGTGATTGCCCCAATGTCCAAGTCTTTTGGATAATTCCAATTAAACTTTTGGAGGAGTTGATCTCCTATCTTTTCATTATCATAACTGGGGTCCAAGATGTATTTAGTATCTGTGAAACCCTTTGGGAAAGTTTGTAGATTAAAACAGACCATCTTGTGTACCATGACCCAGTGGTGCTAGTGACAATGTAGATTAAAAGCATCTTGGCAATTGACCCAAAACTTATCAATGTGAGGGAGGTGGCCATCAAAAGTAACATGGTGTCTTTTCTTTATTTTTCCCTAGGGATCATATTGTGGCTGCTATAGGTAAAAATTATGTAGGTAGAGGCTCTTCAACTCATTCTCCACCTCTTTCATAGAGGCAAGGGTGCATTTATATTCCCTATAGGAAAAAGGGAATCCAACCTTCTTTGTGTACTTTAAGGTCATCAATGCTTATGTTTCCAAAATCTATCTACAAAATATGAGTAAGATCACTCGATTGTTGTAGTGTCACAGGAGGAGGAAAGTATTCCTAGAAAATTAATATGGACACACAAATATAAGTGTGCTAGAAAAATTGCAAAAAAAAACACCCCCATGGCTCTATTAGGCTCATCGATGCCCTGGAAAACTGATATCATACTGTGTGATGAAGATAATCACCTTCATGAAATTAAGATCTAATTAGCAACAACTCAAAGTAAATACAATGCAAATCTATTTAAAATTGAAACTAAGATCTATAGCATCTCATGGCTCTCTAGAAAGATGTGGTAAGTGAAGCTCTCAACTCAAATCTCCACTAGTGACACTTCTAAAATGAGAATGTATGCTGCTATAATGCTTCTACAATGATTATTCTAGCTCAAATTGATACAAAGATATGCAAATTTCTCTATATGCTCTTCAATTGCCTATAGTAACAATGCTTTGCAAATGAATTTCTAAGATATCAATTGCTCTCAAAATGATTTATATTTATAGTAAATTCCCAAGGGTAGGGGGTGGAGTGAAGTAATCATGATTAACCCTTGGTTGACTCAAATACTTTTCTTTGTTCATAAATGGGGGGACAATTTAAATGTTTGTCTCAAATCTTTGGACAAAAGGACAAAATTGAGTGGTTGAGAATGAAACTTTAGAATCAGTGATTTAGATTCATCCTTTTTGAGTGATTTGTGTCTTTTTGTTCTCAATTTTCATTGGTTGTTCAACTCTGTTGAAAGATATTAAGAATTATTAAATTCAATTAATTAATTAAATTTAGCCATGTAAGGGTAATAGGTTCATTTTGATTTTTGATTTAAACAACTATACAATTAATTGATTAAAATCAATTATGTAGTGTTTTTCACCCCTTTAAGCTTTGATTTAATTATTTAACCTCATTATTTGATTTTTCCTTTGCTTTAATTATTTTTGTCCAACTTGATTTAATAATGTCCATTTTTTATTGATTTGATCCTTTTTTTATTGAATTAGTGCATTTTGATGTTTTTGAGCCATTTATTGATTTTTTTGCACTTGCCCATTTTTGAGTGTCTACACCTACATCTCATGTAATCCTTATTATCCTATTATATACAAAGGCATCATTTACAATACAAAATGTGTCAAGAAACCTTCCTAACTAAAGTTGTGGGTAGTGATCCCATGGGAGTGCATCCTTCAGCTTGTCTCCTTGGTGCCCAACCTTGTCCACTCCTGCAATGTCCTTGTGGTGAGATGTCAACCATACCATGTATGATGTCATGTAAAAATAGCTTTGTTTTTTTAACTTCTTGAAACTGCAGGTCTATGTTGTTTAAAATGATTTGGTTCCAATTGAAGTAGGCCTTGGCAGTGATGATGTTGATTATGAAGTAGTACATCCAGGACATGTATTCCTTCGGATTTGTCTCTCTAAATATGTGGCATACAATTTTAATTACTCCCTAGAAGGGAAAAATGAACTCATCTTGGGGAATGATTCTAGATATCTTTAAGACATCTTTCTGCAGTGTGGTGAGTCGGTTCTTATTCAAATACTTCTTATTCTTAGCCTCTTTCTAGAGCTATTTGGCTATGGTGAATTCCTTATGCATGATCATGGTATGTGACCTATTGGGGATGTGGAGGATAATTAAAATGGAAGCCGCATCAAAAGTAACCACCTGGGTACCATGTGGTAGGGTGCATGAGTGATTAGCCCCTAAATAATGATCTACCAGGGTATAGATGAATTCTAGATATTAGAGTGAGAGAACGAAGGAAGAATCTGACATCAATTTGGACTTTAGGAGATGATGGAATGTTCCATCCCCTAAAGTTCACATAAACTCTATTGCGGTCTTGTTCATCTCTAAGTCACAATCACCAAGGTCAATGTCTGTTATATTCTTTATTCCACTATCAAACTTAGAAATCTTGGCTTGTCCCTCCAATTTTTACTTCATGGTGAGGGGTGTCTTTTACACTCCCTTCTCTTCTTTGGACTTCCTTCTTGATGGCTCTGTAGGTTCCGACACTGGTTCAACTTCATGGAGATGAAGAGGATTCCATAGCATTCCTTATATTTACCTACAAGACAATGCAACCTAATCAACCCCCGCATTATATAACAAATATATTATAATCTAAACATATTTTGAGGGTCAGGTTTTTAGAATCTGTGTGAATGTTTCTTGAAAATGAAAATATGAGGTATAATGGAGTCTTGGACCCCAGAGACCAAAGTCACTACTTTTATTAAATAATTTCACTAAGAAAAAAGATCAAAGATATCAAATTGTAAATATGTCAAAGGGCCTCTTTATTTGCATTATATGATAAACAAGATGAAGGAATTGTAGGACATGAGGCCCATTGGGTTCCTTAGCAATTTTGAACACTTCATCATAATTAATACTTGGAGTTAATCACAACCTTTAAATGTGATTATGTGGAATATTTTCAACCAAAACAACCTGCTAACTGACTAACTCTAGGAAATTTTTAAATTCAACCCTAAAAAATGACTGGTAGGTCAAGAGCCAAAGTTCCAAGTCATGGAGACCAACAACTAGTTGGCGAGTAGTAAACACTTGGGGAAAATGGTGCCAAACTAGAAATTTGAGGCATGGGTCTTTTGGCATGTGGCTTGTAATTAGGCTAAAATTGGGTAGGGTTTGACTAGAAACCCTAGAAATCCCTAATTAAACAATTAAGATGAAATGTAACTTGCTATCTCTCAAAAGAAATGTACGAACTAGGACACAAAATTGATGAAAAATAAAATCCCTAAATGTACAACAACCAAAATTTAAGGTGTCAAATGCTAGACACCTACAACTAGGGCACAAAAGAACCTTAGAAATCAAAACTTATAGGCCCTAATTTAAGTTCAAGGCTAGAGAATTTATGAAAAACCCCTTATTACACTACCCTACAATACAACCCTAAGTGATGGAAAGTGGGAAAAATGAAACAAAAAAAGAAGTAAAACCCTAATTCAAAACACAAAAATGTGAAGAACAACTCACCTAAACAGAATGTCACACAGATTGGCCAAGGAATTATGTGAAAGCACTTCTTTTTTAACCAATCTCCTCACAAACAAACAAATTAGCAGGCTCGAAGACTCAATCACAGAAGCAATCTTGACAATAGATTTTAATCACTTGGTGGGTAAAAATAACCTTTGAAAGGTTCTTTTATAGCTTGGTAGGGGTAAGTTCATTTAATTCTTTGTACGCTTTTGAGAAATTAAATATTTTCATTTTGGTTTTTGGAGATCCGATCCTCATAATTCTAAAGAAAGCCTTTCAAAAATTGGGAACCCAAGGTCTGACCAAAATTGAGATACAAGGAGGGTGCACTCCAGGATCATAGACCCCAGAGCAGAACAAAGAAAAAAAAATAAGGAAAGGAAATGAAAAGAAGAGGACCCAACATTTTTCCCAGGGAAAAATGTAGGGATGAGTATGCAAGGCATAAAAAATGGTGACTCGATGGGAAAAATAACTTGTGCAATTTAGAACTCTATGATATATTGGGATGATAGATAAGGAATACAACTATAATTCAAGTTAAATTCTCAATATCATGAATCCAAATTATGAGAGGGCTCAGGTCAAAGAGGTCCAAATAATTTCTATAACTGAATGTGCCATGTGTGCTTTAAGAAAGGATTCTTTTGATGTGCTCAGACCACAGAAAAATAGAGAGATAACACTTATATAAGATGCCTTTTATTTTCTCACCATGGCTACCATGTAACATGTTACTTTCTTTATTTTTAACATAATGGAATAGGTGATACTCCTTTTACCGACCTTTACAACATTTCTCACGCTAGCAGTACTTCTTTCATCAGTCCATCATTTTTTAATCATTCTGGGGTAGAGGAGATCCCAAAGTACCATGGTAAAACATGAGTTTTTATTATTGGGCTCAGTTTGAGTGTCACTGATCTACTCCCTTTAGTTGTTTACTTATTTTAATTGTGTTTCCTTCCTATTCTAAATGAAATGAGGTAGATAGCTTCTCAAATCACTCTCTACTTTCTAGTTTCTAGATTTTTCCATACTCAATGTTGCTTCGTCATCCTCTTTCATCAATACCTTGAACATTCCTTGGATGAATGTAGAATTAGTTACCACACATAGTTAGTGGACATCTGACTTTGATAATGCATAAGGTGAGTCTCCATATAGGCTCATTACTTTTCATGCCAAAAAAATTAGTTCCTACAAGGAAAAACAAGGGACAAAGAGAAAATAAAATGAAACAAACAAACAAAGGAAAGAAAAATGAAACAAAAATAAAGGGAGAAATTTAAAAAAGACTATACATGAAATAAAGAGCATACACAAAATACATGGGGTGGAAATTTGCATCTCTACTCAAAGTAATTCTTTAAGAACTACCCATTGACTAGCAAGGGGATGGGTTCTTTGGTCAAAGAGTTGACGCGGTATGTGTTGGAACAACAAGTTTCTATAATTTGATAGGGTTTCAACCAAAGCCTTTGGAATTTGGAATGATCTCCTTTCTTTTCCTAGGCCTTATGCCACAGGAGGATGAGGTTTGAAATATGAAAGGCCTTAAATTAGGCTCTCTTGTCAAACCAACGATTGAAAACAACTTGATGTTGGAAAAAGTATTTGAGGGGATTATCCCTTTGTTCCTCTATTCAAAGAATATTGAGGAGGTGTACCTCCACTACATTTATTGGTTATCAAATTCTTATAGAAACTACAAAATTGGGATTTGTAGGTTCACAAGGAAAATGAGATTCTGGCCATACACTAGATAATACAAGGAAGTTCCTAGAGTAGCCTTCACTTAGGTGTGGTCTTCCCATAAGGTATACCATAAATTTTTGCACTAGCCTTGGGGATTGTGTTCTAGTAGGAATTTAATGACCTCAAGAAGGTTCTTGTTGGTAGAATTCACTACTCCATTCCCCTAAGAGTAATAGTTACTCGAGAAATTCAAGATAACTTGTACTAGTAAGCCCAATGCATAAGATGAGCAGACAAAAATACTGAACCATAATAACATACTAAAGAAAAAGGTATTCTAAATCGGGTGGCTATGTGGTCCTCTAGGAAGTAGATGAAAACATCCACGCTATTTTTTTTTACATACTATGGCCTTGTTCCACCTCCTACAATAGCTTGTTGTGGTGAGGATGTGTTTGTGGCTTGTAGTGAAGTTAGGATTAACTACTCTATTGAAGTCTAGCATCCATTGGGAAAAAGATCTTACCTCGTAAACTAGTTGGAGGGGCATCATGAGGTTTTTCTCTTTGGAAGGAATGATCTAGAAAGTGTGGCAATGCCATACATGGTCATAGACATCCTTGAATATTTGGGGCCAATAATAATTAGCTTAGAGAATTTGGTAGGTGGTGGCATTGGAAGATCCATGCCCAGTTTCAAACTGTCCATGGAACTCTTCAACCATCTTACATGCATGTTTGTCATCTAGGCATCGAAGGTAGATTCCTTCAAAGTTTCTCTGAAATAGGGTTCTATTCTTTATCATGATGTGATAACTCTTGAGTCTAAGTGTGTGGTGTTTATCATGGGTAAGTCCCTCGAGGCACTTGTTGAGAAATAGGTATACGAGATCAACATACTGGGGGTCTTGAGTCAAGGAATCAACCATGTATTGTTGACATTTGATCTATGGATCTACTTTGACCATAGGATGGGAAAGACCTCTTCCAAAGGTAAACCTCATGGGTTGCATTTCTAAGTCAAAATCTTGGAGGATGGCCATCCACTTTCTGTGGAATTCCCCAAGATTACTCTAGAGGAGAAAGGATTTGATAGCTTGGTTAGGTACAATGGAATGCACCTTACTCCTCAGAATGTAATGTCTAAATTTTCTCACTTCCTTGACTAGTGAAAAAACTTGTTTTTCTAAAGTGGAGTATCTAATTTCTACATTTTTGAAGGGAGAGCTCACGAAAGAAATAGGTTAATTCTCATCCTTTCTCAAGGTTAATACGACAATGAAAGAGTGAACAAAGGAAAATGAATAAATGTAAAAGGAGAGGGTGTAAATTAGGCTTGTGAGCACTAGTGCCTCTAGTATAGAACTTTTTCTATCGGGAAAAATGCATCCTTGGCTTCCTAACTCCACTCGATCTTGGCATATCTCTTCATCATCTCATTTATAGGTTTTACCACTTTGAAAAATATGATGATGACGCATAAAAAAAGTATATTTTTCTAAAGAAATATTGCATTTCCTTCTTTTTACTAGGCATTTGTAACTTAAGTAGTACCTCGACTCAATTTGGATTAATAGATATTCCCTTTTCAGAAACAACTTGACAATAATTTCCCTTCGATAACCCTGAATATGCACTTCTTGGGGATAAGTGAAATCCCATAAGAATGAAATCTTTCAAAGATCTTCTCCAAATGGGCATAATGTTCATGTCTATCTCAAGAGAAAACCATTAAATCATCCATGTAGATGATTATACATTTTTTAACCAACCCTTCAAATGTGATGTCTAAAGCCTTTTGAAAAGTGGCTCCTACATTGATAAGACCAAAAGGAATCCTTTGGTATGAAAATTTTCCCCACTTGGTGGTAAATCCATTTTTAAGTCGGTCTTTATATTTAACCATGACTTGGTTGTATGTTAAGTAATCATCTAGGAAGGACATCATTTGGGAACCATTCAGTGTTTGGAGAACCTCATCCAGGGAGGGTAAGGTTTTATTGTCTTTCTTTGAAGCCTTATTCAGTTTTCATAAATCCACACATAGTTTGATCTCCTCTCTCTTCTTCCTAACCGAGACAAAATTGGTCACCCAAGTGGTATGCCCGATTGGGGAAATTATCCTTGCATATAGTATTTTTGTACCTCTTGGAGGATTAGGGATTCAATCAACGGATTGGCTGATCTCTACTTTTACCTAAAAGGATTAGCATCTAGTTTGAGTGGGATTGTGTGGGTCATTATAGAAGTGTCATAGATCTTGAGGTATTTTTAGCTCCATGCTATAATATTGACATATTTATTTTAGACAACAGGGAAATTTCCTCTTTCTTTAGGGGAACATGATGTGTCTATGAACACATCTTTTTATTCTCCCTAATGGCCTATGCTTATCTTCTCATTCTTACCCCCATCTACAGATAAGGAATTCTTTTCTTTGACTCAAGGATCTGAATCAAATATACCCTCTAAGGCTACCATCCCCTTAGGAATGGTGTTGGTAGGGGGGTTAAGGATACCATCCTCTTCATCTGTCCCCTTATCATCATGTTTTACTTCTACAATTTGGTCTTTGAAGACTCCATTATTAGCCAAAAAGTCAAGGATATGTTTGTCATCTTCAAATACATGAAAGTGGGTGACATTATTGGGGATTTTCAGGGCTGAGACCAGCTCAAAGAATATTTTTTGGAGTTATGATCCTGTCATGGGTTCTAAGGTACTAGCAGCCACAACCAAGGCATGATGAACATAATTATGCTTTTAGGAAAGAACTTCAATGCCAAAGGCATTGAAATCCTCTATTAGGATCCACACCCTATTTCAATAGGCTTCAAATAATTTTTTGTGTCATGTGTACAATGTTTGAACTTGTTTGATGATCAGTTTCGATTCAAATAGTGCCTAAAGGCAAGTGAATCCCTTCCTAAGAGAAAATAAGAGGCCTATTACTAAAGCCTTGTATTGAGTCACATTGTTGGTACATTTGAACTGGAGTCAGTAAGATGCAAGGAAAGATATTCCTTGGGGATTTATCAATTCCATGCCTATCCTACTCCCTTGTCTGGACCTAGATCCATCAAATTTTAGGGTCCAAATATCATTGTTTGGGGATTCCATGCTCTAGGGATTGTTTGTTGGTGTAGGCATGGGTTTTTTAAAAATAGGAACCAAAGGTTCTAGTGTGATCTCAATGGGAGGAAGGGAAGTAAAATTCTAATGGTATACAAGCACACCCCATAGGAAAGGTTGGAGTGATCTTGATAGTGGATCCAAAAACACTACGATGAAAGGTCTATTGAAGCTGCATTGGCACCTAGGGTTTGAATTTCATGCTTTAATCATAAAACAAGATCCAATGTTCTTTGTACTAGCTAAATATCCTCTAGGGAGGCAAATCATTTTGGAAGAAATTTCAGGGTTATAATTCACCTATCTTTATAGAGGTTTGGATTTAGCTAAGCATAGGCCACCTCATTTATTTGTCTATAACTAGTGATGAGTTATTTCATTTTGGGCTCACTTTCAACCTTTATCTGATTAGCTACACCCTTACAAGGCAGCCACAAGTGGGAAAAGTTGGTCAAGATATACCCATTTAGGGATTTATACCAATTCAAACTTAGGATCATTCCATAAGTCTCAAGGATATCCACAAGTGAGTTGGATCTGAATGTTATTAAGCTCACCAATCATTTTAACTTGATTTTTGTCAAGGTGAACCACCACGCCATTTTATTTGATAAAGGTTAACCTGATATTCTTACATATAAACAAGGGAATGACATTTCCTAATGCCTTAGAGTCAACTAGGAAGTTATGAAAATTTTTCCCATATATTTTCAAACTAAGGAGGGGAGGGTCATTGGCATTTCCTTCGTAGACTGTTAAATTAGTGTCATCAAAGGTGATGGTCTTAGCCTCTTTGAGGTAGGGTTTGGGTTGTTCAAGATACTTGAGGAGTGCCTCCTTCTACTTGGGACAACTGCATAGTACTTCCATGATAGGCATGGTAGTAGTGGTGTCCTCTATCACCCTAGTGACATTAAACCTCCCCTTAGTGGTCTAGGTGACATTTTCATGGTCAATCCATGATGAGTGAAATAATGGTCCCCATGCTAGGGGAGGGTTATTGTTGGCATTGGACCCTAGAGCAACTTGGGCATCCTTTGGGGGAATTTATGTGGTAAAAGAACCCTTGTTTCACAAAGAAGAGGGTCTCATAGGAAAAGGATGTGATAATATTATCCAGAGGTGTAGATGACAAATGATTAGGAGGTGGAATGTTGCTGGATTGAAATCCTGATTATTTTCTCCATTATGGAATAATTCATCTCAGAGTGGGAAGACTATCATGGAGACTACACTAGTCAGTCAAGGGGTGGAAATATATAATATTTGCATTATGAGTGGGGTTAGTATTCCCTGAGGTCTTTGGTGGGTTGGCACTCACCCCACCATTTTTGTGGGTGGTGTTCCATTGTTGGTTTTTATACAAGCATTGATTTTTATTATATCATGGGCTAGAGTTGTTATGTAACATGTTCTTCATATCCTTTAGAACTGATCGATTTGGAGATTGTGCTTCATGTTGGCATGCATGTGCGAGGAAAGTTGTATTTGTTGAGGTGGTCTACATTTCATTCCTTACCACCCGGGGAATGTCTTTGTGAGGCCTATTTCAAATTGTGTTTCATCGACATGGTTGATGGCATCAAGCAATATAAGAAGGGCGAGGATTCTTGTTTCTCATGTGGCTTATGTTTTTCTTGTATGAAAAGTGATTGTGAATTTGTTTCTAGAGATACACGTATTTTTTATTGTGTGCATGGCAGAGTGTTGGTCACAATTATCTTAAGTGTATTTAATCTCTCTTTTTTCATATATTCTAGCAGTGAGTCTATTTATATTGCTAGTGAGCCCCTTTATATTGGCAGTTATCCATATTCATATTTAAGGGTAGTTAGACCGATCAGAAGTGAGCCAACCTATAGTGAGAACAACTAGTAGTGAGCCTTTTTAAAAATCACTTTAACCAGTGTCACTTTAACTAGTGTTTCATTTCATGAGAATTAGCTTCTCCATGGTTTTTCCCAATTTGGGTTTCCATGTAAATTTTGGTTTTCTCTATGTTGGTGTTTTTGTGCTTTCATGTTTACATCTATTATGAATGATTGATGTGGTTAACCAATAGGTCAAAAGTTTAAATTATTTTTGTTTATAAGTTTAATAATGAAGTAAGAATTTTATAAAGTGTGTGAGAATAATAGATTTAGCTCTCTCGTAGTTATTCAACCTGTTCAATAAGTCATATATGTGAAAATGGTTTCAAAGGAACATTTACTACTCTAGGTTGTGAGATCAATAAGAAATTTGGAAAAATTTTTGCAACAAGTACAAGCAAAAAAAGTAATGTGTACAACTTGGAAGGTATCTTAAACAATAAAAAAACATGGTGATATTTTTCTTATAGGACAAGTTGTAGAGAATCCATGACTGGAAGAAGAACGTGATACAAATGGTGATTTAGAAGACTATATTGACTTTGAGGGTGAGTTTATTTGTGGTCTTAAGGAGATAAAAAGACCGAGAAACAAAGTCTACAAATTATAAAATCAAACTATTGAAAAGAGTGAATGTTTGATTAGTCAAGCTAAAAAATCAATTGACTTAAGAAGACAACTTAAGGAGAAGAATAAAATTGAAATTTTTATTTAGAAAGAACTAGCATCCAAGGTGTAAGAGTGTCAAATAAAAAAAACATATTTAGTCTTGTTAAGAAATAAGCTAGCAAGTTATGAAAATATTCACAAGTTAGAAGATTTATCAAACAATTATAGGGATGCAGTCATAGGGTTAGCTAGAGAAAACAACAACAATGTGTTCAGAAGGTTTTCAACTACTTTCAATCAAAATCTTTCAATCAGGTTCAATTCCTATTCATTTGACTATTTTTTCTCTTGTAATCAATATGATCATAAAATCAATGTGTAGATTCTCTCTAAAGGAAATATCAAAATTTATTATAAAAAATTCACTTGAATTAATAAATAAATTAAGATTTTAAAACTACCATATTACTACTCACAAATTTAAGCATTGTAAATTGATTCTTGATAATAAAAATAAGGGAAGTCATATTGAAAAGGTACAACAAAATGAAGTTTTCCTAAGCACACAAAAACATGTGGCAGATGTATTTAAAAAACATGGTCAAGAGAGGTCTCTAAAAATCAAAGATAGATATTGGGAGTTATCTCACTCTCTTCCCTTCCTCAAAACTCATCAATGATGGCTCAATTTTAGGGGGAGCATTTCCCTTCATTCCTCTAAAACTCATCTTAAATTGAAGGCATTTTAGTATGTTTCCAAGGAATATATAGTTTTGATCCTTTATTTCTTTATTGCAGTAGTTGTTGACTTGATATACATTTCTTAGTGTTATCATGTGGTTGTAGTCATCATGGTTTGTTATATAAAATTGATATAGGGAAGTGTTACAAAGATCCTTGTTTGTTAACTCTTATTGAATGATGCATTTGATTTTCTATTGATAGTGTTCAGAGGAAGAGTACAAAATGTTCACATGTTGTATAGAACTAACAATGAAGTATATTTTTTGACAAGGAAACTTTTCATACTCTTAGAATTTATACATATGCTTTGATTTGTTATGCTACAAATGTAGAAATGTTTCATTATGCACTTACTCTAACTTGATGTTTGCAAATTTAAAGGTGGTATCATTGTTCTTCTCAAGGGGCAAAAATAGATTTATAATTCTAATGCCACATAATAACAAGTATGAGTAGTGGTATTGTTTTCTCACTATTATTTTCAGTGCTTTGATCAGTAAATTATGTTCTTGCAATTAATTCTCAATATAAGTACACCATTTTTGTAGTCTTGGTTGATATTGGATCATGGATAGATTATTATTTGTTCTCTATATTACATCGACTTGTTTCTTATGTTCAATTCCAATGTGAACAATGATTTCCTCTTGTTGGTTGCAGTCAGGTTACGAGCATAGTTGGTTTTGACAATGCTCTTTGCTAGATTTTTTTTGATGTATTGCGACCTGACATATGAGTTCTTTATTCCCAAGATTGTGTTGTAATTTATTTTTCTCTTCATATGCTTGGAAAATCATCTTTGGTTGATATATTGGACAGTGATAGTGGTTCATATTCTTATACATATTTTGAATATCATGCTTATATCCAATTCTCTAATTATCTAATTCTTTCTTCATGATGCTAAGAATATCATTGATTCTTGCCAATCAGTTCTTTTGAGAATACAATGATAACATTTTAGATTGTGAATCCATAGTTTTGAGAACAAAATGATGACATTTCATATTTTTACAATGATCTTTTATGGTGTTCTTATTTTTTCATAGTGGAACTAATAGTTTGACTACTTTTTTTTAGTTTTTTTGGATTTTTTTCTTATGACAGTCTTAATGTAGACACCATGACACTTCTCCTTTTCATGTGCAATATATTTTATCAACTGGTTACATATTTATCACATGGTTCCTTTTTCTTTTCTAGCAAAATGGGGGAGAGGTTTGTGTTTTTTTCACCAAGGACAAAGGGGGAGTTTTTTATTATCTTTGTTCCCTTTATCTATTGTCCATGGTGCTAAAAGACACTTGATGATGAAAAATACCAATGTATGGTATATAGGATCGCTATATTGATGGTATGAAGGAATACACAACATTGGTTAAATATAGGTTGATGCTATGGTCCCTTGTTGATACAATATGAACAGGACAATAACTTGTTTGGCATTGATACACATTCTTTTTAGTGGATAGCTATAATAAAAACATTAATCAATTTGGCATTGATACACATTAATATATATTATTTTTAGTGGATAGGTATACAATTGTGGCATGTTTCAATTACACATTTTAGTAAAAAAATTGATTACTAAACTATGTCTCATTTTCAATGAACAATGCTCATTATCATTCATATGCATCCTTGTCATTTACTGTGCATCACATTCTTGATGTCAATAAGGTATTGATACAATTTTCATTCTTGATATTAATAGGAAATTGTATACTATCACAATTGGTTGATAATTTATCAATGACTTATTTCATACAAGGATGTCAAGTAATCAATAATTTATTCCATGCAAGGACAAGATATCATTGTTCAAAACAATTTATCAATGGTATAACATTTGTGACCTTGACAAGAATAAGTGATATAAAATATTATGTCATGATAAAGTGATAATGTTGTCTTCTTGACTTTGGGAACAAAAACATAATACTCATTTTGAGTATTAAAATATATTGTTATTTTTGAGGCATTAACATCATACTCATAAAAAGTATTATTGTTAGGGAATTGAAGCAATTGTCAGTTGTTTTCACCAAATACATTTTTATTGAGGCATAATCATTTTGTTTTCTGTCGATATCATTATGGAGGATTTGTTTCAAATCCTAGTTGTTGTATGCTAGGGGAAATTTTACCATATTTCAAAGCTAATCATTTTGTGAAAATGGATTTAGGACATTGGATTGAGATTGTTGCAAGGCATTGACTTCAATGGTTTATTTTAGGTGACTTGGTCAATTTATTTGGAAAACATTTTGAACCCTAAAAACTATTGGTTTTCTTATCGGGTTAAGACAATAGATTTGGATTTAATTTTTTTTAGTTTCTTAAAAGTCTTTGATATCTTCATGGGTTACCTTGAAAATTGTAAAAGCTTTCTTGAATACTCTATTTTTTTTAGTTATAATTGCAGTTCTTAGGATCAGTTGGAAATACAAGTTTTTGTGAAATATATGAAAGAGTTTCTATATTATTTAAATGGTGACACAATCCCTATTGAGATGAGCTTAGTTGAAATTATATTGTGAAGGGTTTTATGAGAATTTCATATTGAAAATATTTTTTATGAATATTTTATGATTCTATGAAGCACTTCATAGTGTTGCATATAATTACATGCATACAAATTCTTGAATCTCAAATGAAATGAGATAGTCAAGAAATGTTGAAGAGTGAAACAAATATTATACTTTTCACTTTCAATTCTCAGAACTATGATGATATAAGGAATATTTTTTAAATTCAGTAAGGAATATTTATTTGTTAGTGAGATATATTATTTTGATAGCCAATGAGGCATATTTCCTACCAGTGAGGTACTTTAAATAGTTATTTTTTGATTCAGCCAATGAGACATTTTACGGACTGGTTTTTCATCCTTATTAGGGTTTTCCACTTATGAATAATATTGTGTCATTATTCTCCTTTGATATTTATGATTTTCATGTTGTCATACAATTTATTTATTTTATTCATAACATTTGATGTTGCTTAAGGATAGCCACATTTGAATTAAATTGAACACTCAGTTATTTGTTTAGAAAATTGTTGATTTGAAATTGAATATTAGAACACTTATTCAACCCCCCTCTCAGTGTTCTTTGTACTCCAACACCCCCTAAAAGAGGTAAATAGAGAGATTTTGTATCCCTCCCATAGTGAATAATCACTTGTAAGAATGGTAAGCGATTGAATAAAAAAAACATAATCCAATGCTTACAAACCACTTGTCTCCCATTAGGAGGAAATAAAATGACATATAAATATAGGAATTATTCCCATTTAATCTATACTTTGGAAGATGGAAGCATGAGTAATGATAATAATACTACACAAAATTGATCAAATGTCTCCTTGTTCATAAAAGATGATGATTCCACAATCCAATTAGGTACATGTCAAATCAATTAAGAAGGTGAAAAATAGGGAGCTATGAAAAAATTGATATAGAATAAGCTCTAAAGATGAACATGATGTGACAACAAGAGTGTATGTTTTTTCATCATAGAGGAGAGTTAAAATGCCAAATGTGTTCTCTAAACCTTAAAGACATTGATGGTCCTAATGAGAAAGAAATATAGATTTTACAAATTAATCTAAACAAGGAGTCAATGGAAGTTAAGGTACATCCAGTATCTCTACAGAATACATAGGTACCTCTCAAGCACCCAAACCCTCATCTAAAGTTTCAAAGTACTCCAAAGTATCAAATTTTATAATAGTATCATAATCATAGTGTATCCTTTGTAAAGGGTGAAGAGGCATATTAAAATATGAAACAATATCATTTGGAAATGGTTGAATATCAAAATTTTAATATTTGTAACAATATTTAGTCCAAAGAGTGTGAGGAAACTCAAAATCAATAATAGAATTTAATATGTCATCATCGACTTGCATATAAATATCTCCTAAGGCATGACCCATATTGCAATTCAAAGAGAATTATTTACTACGAGTGTCAGGTAAGGGAACAAGAATATAAAAATATGGGAAAAATTAAGCCATATGAAATGAGTGATAATACCATCTCCCCTTTGTTTATAGTCCCCCTTATTCAAGATGATCAAATAAGCATAAAATAAAAACCCTATAAAAAAACTAAGATATTTCTTCAAAATATCAAAGATAGAACCATCACATGAATGTAAAAATATCCAAGACATGATTAGTGACTAAAAATGAATCCTCAAAACAAATTATACCTCTTAGAGAAACATGGTGTCCAACTAATCAAGAATATGCCTCAAATTTAAAAAACTCTACAGATAACACCAAGGCCTAAATCTATAAAAGTGAAAATTTTTATTGATATAGGTCAATAATTTCAAATGCCACAAGATACACAAAAAATAGAGATTATGGAAAAAAATTATGAGATTAGGAGTCCAAATATTAGAGTCTAAGTTTCAAGATAAATTCTGCCAAACAATAAAATCTAGTGAAATAATCTACATCATAGTGGAGTTGGTAGAACAATCTTTCCATGATACATTGTTTTAAAAAAATTAACTCTAGATGCCCAAGCCATGCTCTATAAAAAATAAACCTCTTTAGAGCCCAATTGAAAAAAAAGAGAGGGAAAGATCAAGCCCCTGATCTTGGTCACCCATACAACTAGCTTGCTCCAATAAGTAAAAAAAGGCCTCAATAGGGTTGCACACTATGCAGGGGGTCTTGATAGGGTTGCACCCTAGAAAAGTGGCTTGATTGGGCCACTTGTCTGGAGCTAAGCCTAGGTAGAGGTAGTTACTTAGGCCATTGGTGATGGACTTGTGAGACATACCAGCTCTGCAAATCTACATTGAAGAGTATGTGTGACCAATGATAAATATTGATGACCAACGAGAGGAAGCTCAATGAATTAGGGGTTAGTGAGATTGTTATTGTTGGAAGGCCATAAGGATGTGCTAATAGTGAGAATCTCATGGTATTAGTGATTGGAGAGAGGTCATGAAATGCAATGTACAGAGATTTTGGTGCCAATATAAATGAGACAACTCTATGTAGAGGATGATGTAGCAATTGGTGGTATAACCTCCTCTTGACAAGGTATTGGGGAGTTGAGGTGTGATCCATGGATAAACTACCACACATAAAAAAGATTTGAATGCCCAAACTTAAATATGACTCACATTAATTAATATTGACAACTAGAATCAGTAAAGGGGCCCATCTAATAGTTGTTGTCCTTTCAAAAGTTAAAAAATAAAATTTCATTACAAGAAGGTACAAAGTACCTAGTGTGGTAAGATAGAACATAGTTTTTCATAAAAAGAACCAATTTTTTGGAAGAAATTTTCCTTGAAATAGCGAGAAATGCTAAGAAATTGCAAAAATAGCCAAGGAAGTAATTTTTTGGCCTTGTCCATACAATGTTGATATAATGTCTGCATAGGAATAGTATAGTCATACAGAGCGTACAATCACCAAAGGAGGAAAAATACCCGTTGTGACCTCTATAAAAAGAGGTGTCAAATTTCAATTAATTAACATGCATTTCATGGATTTCTGGACATTCTAGATGAAGTGGCAGACTCAAATTTTGCCCAATTCACTCAAAATGATCTTCAAACTCCTAGAATTGGCAACTAGCCCAACTTGAAAACCTTGAAAGTTTGAAAAAAATGGTCAAATGTGAAAAAACCAAAAGCTAATCCTAACTTTATTTAATGCTTTGAATTGAAAGGAGACCTTAAATTACCTCTAGTACTAGACAAAATACACTTACAATGAAAATATCTCATCTATCAATAAATCACCTCTTCAATATGGGAAGGGGTTTACAAGCTCATAGATCTGATACAATTTTGAGATTCCAATGAATCCATAATGGAGTTTCATACAATCAAAGGATCAACTAAGAAAGATACCTTCCATAAGATAGTGTTGAAATATGAGCTTGCATGAATATTGAGAATGAAATCACTCAATGAGATACATGAATTTGATATGATCAATGTATAAGCACCTTGTATATATAGGTGAGGTGTGATGAAGTATGCATAACTACCCTTGATACAAAATTTAAATACTCAATGCACAATAATAAGTGCCTAAAGAAAATGGTAAATGGCCTATGAGATGGAAGTAAATAATGAGACATGGTATGATTATAACAAATGTATAGAATGCTAATTGGTATATAAGAATATAGATTAACATGTGAATATATTCCCAATAATAATTAGATGGGAAATAACCCCATTCATAGAAACATAGGCACATTAGAAATCATTTATATAATACCAATAATTGCTACTCATAAATCCTATTTTTTTAGAAACCACCTATGAGTCACAACTTAGAATTCCACTTTAGATGTCCCTATGGGGAATTTAACTTGGGTCTCTGTAATGAGAACCTAATGTTTTAACCAATTAAACTCAACCCCTTGGATGCAATAAATACTACTTGATCATATATAGTTAGAAAAATAATTTGGTTCCCACAAGGTCAAGAGCATTATTATGAGTTCCAAGTACCTTGTTTCAAGAAAAATTCCACACGGTCCTCTTGACCTCTAGATACCCAAGTGGCTAAATGTCCTCAAAATTTGGGGATTAATCTTTATGGGCCTCAAGTAAAAGTTGGAAATGGGATTCTCAACCACTCTTGGAAGGATAAATAGCTAGGGGATCAACCCCTTGAAACTCACACCATTTTCAAAGATATTCATGATAGGGCCAAATCTTTCTTTGAAATTTTGGTTTTGGACTACTTGTAATCTAATAACTCCCACAAGGATCTCATGCAATGATCTCATAACTATGTACGTTGTATTTAGAGGGCTTCTATGTTGTATCAACTTCTTCAATAAAATAGGCTTCCCATGTTCTGAGAGAAGAATAAATTGTCTAGACTAAGAACCCTGAAGGGAATATATTAGTCAAATTAGCTTACAACCTATTATTTTAAAGGAAGGAAACTCTATTGGAATGTGGTAAAAATTTGGAATTCTCAAATTCTTCCCAAAATCAATTTATTTTGGTGGACAATGATGGATAATAAACTCCTAACCCAAGACAATATTATCAAGCATGGGTTCCAACTCCCCAATAGATGTGTCTTATGCAAACATGAACAAAATGCTCCCACCTCTTACTTTTGAATAGACCAACCCATCAAAACATCCTCTTATTAGAGAAATATGTAGGCAAATACCACCCTGCCTCTTTTGGAGTCCCTAGAAGGAAAGAAACAATCAGATTTTTAGGGATGTTCAAAAGTCCTTAGAGGAGGTGTTATTGATCTTTAATAGTCTTTTAATGGACAACATATAAACTTCTAGGTGACCTTGGCCTTCCTAACCTCATCTATTTTGATGATCTTGTGCTAAAAATTTGAACCTTTCAAATTCATATTCCATATTTGATAATTGCAAGATCATGGAAAGGCTTAATACATTTTGTCTCCCCCACCTTATTATTGGTATAAGCTCAATTTTGATAGTGTAGTCCAAGGTAATCTGGGCCAACTAATGGTGAAGAAGACAAATGATCCCATATTTATTCTTTAGTGGCTTCTTATGTGGGTTGCATTAATAGAGGCACTAACAATTAGGTTTAAGGTATGTCTTTTCTTTAGGGAATTAAATTTTCCCTCTCTATTTGCAATAAGGTCCTAAACCTAGAAAGGAATTCCAAACTCATTGGTGATGCCATCAAAGGCTCAAAAAATATAGGTTGGTCCTTGGAATGAATTATCATTTATATTTGTAAGCTTCCCTTGGGGTTGAATGAGTTTGACATCAAACACGTGTACAAAGAAGGGACCATGGTTTCTTTGGGGTTGGGAATTGAGACTCTTAGATGTTGTAGGAAATGGGTTTGTCTTCCTAAAAATTTAAAAAGACTCATTTGTGAGGAGAGGGACCTAAAAAAAGTTAGAATAATTAACACTATGTGTGAATGGGTTGTTTGGACCCTTCTCATCCCAATTTCCTTGGGGAGAAGCTTCAGGCGCAATGTTCATAAGTTTAAATTCTATTGGAAAGAAAGGGAATAGTCTATGGATTGTTAGAATGATTTTAGAATAACTGAGAGGGGGGGGGGGATTAGTTATCCTTAGGTCTAGATGTAATAATAGAACTTTTAAAATCTTCAACAAACTTAGATCTAATCTTCAATTCACTCGGTCTTTATAGAATATATTAGTAACATAAAACTTGTAGTCCACTATCCAAAAGTAATCAACTTACAAAATATAAAACTTTTAACAACATTCACATCAAATAAAGTTCACACAAGTATAACACCAGGATTTAACGTGGAAACCCAATTTGGGAAAAACCTCCAATAACATGCTACTAATTTTCACTCTTCTGAAGTGAGCTATGTGAGAAGCCAACCCTGTTAAAGGTTTAAAACACACATTGTTAGGTGTGAACTTGTTAAAGGGTTTAATCACCCTATTAAGAGTGGCCTAATTAGAGGACTTAAGAACATTCCACTAGAATGTCACCTTGATTAAAGGATTTACAAAATGATTGTTAGGTTAACCTTAATTAAAGGATTTTAACTGATACAATGGTTAGAAAGTAATAGTAGGTTCTGATCTAAAATATACAACTCAATTTACAAATATAGATCCAATGCACTCATATACTAATTTACTGACTAACCTTCATTACCATCTCCATCTCTGATCTACTCAAAAATCTCTTCAAGAAATCACTACAACTTTGTTTAGCTCTTCACAACTTCTCCTTAGCCTTCTTCTTAGATTCATCAGTCAATAACATCAACCCTTTTCCACACTCCATAACCCACAATTAGGTCATCCTTATACCTCCTTGATCAAGTACATTAATCTTTTTCCACTTAATCTCTTCCGTAGATCTTAGGTTTAGGTCATATTCATTGAATCCTCCCATCATTTTGTTCTCCTTTTCCTTCTAGACACATCTCCAAACTTCTTCCTGAATCCATAAGAAAATGGTTTACCATGCATTAAATGCTCCATATCATTCATTAATAATTTCAACATGTTTTACATATCCCAAGAATTTAATTCTGTCAACTAGGATTCTCAATTCTTTCACAAACTATAAATTACTGACACTCGGTCAATACTATGTTGATCTCCTCGGTCATCACTAGATATCTCGGTCATCGCTAAAAATTTCCTTCTTAGAAAATATTGTCTTCACTCGGTTAATTATCTTTTGCTCAAAAATTACTGATGCTCAGTTGACACCAAATTTGTTCATCTTATACTGGTGCTTGGTCGACACTAGCATCACTTAGCTTAAACTAAATTTCTTCACTTTTTCTCAGTTAAGTCTATGCTTCAAATCAATTGACTTCTTCACTTAGTGTTAAAGATAAACAACACATTACCTTTTCAATGTGCCAACTAATCAAGTACCCATTGAAGTATCACATAACTCAACCTTTCCTTAGGTCCTCTTGTTATCTCCTCTTTTCAAATCCTCTTCATCAATAAAAAGATATGGTACTCTACTAGATAGAAACTATCTTACCAGTTAAGATTTGATACAATGACAATATAAAAATTGTTTCAATTGTAATTTCCAACAATCTTCCTCTTTGTCATTGATGGCAACACCACATGTTATACCATACAATCCAAAAAATATGCAATGAAGAAACTTTTGTCAACTCTCTATGTGTATTAGATCTTCATTAATATCCTTAGCTTCATTTTGATTTCCAGCCAAGTATCAGCTCCCTCTTGGATAGATTTTTCTTCATATGTTCACCTTTTCTAAATCTCTCCCTCTT
This sequence comes from Chamaecyparis obtusa, assembly GCA_027943335.1. Lineage (NCBI taxonomy): Eukaryota > Viridiplantae > Streptophyta > Pinopsida > Cupressales > Cupressaceae > Chamaecyparis > Chamaecyparis obtusa. The sequence goes on along the minus strand of BSBK01000518.1, from coordinate 2,528,811 downwards.
TCTTATTTAATCTCTCTCTCAAGTTTACTCTTGAAAACTCCTTCTGAATCTCTTCTATAGTCTTCTACTAAATCTCTCCCTCTTTGAAAAAAATGTCAAAGATATTCATTTTCACCATGTAGATATCGTCATGCCAGCTCTCTGAATTTTGTTACTCCCTCTATCATCTTGCTTATGAATGATCAAAATCTTTTTCTTTAGTTCTCACAACTTTAGGCAACTCCTAAAGTGTGACCTCTTCTTCATCAATTTGTTAGATATTGTGATTAGCACATTTGATGTAGTGCTCCTATATGTTACTAGGTAGCCTCAGTTAGGGGAATTACTCCCAATTTACCTCTAAGATATTCATGAGCATCTTTAGGTAATGCTTTTGTGAATATATCTGCCAATTCTTCCTTTGTACTCACATATTCCAATCTCACTTCTTTGTCTTGAACTAGCTCTCTCAAGTAATGATACTTGATAGAAATATGCTTAGTCTTAGTGTGCATTACAAGATTCTTTGATATGTTGATAGAACTTATGTTATCACAAAAAAAAAATGGCTCAGTAATTTCCACCTTCATACCTTTTAACAATTTCTTAATCCACACTAAATTTGAACAATTCACTACTACTGCTACATATTTAGCTTCTTTTGTAGATTGGGAAATGTAGCTCTATATCTTGCTTGTCCAAGAGACTAATCTCTTTTCTAGAAAGAATGCACCACCACTTGTACTCTTTTTGTCATCCACATTTCTTGTCAGGGCATCTTGCTGCCATATGGCCATCTTTGTTACATGAAAAATAGATTATAGGAAGTTTACCTTTGAATTTTCCTTTTCCTCTCAATAGACTTCTAGCCATAAGTGCCTCAAGATCATCTAGATCATCATCAGAAGTATCACTATCACTATTGTTGTTACTGTCACTACTCATACATCTTTCTTTTCCATTCTTAGAATTATGAAGAACCATTTGAGACTTCAATACGGATTCAATGTTGTGAATAGTGAAATTATCAAAATTAGACAACTCAAAAGTAGTAAGCTTACCAACAAGACTTTCCAAAGTTAGCACATTACCAAGATTCCATCTTGATTCTTGTATTGTAGATACCCTAATAGCATAGATAGGAAGTAGGGTTCTCAACACTTTACTAATAACAATTTCATCATCAATATTTCCATTAGCTCCTCTCATATCATTTACTAAATCCTTAATTCTACCACTATACTGAGCAATGTTTTCACCTTCTTGCATTTTCATTTCATCAAACTTACCTCTCAAACTTTCAGATTTAGATCTTAGTACATTTGTGTCTCCACCATAGATAGCTTCTAGTGTGTCCCACAATTTTTTTGCATTTGTACAGTCCTTGATGTCTTCAAATTTAGGATAGCTTAGGGTAGATGCAATCTCCAACATTTCCTGATTGTGTTCTTGTTTTTCTTTTATCTCCTCAGTTGTCATAGGTGTAGCAGGTGGTACATAGTCATTTTCCACATAGTGTTTTTCCAAATCACCAATACCATCTAGGTGCAATTTCATCAAACTCTTCCATGCAGGGAAGTTCTCCTTGTTCATCTTTGGTACCTCCTTTTTGTACATCTTGATCATTAGCTTCAAGTACCTTTAAAATTTCTCCTTACAAGTACCAACAGCTCTAATACCAATTGTTAGAATGATTTTAGAGTTACTAAGAGGGGGGGGGGGGGGGGAATCAGTTATCCTCAAGTCCAGATGTACTAATAGAACTTTTAAAATCTTCAACAAACTTAGATCTAATAAAAAATTCACTCATTCTCTATAGAATATATCGGTAACATAAAAATTGTAGTCCATTGTCCAAAACTAATCAACTTGCAGAATATAAAAATTTCAACAACATTCACATCAAATAACATTCACACAAGTATAACACAAGGATTTAATGTGAAAACCCAATTTGAAAAAAACCACCACTAACATGCTACTTATTTCACTCTTCTAAAGTGAGCTCTATGAGAAGCCAACCCTATTAAAGGTTTACAACACAGACTGTTAAGTGTGACCCTTTTAAAGGATTTAATCACCCTATTAAGAGTGGCCTGGTTAGATGACTTAAGAACATTCCATTAGAATGTCACCTTGATTAAAGGGTTTACAAAATGACTGTTAGGTCAACCTTGATTAAAGGATTTTGACTAATACAATGGTTAGAAAGTAACAGTAGGTTTTGATCTGAAATATACAACTCACTTTACAAATATAGATCCAATGCGCTCATATGCTGATTTATTAACTGACCTTCATTACCATCTCCATCTTTGATCTACTCAGAAATCTCTTTAAGAAATCACCACAACTCTGTCCAGCTCTTCATAGCTTCTCCTTAGCCTTCTGCTTAGATTCATTAGTCAATAATATCAACCCTTTTCAACACTCCATAAACTACAATTAGGTCATCCTTATACCTCCTTGATTAGGTTGATTGATCTTTTGCCACTTAATCTCTTATGTATCTCTTAGGTTTAGGTCAAATTCATCAAATCCTCCCATCATTTTTTTATCCTTCTTTTCCTTCTAGATACATCTCCAAACTTCTCCTTGAATCCATAAGAAAATGGTTTACCATGCATTAAATGATCCATATCATTCATTACTAATTTCAACACGTTTTACATATCCCAAGAATTCAAATATGTCATCTAGGATTCTCAATTCTTTCACAAACTGTAAATTACTGACACTTGGTCAATATTGTGTTCATCTCCTTGGTCATCACTAGATATATCAGTCATCCCTAAAACTTTCCTTCTCAGAAAATACTATCTTCACTTGGTTAATTATTTGTTTCTCGGCAATTACTGATGCTCAGTCGACACCAAATTTTATCAGCTTATACTGGTGCTCAGTCGATACTAGCATCACTCAACTTAAACTAAATTTCTTTACTTTTTCTCAGTTAAGCCTATGCTTCAAATCAATTGACTTCTTCACTTAGTGTTAAAGATAAACAACACATTACCTTGTCAATGTGCCAACTAGTCAAGTACCCATTGAAGTATCACATAACTCAACCTTTCATTAGGTTCTCTTGTTATCTCCTCTTTTCAGATCCTCTTAATCAATCAAAAGATATGGTACTCTACTAGATAGCAACTATCTTACGAGTTAAGGTTTGACATCAATGACAATATAACAATTGTTTCAATTGTAGTTTCCAATGATGTGCTGATGAAACTTGAAAATATGATGTCTCGTAACATTTTTTTTACAGCATGGGCCTCTATGTAGATGTGGCCACTTAGTTAGAGTGGCATAAGGATTTTGTTGACTTATTGGTGGGCCCTTCACTCTAGTAGAATGGCTTGGTGGACCTGCCAAATGATGTTTCTCTCACTTGCATTGTTTTCCTACATGGGTCATTAATTGATGATGAGATATATTTTTTTTGTGGATGCCACAATAACACCCAAAATTTCATTATTATTCAATACTTCACATGGATTCATTTGCTTGTGATTTCTTACATAAGAAAAACCTTGCTAAATATTTTCTTGAGTACTATGGGAAGGAAATGGCATGCTTGGAGTTTAATGTGGGGACCTAGTAATAATTATTTTTTCTTAGGAACACATTTTACCTCCTTAAAAAAAAATTTCTAGCTTGTTGGGTGGTTTCCTTTAGCTAGTTGGAAAAAATATTGGTAAAACTTGTAATTTTTGAGCTTTCTACTACTATGTTGAATACTACTATTGAGATCATGAGTGGGGATAGGGTGAAAAATTAACCTAGCACTCATAGGAAATGAAAAGAGGATGTCACAGTATGGCATATTTCTTTAGAGGGTGGGGTTGGTCAATTTATCAAAAGTATCTATGGGTTTGACAAAAACCTTTAGATTTAGTTCACTATGCCATGGGTGGACAAAAGAGTTAAAGTGGGAGGAATTTTCTTTGACATAAATGTGTATGTTATTGCGAAAGTGACAAGCCTCTAATGAACTAAAAATGATTGAATACCTAAATGACTTGAAGATCAGTGATTAGAGATCATCGAGTTACTAAAATGATATGTAAGATAATTAAATTAGTCATTATGTTGTCATTGATGTCAACTAGTTTTGACAGTACTTATCATGTGAGTTACAAATTTCTAAACATCTATAAAAAGGAGAGAAAAGATGAAGAACTGAGATATCTACATGGAGAGAGATGGATATGACAGATGAAGATAAGGAATACTTTGGGTAACTTATTGATGATTCTATGATCTCATATTGTTGACTTCCTTATGTTGCATTAATCTATTATGAAGGAGGAAGAAAAATTGTACAAGGAAATGTGGTTAGTAAATGAAGCACTTCAGTATACATCGAGCTGGTGTAGTGTATACCAAGTGAAAGTATTAATTAGGCTTGTGTTTACCGAAGCATTTCTTTGTTAACTGAGTTTGGATAATAGTATTAAATGCTTAGTTTAGCTGACAGAAAATGATGAGCTCAAAATTGTTATGATTTTGAGATTGAGGATAAATTTTGTTATGAGATCCATGACTGACAAAATTTGAAGAAGATCTAAAGGATGGAATTGAAATGTGTTATTGACACAAGTACCGAGGAAGGTTTAAGAGGCAAAATCAATGAAGAAGAATAAGCAGCAAAATCTAATGGTTGATATGAAAATGGTTTATCTTTCTATATAGGATATATGATTTTCTTTATAGAAACTATGCTAGAAGAAGGAATACTGCAGAGATTTTGCATGAATAAAATTTCATGCATGCCTGATCAGACTGGTTGCAGAAGAACTGAACTGCAGAACAGTATCGAGCGTTAGAAGGCTATTATTGAGTGAAAGTAAGTTGAGGAAGTGAATTGAAATATTGATCAGAGGATTTGTATGGGCTTAGAATAGATCTGAACATTTGTAAATTAAGTTGTATTGTAATAAGATCAACTACTATTTTAGTTTAACCATTGATACATAAAATATCCTAACTGAGTGGACTTAACCGTGTTATGTTATGCCCCTATGTCATTCAAGGAATGTACATTGTTATCTTATTGACCTCATAGTGAATTCTGGTCAAAATTTAATTGTTAGTCTTAAATCCTCTAACAAGGTGTGTTTGTAACCTTTAACGCGGTTGGCTCTTCACCGAGCTCACTTCAGAAGAGTGAAAATTATTTTGGGTTACTGGTCCCAAGTGGTTTTTCCCTTAGCAGGGTTTCCACATTAAATAATTGTTTTATGTGTTTTTTTTATGATTATTTTATCATCATACTTTACATGCTGCATACTTGATTTGGTCAGTAATCAAAGTGAGTTGATTAACTAAGAATCGGTAAAAGGCACAGATAGTTTAATAGTTTATGTTACCAAGCTGCAGAATTTATTAGAATTGTTTTAAGTGTTACATCTTAGTATTGGGACTGTAGGATAACTAATCTAACTGATTCACCCCCCTCTCAATTATTATAACAATTGGTATTAGAGCATTGGTTGCTTGGAACAAAATTTTAAGGATTTCAGCAGACATATTACAAGATGTATAAGAGGGAAGTGTTGAAGCTGAATAAGGACAACTTTACTATATGGAAAAGTTGAATGAAACTTCACATATCCGAAATCAGAGATTCTACCTTACATCTACTTGAACATGGCTACTTACAATCACCGACTAGACCTTTAACTCTTGATCAGTTGAGAGACCAACAAGAACACAACTTTACTATGATAGAGATTGTTGTTGCTCTATCTGATGCTGAATTTAAGGATGTCAAGACTTGCACTACTGCAAAGCAAATGTTGGATAAACTTTCTATAGTCTATGGTGGTGATGCAAATGTGAAAAGAGCTAGAGATGAAAGCTTAAGAGGCAAGTTTGATGATATGAAAATGAAGGAAGGAGAAAACATAGTACAATATACAAACCAAATCAAAGAGGTAGTCAATGCTATCCAAGGAGCTGGTGGTGTCATTGATGAAGATACAGTGGTAAGTAAGATTCTAAGAACCTTGTTGCCTGCATATGCAATAAAAATATCTTCTATACATGAAATGAGATCTGCACTTGGTAGCACTCCTACTCTTGATAGTCTGATTGGTAAGTTAACAACTTTTGAGCTGAACAATTTTGATAATAGTGTTGTACCATCTGTTGAGTCTGCTTTTATGTCTTCTTTGAAGATCGGTAAATCTAGCAGTAGACATAATATAAGGAGTGATAGACTGATGATGAGCTTAATGAACTTGAAGCTCTTATGGCTCAAAGGCTACCTAAAGGTAAAGGTAGCTATAAAGGGAAATTACCTTTCACATGTTTTAACTATAAAGAAGTTGGCCATATTGCTGCTACATGTCCCAACAGGAAAGAGGAAGATAAAAACCAAGACTGATCTAGTGATGGAGGCTATGGAAGAAGAAACAATAGAAGTTACTAACACTACAACTAAGACAACTGAGATCACAAAGATAAAGGTAAAAAGGTATCTTACTTTACTGAAGAAAATGATACAGATACTGACATAGATGATGATGTTAAGGTAGTATTTGTTGTGATGAAAGATGATTTTGAGGAAAAAGAAAGGTATGTAGAAACAACACTCATTTCTAAAGTTAGTAAAAATGATTCTTGGATCATTAATAGTGGCTTTACACATCACATGACTGGTGATGAAGATAATTTTGATCATCTTGAGCACTATAATGGAGGATCAGTAAAAATGGGTAATGATACACCTTGCATGGTTAAAGGAAAAGGATCTTTATTGATAAATGATAAAATCAGATGTGATAATGCTTATTGGGTAAAATGACTAAATTAAAATTTTCTAAGTGTAACACAATTTAACAACTCAGGTCATCGAGTGGCATTTGAAAGCAAGAAGGTGAGGATCTATGATGAGAGTGGAAAGCTTTTCAGAACAAGAGGAAAATCAAAAGGTAACTTATTCTATCTTAAAAATGTTGAGACTTCTTGTTTACTGGTGAAAAATGAAGATGAATGGTTATGGCATAAAAGGTTATGTCATGTAAATTTTGATAACATGATTAAGATCAGTAGAAAGAGAAAAGTTAGAGGACTGCCTATCCTAACTAAACCAGATCATATTATGTGTCATCAATGTCAGAAAGGGAAGATGAAAAAATCTAGTTTTAAAAGTAAAGACTATTCAACAAAAAGAATCTTGGTGTTAGTCCACATCAACCTATGCGGTCCCATGAGAACTCAAAGCTACTATGGAGATAGATAATTTATTCTATTTATTGATGATTATACTAGATTGATGACTATCATGTTTTTAAAAGAGGAATTTGAGGCATTTAAAATGTTTAAATGGTACAAGGCTAAAGTAGAGAAAGAAACTAGAAAAGAACTAAAATGCTTGAGGTCTGATAGAGGTGGTGAGTTTATGTCTAATGAATTCACTAACTATTGTAATGAGCATGGCATCAAAAAACAAGTTTCTGCACCTAGAACACTGCAGTAGAATCAGATTGCTGAAAGGAGAAATAGATCTATAGTGGATTGTGCAAGAACACTAATGATACAAAAAAATGTTGCACATATGTATTGGAGAGAAGAAGTTAGCATAGTTGTATATGTCTTGAACCCAATACAGTTAAAGAAAGACACAAACAAGACACCCTACGAGTTATGGTTTAGATACACACTGAGTGTAAGTTACTTCAAAATTTTTGGTAGAAAATGTTTTATTCTGAAAGATGATAGGAATAGGAAATTTGACTCTAAAGCGGATGAGAAAATATTTCTTGGATATTCTACTAAAAGTAAAGATTACAAGTGTCTGAATAAAGTTACTAATAAGATGATTGAAAGTGCTAATATCAGAGTTGATGAATTTTTTGATAAAAATGATGATGAAAGCAATAAGGAGCCAGAAGACTATGGTAGATTTTCTTATGTTGAACATCTAGAGCACCTATCGAAGCCACAGGATGAGTCAATTGAGCATCAAGAAAATAACACTGAGGAATGGCAAAGGGAAACCAAGGATCAGGAAGAAGCTGTCGAGCAAGGAAATGAACCTGAATAGACTGAAGAACAAAGAAGAGATCAAGTGCTAGCAAGATTTTTTATAAGACATCATCTTGAGAACCAAATCATTGGAGATAAGCAAGCTGGGATACTGACAAGAAGTAAGTTTAGACAAAGTGTTTGCTTAGTTTGTGAGTTTGAACCGAAGAATGTTAAGGTTGCTCTTGAGAATGATGAATGGATCAATGCTATGAATGAAGAGATAGAAAAATTTGAGAAAAAAAAGACCTGGACTTTAGTACCTAGACTGAAAGATAAAAATGTTATCGATGCTAAATGGATTTTCAGAAATAAGTTGAATGAGAATGGAGAAGTTACTAGGAACAAAGCTAGACTTGTTTGGAAGGGATATGCACAAGAAGAAGGTATTGATTATGGTGAAACCTTTGAACCTATTTCTAGACTAGAAGGAGTCCGCATGTTACTTTCATATGCTGCACATAAGAAATTTAAAGTCTATAAAATGGATGTTAAGTCAGTTTTTCTGAATGAAATACTAGAAGAGGAGGTCTACATAGAACAACTAGAAGGGTTTGTTGATCTGAATCAGAAAGACATGGTATGTAGACTATGCAAAGCTTTATATGGATTAAAGCAAGCACTAAGAGCATGGTATGAAAGATTACATACTTATCTTTTAAGTATTGGTTTTGTAAGAACTAGTGAAAACAACAATTTGTAGATGAAAGGAGGATTTGATGATACTATTTTGATTGTTGAAATATTTGTGGATGATATAATTTTTGGAGGACAAGATCATATTTGTAAATCATTTGTTGATGAGATGAGAAAGGAATTTTAAATGTCAATGTTTGGAGAGATTAAATTCTTTGTAGGCTTGTAGGTTATTCAGCAAAATGATGGAATTTTCATCACACAATCAAAGTACATAAAGGAAGTATTGAGAACATTTGGTATGGAAGATGCTAAACCAGTAGGAACACTGATGGTCATAGGCTACAAATTAACAAAAGATGATGAATCTATAGAGGTAAACCAGACATTTATTGATCTATGATTGGTAAATTGATGTATGTAGTACACAGTAGGCCTGATATAGCACATGTAGTGGGGATTGTGGCTAGATTCTCTGCAAATCCAAAGGATTCACATATATTTGTAGTGAAAAGAATCTTGAGGTACCTGAAGAAAATAGAGGATTATGGTTTATGGTATCCTAAGGAAGGAAAATTTGAACTAAGAGTTTACACCGACGTAGATTGGGCTGGAAATATAGATGACAGAAAGAGCACAACCGAAGGAGCATTTTTCTTTGGTGAAAGACTTGTAACTTGGACAAGTAAGAAACAACCTTGTATTTCTTAGTCTACTGCTGAAGTAGAGTATGTTGTTGCTGCTAAAAATTGTTCAAGCATTTCTTATATCAAACAAGTGTTGTAAGGGATGAATGAGGTAATCATTGAGCCAATGATTATATACTATGACAACACTAGTGCAATAAATATTTCTAAGAATCTTGTAATGCATTTGAAGACAAAGCATATATCAATTAAGTATTGTATGCACCCAAAAATGGTCGCCTAGACTTTGGGCCCCATTTATTCAATTTATCAATCCTAAATCAATTTTATCAAAAAATCAATATTTTCAACAATATCAATCTCTTGATCAAGTCTTAAATTCAATCATATATTGGATTTTTATCCTATGGGCTAACCATTTTATCCTAAAGTCTTTATTTATTCAAAAGGAATATTTCCTCCCCTTTTGATTAAATAAAAAGCCCCACTTTTCCCCTTATCCTAAGTTGCACAAATAAAGCATTATTCATATTTTATAAAAAGGAGAAAAGCACTTTTTGTCTCATATGGACATAAAGTCAACTCTTATTTTCCTATTGGAGGATACTTGTGCACATGGATTGCTCCTCTTTCAAGCTCCACCGCTGATTAAGACTTTTTGCCTCTTAATCTCCATGGTCCATTTCACCTCATTTCTTATAAAAGGAGAGCTCTCTCCTCCATTTGGATACCATGTTTTTATGCTAATGTTATGCTACAGGTTTTAGATGCATTTGGAGTTTTTGAAGACATTGAAGACTTGTTGCTTTCATCATTTAGTTGCATATTTGCTTTCTTAGTTGCATGCTAATGACATTCTTAGTATAGATTTCCTTTTATGCAATAGAATAAGCTCACATAGTCTAAATAGGAGGTATTGACACTCCATTGTTATTTCCTTTCATAGATTAGTTGCATTGTACTTTCCTTTCATAGCTTAGATTGCATTTTCATTTAGATTTGCATTGCATTGCATATTTGATTCTTGGAGATATTGGCATTGTTACCCTTGTCTTCACTTGAATCTCTCATTGTATGGTTGACTAGCAAGGTCACAAGCTTGTAGCTCTAACTAAGAGCAAACACATCATAGTCCCTTGCAACTCCATGCATAGAGAGCTATGAGCTGCTTTGTGAGGCCTCATTCTTGAGCAACCTTGCATGTAATGGTTCATAGAAGTGCACCATTTTAGTGTGTACATTTCTGGCGCCCACCGTGGGGTAGAGTAGATAGGCTTTGTCCTTTGTTTCATTGCATTTTCATCATTTTTCAGAAATTGTACAGTTCTGGTTTTCTGTCTCAGAATATCGTGCGATATACCTTTATATAGTGGTGTGATACTTCACGCTTGCTACAAATATTGCCTGCCTTGAAGAGTAATATCGCGCAATAGTTCACCCTTTACGGACTATCGCCCGACCTGCCTGGAGTATTTCACCCACCAGTACTGAGGTATATTGCCTGGCATAAGGCAAAATATCGCGCAGACTAAAAGTATCACCCTAGTATACTGCGAAGCATTGCGCGATACTAGTGTCTGTACCTGATAGTGAGCTATTTTTGGGCTATTTTATCTATCTTGCAAGTTTTGGGTTGTTAGCTATCTTTAGAAAGGTCTTTCCGAGCCTAATCCAACCATGATGGTTTTATTTTCAGATTTTATCATTTGATCAGTTATTTTTGCAGATTATCTAATTTTTCATGTACTAATCATTGGTAGATTTTGGATTTTGATTCTCCTAACTCTTATTGGTCTAACAAGTTATGGTTGTAGGTGATCTCATTACTTGAAATTTGTCAAAAGAATGCATGTCAAAGAGGGCTACTAACAGTTTTTGCAGGGCTGCCCAAGCATAAAAACAAAAAAAAAATTTTGCTTGTTTATTTGCTTTCCTTTCAAGTGTGGCATTCACTAATTGTATTAAGAATCTTTAAAATCTTGTGAAAGGGATTTTGAGGTGGTAGGAGAAGTATGCTCTTCACCTTTAGGTGAATTAGAAAATCTTGACCCATCTTAAGGTTTTGGAAGCAAGGGAGTAATTGAATCTCTTTGCTTGGTGTGTTTGGGAGAGATTTTTGAGATAGGGGAGTATGCTCTTCACCCTTGTGGTGAATCAAAAACCTTGAACCTCATAAATTATCCATTTTTGTTTAGTTTAGGAATCCTTTAGCGAGCCTGCTCTTGAGCAATCAAGAGGAACGACTCAAGTGGGGACAACCTTGTCATCATTTTCCTTGGTGGCAAGTGATTCCAACTCACTATAATCTCAAGGCTATCAAGGACACCCAAAACCTTGATAGACATAACACTTATCTTCATTTGATGTGAGTAGCTCATGGGATTGCGACCATGGAGAAAACATTGAACAAGAATGCTTAAGGTACTCTTGAGGCTGCGAGGTCCTAGTCCTTTATGAGGAGCAAGAGGGGTGTTGTGAATGGAAATCCTTATTAAGAACCATTAGATAGAAGCCACCTTGTTTAGCCGCTTACCTTCTTAGTGCAAGGATTGATCCAAGTGGTTTACCCGGATCACCTTAAGATACTCACCATATGTGTCCCTTTGGTTGTGTCATTTGACACTTCCACGACAAAGCCAACATCTCTTGTGGGTAACCACTTGGTGTGAGGCAAGGGGGCATCAAGTTGTGGGCTAAGTTGGTAGGTATTGAGCCTTGACTTTTTAGGATAGATTTGCTTGAATTGTCTTCGGTTGTGTGATGCCGGTGCAAATGTTCTTACATACAAATGATCAGTAGCATTCATAGGGTGCTTTTTCAATTTTGATATCACAAGTGCTTGTCTTGGCAAGGTTGCTTTTGCCCTTGTTTCAAGTATTTGAAGACATGTTTGATCCCCTACTGTTTGCAAACCTATCCAATTGCTGTTGAATTTGTGATTGAAATCAGACATTTTCACCCTCACATTCAGAAACTTGAAATCAGACCTTAAAACTCAAAATTTTGCACAAATTGGTCAAGATCAACATCAGTATCACATTAGCCAAAGAGAAATATCGCATTAGAAGGTTGTTCTTGGTGAGAAAGTTTATCTCTAGAATTGTGAGCTACATTCTTGGGAAATTCTTGTACTCTTATTGTCCAGATAATTTTCATTTAATCTCAATTTCAATTATATTTCAGCCTAGTCCAACCTCCTGGTTCAAAAGTGCAAGGGTAGTCACCCTTTGATTTGAAGCACCTCTTTGATAGTGTTGGTAAAGCCCCTTCTTTTATCTTTTCATTTCTCTTTGGACAATAGAGAACTTTGATTATCCTAGTTTGGTGTTGACATTTTGTGAGGTCGTCCTATTACCAAGGGTCTTCTATTTTTAGTCTTCCTTGGTCAGTCCAGATCTTAGATCTTAGGTGTTGTCATGTTGCTCAACATCTCAATGAACGTTATGGTATCAATTGCACAAGATGGCTCTTAGTCTTCTTCTTTCTTCTCCATTTCCCATGTTCTTCTAAAGTCTTCTATTCCCATGGGAAATTCTTCTTCTTCTTCTTCTTGATTCCTTTCCTCTTATTATCTAGTCTACATTCTTCTAGTCATCTCTTCTATTCATATCTTCCATGCTTGATTTCTCCTCTTTTGGAACCATGAATCTTGACTATCTAGCTTTAGAACCTTTATTAAGATTAGATGATCTTGAGCTCATTGACATATTCAAAAAGTGTTGTTCCTCCAAAATTCTCATGAGTGATGAATTTATAGCAAAAATAAAAGAAAAGATGATTAAATCAGATGCCTTTACTAGAATCATAAACATGATCATATCATGATCTTCTTCTTCCAAACATTCTTCATCATCTAAATCTTCTCATTCTTCTTCACCTTCCAAGTCTTATCATGACTCTTCCAGACATCATTCTCATTCTTCATCTTCTAAGTCTTATCATGATTCTTCTAAACACTATTCACATTCTTCATCTTCCAAATCTTATCATGACTGTTCTAAACATCATTCGAATTCCTCATTATCCAAGTATTCTTCTTCCACTAGGTCTTCATTTTCCTCTTCAAGATCTCATTCTTCTTCTACTTCTCCCAAGAGTCTTACTTCTCTTCAGAAGACATACCATAAAGAGCAACGTGATAGTCCTTGTGATGTCTCTTCTAAAAAGAGTGATACACCCACCTATGATGACTATGATGACTATGATGATGGACAATTTAGCCATACCTATGATGCTTCTATTCCTAAGAGTCCTCCTCGTCATGTGCTTAGGCTTACTAAAGGGTCATCTTATTGGGTAGATTGTGATGGGGATCCATATGATTCTGATTTTGAGAGGAATTATGATATTTGTTGTGAACAATATGATACATCTACTTCTATTGAGAAAGAGAAAGCCTTTCGTGCTGATTACAAACGTAGATACTATGAGCATCTCTCCTCTAAAAACTCTCATGCTGAAAATAAAGATCTCACTCTCAAGCAAAATCATGTTGATGTTGAACCTTTGTCTTGTGATGGTTCCCTTCCATCCTCTACTTCCTCCAATACCCATACACTTCCTAAAGCTTCTGAGTCTTCCAAATCTTTCATAAATCCTTCATCTAACAAAGATCCTAAGGCTTTCCATGCGGTTCCCTGTAGTTATTCTCAAGGGCCACCTCTTAAAGATACTCAAGCTAACCTTCACTTGGCTGCAAATACTTTCAATAATGCTAAACCTAAAGAGCCTAAGCCTTTAAATGCTATAATGCCTACTTCAGCTAGCCCTTCACCATCTCTTCTAAAGTCTTCCATACAATTCCAACATGCTTCTGTGTCCTTAGAAGTGGCTCCATGTCAAGAGGACTCTAAAAATGATAAAGAAAAAAATATAAAAAAAGATCAAGATCAAGAACCCTCCATGTCATCCAATTCTTTTCATGACATCTCTGATCTGCTTCATGGTTCTTTTGATCCTTTACGCTCCATTCCACCATGTCTTAGATCTTCTCCTAAGAAAGATCAAGCCACTACTTACACTATTGAGCTTATTGACAATCAAAATAACCTTACTACACTTGCATTCTCCAAAGATGATACTTCCATTAAAGTTATTAAAAATGGTGTTGTTACTGCTAATGTTAAGCCTATTGAAAATCAAGAAAAAAATGATGCGCTTATGCTATCCAAAGATCCTTGTCAAGATCAAAGTATTTCATCTTCTTGTTCTACCGCTCCATGTTCACTTCCACTTTCTACTCTTCCTAAGTCTTCGCAAGCTTTGAACAATCCTATCAAAGAAGGTGCTCCTATTCAAGATACGCATGATCCTATTGAAAACTCTAATGCTCACTCTAGAGATGCTGATATCCTTGGTTGTCATATAGATGTTGATGAACTTATTGATTATCCTTTTGCATCTTCCACTTCCATCCTTGGACCTCCTCCACCACTACCAAGATCTTCACATCTTCCTTCCATATTGGGCCCTTATGTCCCTTCACTTTCCCCTCCTAATTCTCCTAATTTGTCATCCATCTTGGGTCCTTACGTCCCTCCATCTCATATCTTTCCTCAAGATCAACATAGATGCATACCCTTGAATCCTTTTCATTCACCCATCCATCTAAACTAGTCATATTATTCTTCTCCTTCCACAAGTCCCAAGTCTTTTGGAAGTAACTTGAATGTTCAATACAAGAAAAAGAAGCAATACCAGAATCCATCAAAAAATAAGATCACCATGTCTCCTCTAATCGACATGGAGGCATAAAGTCAAAAGAGATATCTAAGAAGAAAACTACAAGACAAGTATGGGTTCCAAAATCTATCATTGAAGATATTCTCTCTAAATCACCAAAAAGAAATGAAAAACCTAAAGCTATATGGATTCCAAAGTCTCTCTTGAAAGAGTCTTATGTTGAGCAAAAAGTGAAGTTGACATTCAAGCTTCCAAACACTTCCACTTCATTTTTTTCTAAAAACATTCTTCCATTCCATGCGCCTGAACCAAAACCTGTGCTACACATTTTCCATATTCCTTCTCGTATTCCTCCATTCACATTTGAGAATTATAATAAGCACACTAATCCTCTCTTCAAGGAGTCATGAACCAGAATATGGTTCACATTTGGACTAGAATATGGTTTACATTTCCTCCATTTTTCCCGTCACCCTTCAAGGTGTGTATTGACATTGATCTTGCCTTCCTTTCCATCTACTCTTTCACAATCCTTTCATTCATTATCCTTCTACCTTCTATCATTTTTCCTCATTTGCCTATTCCTCATGCGTCTTCCTTTCCCCTTTAGCATCTTTGAGCATATCATTTTGAATCCTTGGCATATCATGGTTTATCCTTTCAAGGAGCATTATCTAAAAAGCTTGCCTTCTTCCAAAAAAATTAAAAAAATGGAAAAATTAAAAAAATAGCAAAAAATAGCAAAAAATTGAAAATGTGCCATGGTGAAAACCTGGAAACAGGCACCTTGGTAGCAAAAGTAAAGAGAAATAAATTCGTCCTATGGTGAAAACCACTCCCTTGTGGCACCTTGGATAAGTACCATGATGAAAACCTAGTAATCAGGCATCATGCGTAGTTCTTCTACATATTTCATCCATTTCATCTTCTCTCTTTGATCTTGACAATGTTGGTCTTTACATGAACATTTGGCTATCTTGTGAGCTACCTTATGATGATCTTGCTTTCATTCCATTCATGTTTAGCCTTCGTATTTTCCTTCATTCATTCTAGCCTTTCGCTATCCTTTTCCCCTTCTAGTCTTGATCTAATAAAAAAGAGTAAAACACGATGCTATGAAGTCTCTTGACATGTCTACTCCTTTTGACTGCATCCTTCCTTCTTTTGCAGTGCGCTTTTGTGGCTTATCCCATGCTGGTCTTTCATTGCTTGTCCAAATATGCTTTTCATGACAATTTTTCCCTAGCTTGGGTACTCTTGAGGAGTTTGCCTTTGAGGATTTCTTCCCTTCACTCTCCTTCATTCTCATGTCTTCCATCTCTTCCACCAGCTTGCTTATCCATCTTGTTCTCCACCTTGCTTGACATTGGGACTGCACGATGTGATCTTGCTTAAAGAGTTTGATGTCTGTTTCTATCTGGGGGCATCCTTTGTACATACTTTATGGATCCTAAAAAAATACCAAAAAAATTGATATATGATGCTGAAAAAATCCTAAAAAGCATAAAAAGTCCTGAAAAAATGCAAAAAAATCATAAAAATTCAAATTTTCAAAAAAAAAAAGAAGAAAAAGTGCCTTGGTGAAAACCTGGAAATAGGCGCCTTGGTAGCAAAAATACAAAAAAATTAAAAAAATTAAAAAATGAAAAAAATTCCAAGTGGTGAAAACCTGGAAATAGGCGCTACTTGAGGCCTTTGCACCCTTGTCTTTTAGCATGCGCTCTCGACACTTAGCCTTTCTCCATCATGCCTTGACCTTATTTGACTTGGTTTGGAATTGGTCTTTATCTTTGTCTAAGGGGCATAACTGTTAGCATAGGTCCTTTAGGTGCATTTTTCTCTTGGGGCATTTCACAACAGGTGTTTTTCAACACTACCCTTGCGTCGAGTGTTTCTTAACACTTATCAGATGTCTTTCCCTATAGTCTAGTATGATGCGACATCGCTCATTAGCAAATTTGATCCTCAAAGTTTGACTCTATGACCAACACACACGCACTTAAACAATCACCTCGCTTGAGATATGTTGACTTTACTTTTCTTCGTGTGCTGTCTATGAGGATTTCTTTGATGAGTGGTCTCTCCCTGAGAAGTTTTCAATGATGCATAGCTAGAAGACTGAGGGTATGAGAACATGTTTTATTTCTTTATCTGCTTGTGGGTATATTTTGTTGGTCCTAATTGTCATGAGCATTTATGCTGGTCTTACTTGACACTATGGATTAACAAGGTATTATCCTTGACTATTTTTGTGAGTGCATGCTTCTAGTTATCCTGACTTTCAGGTGTCTTGATACAAGCATAATCTCGCCATATCAAAACTTAGGTGATCTCACTGCATTAGTCATCTTGACCTCCATGTCTTTGATGCCTAGGTGAGATTTCCACATTTTCTTCTGATAAAGATCATATTCATATCCACATAGTTATGCTAGTGTGCATTGTATGATCTTACGATGTTACCTAATGCTCGATGATGATAATTATATGTCTATAAGCGTTGTGACCTTGCAAGTCAAACACTTTCATAGTAGCTTGCATTCTTAGGTTCATCATAGCTTAGTTTTTGCATCTTGCATATGGAGAGAGCTCTCCTTTTTATCATCTACGGACTAGTTGGTCAACTGTGCTCATTTTTTGATTCTTCTTGATCATATGTTTCATTTCTGATCTTTCATATCACATCATTTTCTATCCATTTTCGGACTCAAAATCAAAATCTGAGTCGCGTTTTCAAATTTTCTCATTCTTCTACGTAGTTGACTGACGTTTTGAGGCATAATTCTCTGATTTTCGGTGGAATTTCTTCCTTGCATGTCTCTCAAATTTTCTAGTCTTTCATCCACTCTATTTCTAGTCTTCTATTTCTATTCTTCTACTTCCTCACTGGGGCATGTTTCATTGCCTAATGGTTAACCTATTAACCCTTACCTTCGATTGTGATTTTATTATGATTTGATCAACCTTATCAATTTGTTGTTCTCCTCTACCTGATTTTGATTTCGATTCCGAGGGGGCAGTATCTATGGGATTCTCATCCCTAATTCTCTTGATTCTCTTGATTCAGACATCTTTTGTGAGCTTTTGCTCAAATTTGAGATTCTTATCTCTTACTTTGAATGTGATCCCGAATCGACCTCATGTTCAAAGGCCTTTGTTTATGTTTGTCCGGGTGTGATCCCGAATCGACCTCACATCTGAGTTATTTTGTGATCCCAGATTGATCTCACATTTCAAATTCATTCTTTGACCACATGTGTTCCCAAATTGATCACACATTAGTCAAAGAGGGGAAAATGTATGCACCCAAAAATGGTCGCTTAGACTTTGGGCCCCATTTATTCAATTTATCAATCCTGAATCAATTTTATCAATAATCAATATTTTTAACAATATCAATCTCTTGATCAAGTCTTAAATTCGATCATATATTAATTTTTATCCTATGGGCTAACCATTTTATCCTAAAGTCTTTATTTATTCAAAAGGAATATTTCCTCCCCTTTTGATTAAATAAAAAGCCCCACTTTTCCCCTTATCCTAAGTTGCACAAATAAAGCATTATTCATATTTTATAAAAAGGAGAAAAGAACTTTTTGTCTCATATGGACATAAAGTCAACTCTTATTTTCCTATTGGAGGATACTTGTGCACATGGATTGCTCCTCTTTCAAGCTCCACCGCTGATTAAGACTTTTTGCCTCTTAATCTCCATGGTCCATTTCACCTCATTTCTTATAAAAGGAGAGCTCTCTCCTCCATTTGGATACCATGTTTTTATGCTAATGTTATGCTACAGGTTTTAGATGCATTTGGAGTTTTTGAAGACATTGAAGACTTGTTGCTTTCATCATTTAGTTGCATATTTGCTTTCTTAGTTGTATGCTAATGGCATTCTTAGTATAGATTTCCTTTTATGCAATAGAATAAGCTCACATAGTCTAAATAGGAGGTATTGACACTCCATTGTTATTTCCTTTCATAGATTAGTTGCATTGTACTTTCCTTTCATAGCTTAGATTGCATTCTCATTTAGATTTTCATTGCATTGCATATTTGATTCTTGGAGATATTGGCATTGTTGCCCTTGTCTTCACTTGAATCTCTCATTGTATGGTTGACTAGCAAGGTCACAAGCTTGTAGCTCTAACTGAGAGCAAACACATCATAGTCCCTTGCAACTCCATGCATAGAGAGCTATGAGCTGCTTTGTGAGGCCTCATTCTTGAGCAACCTTGCATGTAATGGTTCATAGAAGTGCACCATTTTAGTGTGTACAAGTATCACTACATAAGAGAACAAGTACAGGAGAAGAAAGTCAAACTTGAATATGTTACGTCAAAGGAGCAACTTGCTGATATTTTTACCAAGCCTCTACTGAAGGACACTTTTGAATACTTTAGGACTAGACTTGGGGTTCATCCCCTATCTACCGGTCACTAATGTGATCTGGAGGTTGCATCAACCTAATCTTATTAGAAGATCATTCATGTTGATGCAACATAGCTCACACTTTGGATCATGTCTAAGGTTGTGAAAGATTTGAGGAGCTAGAACAGAGATTTGCATATCAGTATACATAGATACATTGTCTACACTGAACAACAAAGAGTTACTTGGCTATTATAGAGCTATATGTTTTATGTTTTTCCTTGGCATTTTTGTCAAAGGGAGAGATAAACAGTGAGGAGAGAAGGCCCAAATATGAAACATCTATCTAAGGGAGAGATAATCTAAGAGCTGAAGAGATAAAATCTACAGAGGAGAGTCTACACTTGTAATGCTCTTATGTAATGTAGTGATTAAACATATTAAATATCAAGCTAGGGAGAGCTTACCGAGCTACAACATTTAATGTCATAGTTGTAGAATACATGTTTGGTATGTGCATGGCATATTTTTATATTACTTGTGTTTCCATCAATGCCAAAGGGAGAGATTGATGAACTACAACTAATTGAATACCTAAATGACTTGAAGATCAGTGATTAGAGATCACCGATTTACTAAAATGATGTGTAAGATAATTAAATCAATCATTATGTTTTCATTAATGTCAACTAGTTTTGACATTACTTATCATGTGAGTTGCAAACATCTAAACATCTGTAAAAAGGAGAGAAAAGATGAAGAACTAAGATATCTACATGGAGAGAGATGGATATGACATATGAGGATAAGGAATACTTTGGGTAACTGATTGATGAGTCTATGATCTCGTATTGTTGACTTGATTATGTTGCATTAATCTATTATGAAGGAGGAAGAAAAATTGTACAAGGAAATGTGGTTGGTAAATGAAGCACTTCAGTATACATCGAGCCAATGTAGTGTATACCGAGTGACAGTATTAACCGAGCTTGTGTTCGCCGATGCATTTCTTTGTTAACCGAGTTTGGATGATTGTATTAAATGCTTAGTTTAGCTGACATAAAATGATGAGCTAGAAATTGTTATGATTTCGAGATTGAGGATAAAGTTTGTTATGAGATCCACGACTAACAAAATTCAAAGAAGATCTAAAGGATGGAATTGAAATGTGTTATTGACACAACTTACGAGGAAGGTTTAAGAGGCAAAATCAATGAAGAAGAATAAGCGAAAAAATGTAATGGTTGATATGAAAATGGTTTATCTATCTATATAAGAGATATGAGTTTCTTTATAGAAACTATGTCAGAAAAAGGAAGACTGCAGAGATTTCGCGTGAATATAGTTTCATGCATGCTTGATCAGACTAGTTGAAGAAGAACCGAATTGCAAAATAGTACCGAGCATCAGAGGGCTATTACCGAGTGAAAGTAAGTTGAGGAAGTGAATTAAAATATTGATCAGAGGATTTGTATGGGCTTAGAATAGATCTGAACATCTGCAAATTAAGTTGTATTGTAATAAGATCAACTACTATTTCAGTTTAACTATTGATACTAAACATTTCCTAACCGAGTGGACTTAGGTGTCTTATGTTATGCCCCTATGTCATTCAAGGAATGTACATTGTTATCTTATTGACCCCATAGTGAATGTTGGTTGAAAGTTAACTGTTAGTCTTAAATCCTCTAACAAGGTCACACCTAACAGTGTGTTTGTAACCTTTAACAAGGTTGGGTCTTCACCGAGCTCACTTCAGAAGAGTGAAAATTATTTTGGGTTACGGGTCCCAGGTGGTTTTTACCTTAGCAGGGTTTCCACATTAAATCATTGTGTTATGTGTTTTTGTAATGATTTTTTTATTGTCATACTTTACATACTGCATACTAATTTGGTTGGCAATCACAAAGAGTTAATTAACTGGTAATCGGTAAAAGGCATAGATAGTTTAATAGTTTATGTTACTGTGTGATGATGATAATCACCTTCATGAAATTAAGATCAAATTAGTAACAACTCAAAGTAAATACAATGCAAATCTAATTAAAATTGAAACTAGATCTATAGCATCTCATGGTTCTCTAGAAAGATGTGGTAAGTGAAGCTCTCAGCTCAATCTCCACTAGTGACACTTCTAAAATGAGAATGTATGCTACTATAATGCTTCTACAATGCTTCTATAATGCTTATTATAGCTCAAATTGATACAAATATATGCAAATTTCTCTAAATGCTCTTAGAATGCTCTTCAATTGCCTATAATAACAATGCTTTGCAAATGAATTTCCAAGATGGGAATTGCTCTCAAAATGTTTCATATTTATAGTCAATTCCCAAGGGTAGGGGGTGGAGTGAAGTAATCATGATTAACCCTTGGTTGAGTCAAATACTTTTCTTTGTTCATAAATGGGGGGACAGTTTAAAGGTTTGTCTCAAAGCTTTGGACAAAAGGACAAGATTGAGTGGATGAGATTGAAACTTTAAAATGAGTGATTGAGATTCATCCTTTTTGAGTGATTTATGTCTTTTTGTCCTCAATTCTTATTGGTTGCTCAACTTTGTTGAAAGATATTATGAATTATTAAATTCAATTAATTAATTAAACTTAGCCATGTAAGGGTAATAGGTTTATTTTGATTTTTGATTTAAACAACTATACAACTAATTGATTAAAATTAATTATGTAGTGTTGTTCACCCCTTTAAGCTTTGATTTAATTATTTAACATCATTATTTGATTTTTCCTTTGC
This sequence comes from Chamaecyparis obtusa, assembly GCA_027943335.1. Taxonomy (NCBI): domain Eukaryota; kingdom Viridiplantae; phylum Streptophyta; class Pinopsida; order Cupressales; family Cupressaceae; genus Chamaecyparis; species Chamaecyparis obtusa. The sequence continues at coordinate 2,506,712 of BSBK01000518.1, read as the reverse complement.
TTTAATTGTTTTTGTCCAATTTGATTCAATAAATGTCCATTTCAATGATTTGATCCATTTTTTATTAAATTAGTGCATTTTGATGATTTTTGCAATTTTATTGATTTAAAAGCACTTGTCCATTTTTTAGTGTCTACAAATGCCCCTCTTTGAATTGATGTGCGAAGAACATTGATTCAAAGATTCTTTTGATCCTGATCACTTTTAGGTCCTGATTGTTGATTTACTGATATGCCTTTGATATGATATTTTTGATTGCTACCCCTGATATGATATTGATTGTTACCTCTAATACTGATAAAATGATATACCTCTGATAATGATTTCAAAAAATTTTTTGCCCCACTTATTCCTATGTTTTTTGATTTGATACTCTGATGCCCCCTCAGAAATAAAACATATTGATTTCTTGATTTGAAAAATTTTGTTGAAATTTGATTTATTGAATATGTTTTTATTTCTAAAAGCTCTTGATTATATGCGCTGATTCAAGAATATGCCCCAGTTGATTTGATAGGTTAATATAGGTCTAAGCCAAATTTCACCTCCAAAATTAGGTCAAAATAGCTTAAATAGGTTGAAAAACTTTGATTTACTATTCATTTTCACTTTTGTCTTTGGTTATTTTGCTCTGGTCCCGCATTGATTTTTGAGATGGTTGTCCCTATTAGAGAGCATCGGTTCGAGAGGTGTCAATGATATGCAAGACCACCTGATTATGGAGCTCTGATGAGTCATCATGAACTCCCTTTTTTCATTTATTGCAATTTTTCCATTTCATCGCTGCTTTAAATTTGCAAAGTCATGCGTAGGGTAGATTTAATGTCACCTAGCCCTTTTTAATGTGGCACCCACACTTTTTAATCATGCCTTCGCGTAGTAAACTGTCGCCTTGTAATTTTTCATTCTCGCCTGACAAAAATTTGATGTCGCATAGATTTAGTATTTTTATGCCAAATTGCATGTGATTTTTCGCGTGTGAAACCCTAGAATTTTGTTGTCACCTAGGCTCAATTCAATGTCGCCTAGTAGGTTTTAATGTCACCTGATAGCTAAATTATCGCATAACACCAACAAAGTGTCACGTAACATCTTTTTTGTACTGCTTAAGGTGAAATGTTGCATGGAATGATTAAAATCATGCCTGAGGGATTTTGAAAATTTTTGCACTTTTACTTGATTTGTTTTGATGAAAAATTTGATAACTTCTAATGATCGATTTGAATGATAAGATTAGGTCTATTGCATTTAAACAAAAAATTGATTAATGATATCAGGATAGTGGTACCAATGAATGTGATTTGTCAATCTGATAGGATAGGTCTGGTGGGATAAATCAATCAGTGTGAAAACTGATATTATAGATACTGCTTACTTCATTCTCAAGACACAGAGACACAAACAAATGGTACTGGGTGTGATTACTTGATACTTTTGATAGAACTAATTGACTTTAGATAATTCCTTGATATGGTATACTGATATGATTCCTTTATTTTTCCAACAAGAAAACTTTCCTATTTTATACATCCGGATGGTTGCATCGTGGTTTATCAACCTTGGTCAGACACTTATTGATGTTGAGTATTGTGTTATCGAGATATGTGGTATGAGCTTTCTACTTGATCTTCCACGGTTTCAGCTGAGCCATGGTCTGTTGACTGCTATGGTGGAGCGATGGCACTCCGACCATAATACCTTCCATCTTCCCTATGGAGAGATGACTATCATGCCTGAGGACATGTATAGATTGCTACACATCCCGTGTAGAGGAGAGTTAGTTTACTATGATTCCATATATGATTCCACAGTTTGCCGATGAGTATTTGGGGACAATACCATTGATCATGATACCATTACCTGGCCATAGTTTTCTTCATTTCCTACATTACCAACAGTACTTGGTGCCCTTATCAGTGGTTTACTTCTTCCTGATTGGCGAGGTCATGGTTTTTCTGTTGGATGGGGTAGGATTCTGGAGGATTTTCTTGCTCATCCTTGATGCTTTGATTGGGGCTCCTGTGTTCTTGCCCATCTCTACCATGATTTACATGAGGTAGTTTACAGAGAGAGTGCTTCTTTGTCAGTCGGGGTAGTTATTCTCAAATTGTGTGTATGGGAGCATCTTCCCATTACGAGGCCTATTTCTAACAGGATTCGACAACGTGGTTTCCCATATGTTTTCCTGTATAGCAATATGGTTGTTCAGCACCATTTGGGTCATCTTGATTATTGGTGACAATAGATAGATGATATTGATCAGGTCCAGTGGTGACCATACATTGGTTGTGAGGGTTGGAGGGAGGATGATGATGAGCTACCTTATATGTTCACTCCTCGCTGGATGATTGGCCAGACTACTACTACTATTGAGCACTTCTGCTTTGGCAGAGTTTCTAGGCAGTATGGGCATGTACAAGATATGCCTTAGGGTCCAACATTATACACTTAGGTATAGGCAAAGAGATCCATGTGGCGTCCTATGATTGATTACCAGTTTGCATGTGATCAGATTGCTAGTTTGGGATGCTGCAGATGGGAGATGCTTCCAAGAGTTATTGATGCAGGGATGTCCCATGAGTATCAAGACTAGTGGTCTTGTAACAGGTTTCTTCATTTTAGTGATCCAGCAGAGAGGGTCCCCGACTGTGATGAGGGAGATGATCATGGTGGTGGTGGTGGACGTTGGAGATGGTAGGGACGGTGAGGACAGAGAGATCCTTAGGTTATTGGTAGGGTAGGTTATGGACCATGGGTGAGAGGTGGGCATGCTAGGGATAGAGCTAGAGATGATCATGCAGTTGGGATTGTACGCCCTAGAGCAGCAGTAGATGATAGGCATGATAGACGCTAGAGACATCAGAGACAACAGAGACAGGCTCATGTAGATGCTGCTAGGCAGATTCTGGGTGGATTAGATCCTTTAGTTCAATTGCAAAGAGTTGCCTTAGCTCAACAGGATGAGGTTCCAGTACAGCAGGTGCCTCGACAGGATCAGCAAGGTCCTCCACAGGTGCAGCAGTCACAACATATGGGATAGAGTTCACAGTTTGCTCCTCGTATTGATAGTCTATCATGAGATATGCAGGCGATGAGGATAGATATATCTACTATTGTGGGCTGATTGGATCAGGTTTCTCTCTTGATGTAGCATTTCATCGCTCATGTGATTCAGAGACCTAGTAAAGCTAACACTTCTCAGGCTCCTCCCTCATAGGATAGATAGGATGACAGAGGTCCAAATGGATCTAGTGTTGGGGATGGATCTTGATCATTGATGATATATTTTCTCATTATTGATGTCCTTGTATCATGTTTCATGATGTTTGTTTTTTGATCGGAACTCTTTGATGTATCACTTTGTATGAAATTGTATCTTGATATACTGATTTGATGGATCTTTGATGAGCATTTATATGATGATACACTTTTTTTCATTTTCCTTGATGAGTTGGTTATGAGATTATCTTTTTATGCAGCTACATGATGTTTTATATGCATTTACTTGTGATTTATGCTATGGATGCAATGTATCTTATTTTATGATATATATAGATGAATGCATTGATGTATGGATTTTGGACATGTTTTCTAGTTTTTCATTGTATGGATGTAAAGTGATTTATGGAAATGCATATGAATGCCCCTATGTTTTGGAATTTTTAATGTATGTAGTTTTATCCTTTTATACATGTATGCAAATGATGTATGAGTAATGAATCTTTCCTTTCTTTTTCTTCTTTTCTCATATATGAATAATGATTAATGATTAATGCTATGCATGAATGCAAAAGATAATTCTCATTTCCTTTGTTTGGATTGATATCCAAGAGTAAGACGTTTGATTGAACCCCTCGTTTCATAATGTTTCAACTAACCAAGATTATGAATGTACCCCCTTGTCCTTGAGAGATTAACAATAAACAAATGCAATTAATCCAACATGATAAATACAATTAATCTAACATGATGATGCAATGCAATGCAACTAAGTGTCACCAGCTTTTAGCAAAGACATGCCATGGAGATAAATTTTCATCATTGAGCATTTTGGGATAGGAAAGCAAGTACAACCATCACTGACCACATCATGATGATATGAATACTACTTTTTATTACTTTTTGGTAATCTCTTTTTAAAACTAGTACAACCTTCACTAGTTGGATGACCAAACTATGGGAGTATGAATACCGGTATCAATGGATTCAATGTTGCAAGTGGATTTTTGGTATTAAGATATGGAAGATCTAAATAACCAAGGTATCCATTTGTGTAAACAAGCAAAGGTCAATCCTTCCTCTTATGGGATAGTCCTTGATGGTTCTTTGATGACCATGTCGTTAGATGAACTCTCATAAGTTGATGGATCTTCCTTAAAAAAATCACTCAAAGGCAATAAAATATCATGTCTCTATCATGGCTAATCTAGTCAAAACATCATCGATTAGCTCAAAAGATGTGATGAAAGTCAATTTCATAAAGATTAGCAAAAGAAAGCTTCAAGTGTTTTGCAATGTTTCATGATTTTCAAAAAGTATTTCCAAGCATTCTGATCTTTAAGATGTTTTGTCAATTTTAAATCCCGAATAATAAAGTCAATGAAGGCTCAAGGATCAAGTTGTACGATAAAAATATTGGGTTTTGAACAATGATATCTATCAAAGGTTCGATAAACTTTCTCTTCTGAAGCTCTGATAAGTCTCTCTTTGATGTGGCTGAATATAGCACTATTGAATCCGTTTGGTACCAATTTCCAATCCTTTCCTTCCCCCAAGTGATAAATGTGATTGTGCGACAAAATTAGGGTTGTAGGTTGTTAGTAATGAATGCTAAATGTTTGGCATCCATTCTATAGCATTTATTGTTGCATTCATGACTATGATTCTCATTGATGTCAACACAGTGATTTACTGGAGACTTGCAGAGAAGCAGACAATGTTTGGATTAGCACACGCGGGATATTGTAGTTGGAGCTATGTGATGTTGAGGATATACTCATTGAAATGTTATATGTTTATGGTTAAGAGTGCAGACATTAATTCATTTAGTCATGGAAGTTATGAGCATTTTGGTGGAAGCAGTATTCAGGCAGTGTTCCTGAGTAGCAATTTGTGGAAATCGGATGATATCTCCTAATTGGGATGGAATCTGGTTTTATGCAATTGAAGGGAAGTTGAAGAAAAAAATTTAGTGATGTGGATGATAGCACAAACTTAGAGGTTGCACAAGTGAAGAATTATTGTATTTGGAAGCCGACAGTTTTATGTAATTTTGATGTAGTGTGTGGAAAATTTTATTTTGTAATTGTATGCCGACTCATTTGTAATTACTTGAGTGTGGTATAAAGGAAGGAATGTTTTTCCTTGTTTTAATATGGTTGGATGTGTTGATGTATGCATGAAGTGAAGAAAAGAGCTAATTGTGAAAGTGAATTTGTGAAGGAAGACATGCGAAGTACAGAGATCTAAAATTGAGATCTGGTGAAGAAAAAAGTGCAGTTTGGCACACTAAGGAAGGAGGTAACATATTTTCTATTATTCTATTGAATAATCTAGAGATCAATTGGATGGTGTGTTCAGTGATCTTTCCATTAAAGTTGTTTGGGCAGTGGGTCCTTCTATCTTCCATAACTCTTAACAGGGTTAGAATCTTTTAATAGGGATTCATATGTACTGAATGTATTTCATAAGACTCCTAACACAGTCCATACTTTCATAAGGAATATTCATATTAGTGCATCTTTTGTGGGCATCATTCCCACCGGGGTTTACTCTCTGATCAAGAGGTTCCCTAGTCAACATATCTTGTGTCATTGTGTTATTGTGTATGAATATCTTTCTATGGTTGGTAATTATATTGCTTACATGGATTAATGGTGTTGAAGTTGATAAAAGTTATAATTATCAGATAATTGATTCACCCCCCCCCCCCCTCTTAGTTATCTTGGTGGACTTTACTTTCTAACAATTGGTATCAGAGTGGCAGGTCCTTGAAAAAGAAGTTTAGCAGCTTAAGGAGATCCATGGTGAATTTCAAAAAAGAAAGACCTAAGTTTGATGGAGTAAATTTTGATAGCTGGAAAGAAAAGATGAAGACACACCTACTGTGTTTAGGACCAGGTTATTGGTTGAATACAAAGAATGATACGACTATCATTGAAGAGGAAAATCTTGAAACATGTACAGCCGATGAGAGAGATCTATTCATGTGTAACATGCTTGCAAGAGAAGTACTTTTGACAGCCCTTCCAGAGAATGAGTACAGTTAGGTAAAATGTTTGAAAAAATCTCATGAAATTTGGAAAGCTTTAAACTCTACTTTTGAAGGTGATGAACATGCAAAAAGATTTATATTACATAATTGGATATGTGCATTTGAAGATATAAGAATGTTGGAAGATGAATCTATTAGAAGCTATATTGGTAGAATGTCAGAAATTATTATAAGCATAAAATCTTGTGCAGGAAAAAAGATAGAGAATGAAGTGATATGGAAAATTATGAGGACATTGACTCCTATATTTAAGCAGACAACACAGATGATTGAAAAAGTTATACCTTGTACTACAAACTTTACAAGAGAGACTCTTCTTGGAAGATTGGAAGCAACAGAGATGAACCTAAGGTTATCAAGAGACTTGCCTAGAATAGAGACAACATTCAGTGCTCTTAGTGTTCGCCCTACTTTGTCAAGAAGCATCAGTGTGAGTGGAGATTATGCTGGTAGTAGTAGATCTAGAAATGAAGAAGATAAGAAGATTGAAGAAGGTATTGCCTTGCTTGTGAAGAGAGAACCAGATGGTAAGAAAAAATTTTAATGTTGGACTTGTCAAGAATATGATCATTTTGCATCTAAGTTTCCTAAGAGAGTTAAAAAGTACAGAAAAAATTTCAAACCTATAAGATCTAAGGAATGTTATTATGCTAATGATGAAGATCTTGAAACTAGTATAGTGAGAACTCTAAGTGAAAGTGATACTGAGAACAATGATGACATAGGATTTGTAGCAATTAAAGAAGAGAATCCTGAAACTGATGTTAAGGAAGAAAAAGCCTTAGTTTCTTAAGTTCAAAAGAAAGCTCATTGGATTATAGATAGTGGTTGTTCACATCATATGACTAGAGATATGAAAAAGTTTATAAAGTTTAACGATTATGATGGAGGAGTTGTTAGAGTAGGAAACAATGCACCTTGCTTGATTAAAGGTATAGGATCTATTACTCTTGATGGAAAGACTAATACTGATGATGTTTATTTTGTGGATGGTGTAGATCTCTATAGTTTTTGTTGACCATTAGTGTTTCAAACTTAGTCATTTACCTAGGCAATGATGGTCGGTCATCACTGCAACTGAGTCATTTTGTAAAGGCTGAGTTTTGTATTGTATACTTACCCAGCAGTAGTACTACCGATTAAAGTCATGGTCACTATATGTTTGTAATATGCCGAGAGTATAGTTATTGCTGAGTTACATATATCAATGATTACTGAGTGATAGAGAAGTTCAACCGATGCTGAGTACAGTTGATGCCGAGTGCTAGGAATAACTTTTGCCGAGTCAACCAGAATTGACATACAAGTTTGGAATGGCACAATGATCGAGCTAAACCATTTTTGGTGATAATAATGTTTTGTATTTTGTCTATTCAGGTAATTACGGAGGTAATTATGCATCCATATTGTTATCATTGATCCCTATGTAAAATCTAGATCCAATCAAAAAATTGTATAGTTAAGGCGGCAATAGAAATAAATCTGATCCGTAGATCTTGAAACGGTAAAACATTTTTGTTGTTATATAAGGGAAAGATCTAGATCAGAGATAAGTGTGTGAATCAGAGAGATAAGATTGACTTAGTATGAGAAAATGATTAGAGAAGTATATTCAAAATAGTGAAGTATTCAGACAGAGTTTAGTGGCCAAGCTAAGCAGTGAAAGGACAAAATCAAGAAAGATCAGATAGAAGAGATCAAAATATAAAGAAAAGAGGAGATATGTAATCTGCATACTAGTGAAAACTGAAAGATCAGGTACTAAGACATTTTGACCAGTGTATTAGTGTAAATCTCTTAACCAATTAGTCTTAGCAGACTTTTGTAAATCTCTTTACCGAGTGCTTACTTTCTTGTAAGTTTATAAATCCTTTAACAAGGTAGACTATACAAGTCTTTTAGCTTTTCACCGAGCAGACCTTTCATAGGGTAGATCATGATTTGATCACATTTTGTAAGCCTTAACAGGAAAAACTTATTACTATAGTAGTGAAGATTTGTGGGTGTCATCCCCACCCCAGTTTTACCTTTCAAGGGTTTCTGGGTTACCAAAATCTTGGTGTTATGAGTAATTTCATGCATGCTACTTTATATGTTTTGTCACTTACTATGATCAAGTTTTATTTATGTTATGCATAAAGTTTTATTAGATCTAAGGATAAAAGTAGGTAATATTTGATTCACCCCCCCTCTCAGTATTACTTTCCCACTTATATTTCCAACAATTGGTATCAGAGCAGCAAGGTTTCTCTTAAGGAAGTCTAACCACTCGAGGAAAAAGATCTTAAAATGTAAGCTTACAAATTGGGAAAGATCATAGAGAGTCAAAAGATTGAAGTACAGCTGGCATTGCAGCAATTGGAAGTAGCCAGAGGAGAATTGAAAAAATCTTTGAGCAAGAGAAGAAAGATTGCAATTCAATAGAATGAACCACATTACAAAGAGGAAGACATCTCTAGACTATTTGACAATGGTAACTCTGTCGAGAGTGATAAAGCTATAAAAGAACTACTGGAGAAAAATACCATACTAAATGATGACATCAAAACTCTAAGGAGAGAACAAGAAATTTAATTTGTCAGACTTTGTGAATTAGTGGAACAGAAAAAGAAAGTTGAACATGATAAGACAATGGCTGAGGAAGACAAAAGACAAATTGCAATCAGACTAGATGAAAGACAAGTGACATGCAAAGATTGACTAATAATCAACTAGACATGGTAATTCAGCTACTGATGGTTAATCAAGAATTGGATAGAAAAGATATGGAAATCAATCAACTAAGGTCTGAGAATGATTAGTTGAAACATGATTTGAGAACTGAAAAAGAGATCAATGAAAGGATGAAAAAACCCAATGAAGCTGCAAAATATTTTGAAGAGCTGTTAAGATCACCTAGAAGATCCAGTGATAGATCAGGACTTGGACTGAATGAACATTCATCTACTGAAGAAGGAGAATCATCAATGAATGGAGAATAGAAGATGGCTAAACCAAAGAACACCAAGCCCACATGTCATCACTGTGGAAAGCCAGGACATACAACCAACATATGCAGAAGCAAACATGGTAAGTCTGATTCTAAGCCTAAGTTTAATGGACATTATTTTAACTACAAGAAGCATGGACATCAATCACATGAATGTAGATTCAAAGCTAGTAATTCATCTACCTCACCCAAGTTTCAAGGAAGTTGTTTCAATTGTCAGAAATATGGGCATAAAGCATTTGAATGCAGATCAAGACCAAGGTGGTCATCAAATGAGCAAACAAAGCCAATCACAAAGCACAACTATTACAACTGGGATTACAACACCTGGTATAATTACCATTATTGTGGCAAGTATGGACACATCTGAGAAAATTGCATGAAGACTCACTTTAGAGGTAAATCTAAAAGATGGATGAATGGAAGCATGGCTTGTTACAAATGTAACAAGGTCGGTCATTTAAAGAAAGATTGCAGATCACCTATACCGAGCAATGATAATCAGAATGGAGGTATTCATGAGAAACTGAAGAGTCAGATGGAAAAGACATGGAGGAAGAAAGAACAAGAAAACTCAAGTGAAGCTAGCACATCGGAAATCACCCAATCCAATGGATCAAGTGATCACACTTCTTCTAATTAAGCTTGAAAGGTATATTCCGAACTAAGTCTTGCAAAGCCTTATCTTTCATCAGTTCCTAACATAGAACTGAGCAAAAGTCCACATCAGGATAGATAAAGATGCACTAGGACATATGTGAGCAAAATAGAAAATTATACTTTTGATGCCAAGCATCAGTGTCAATGATCGAGCTGTCAATGTATGTCGAGCACCTGCTATGGCTGAAATGCTATATACGTCAAGCTGTATCACAACAGTTATATCGACTGAGCTTGTGAGTTTGCTGAGACAGTTGTAATCTACCTAAGAGCCCTATATTCTATTCTAGAGAATGTGTTATTGATGAATGATGTTAGGTCTTGCTATATGTGCAAAATTGGAGAAATTGGTGATTATGAGATCAGGGAAGCATATGACAAACTATGTGTCAATGGAGTACTGAAGCTAGAACATAAGGTTGTTGCCGATCAAGGGTTAGTGCATGCCCTAAATTTCCCATAAAATTTCAAAGTGGAATGGATCAAGATCATTTTGGGTCGAGTACATGACATGTAGTTATGGTTGGAAGATGGACCGGTGAAGATCACAAAGGAAATGATACACAAGGTCACTGGTTACCCTACAATTGACAGGAAGAGAATGATTAAATGTGTAGGAAAAGAGGATATTCAAGCAAACACCCAAGCAGTTTGGAACAAACGTGGCATGAAAATTTCCACCATTACTGATCTGGAAATTAACTTCACTGTTAGAGTCATCTCGCACAAGTTTTATCAATCCAGTCGGTTGGACAACGTCCCATGTATGGCAGTGGACCAAGCATGGAAGATTATTAAGAAAGGGCACACATACGACCTTGCCGAGCTCCAGCTAACTCAACTTGTCAAGAATTTGAACTCCATCTAGACTGCGAAGAACTCTATGTGTAAGTTTGGTTCCCTACTAATCTGTATATTCTTTTATGTTAAGAAGTGTTTTCCTACACATGGTGATGTAACATGGGATAAGAAGAAGCCCATCACAGTTCAAATTAATGATTTTATAAACCAAATTGGTGATGATTTTGAAGGGATTATGGATAATTATTTCATTGAGTTTAAGAAGAAGATGAGGAATAGGACTAGAATCCTTGTGTCTTTGATTGAGAAATACAACAAAGATATATGTTTTCTGGTAGACACAGACTTTACCTATGCACAGGCAGTCCTACCGAGGGTTTCATGGTTAATGCCATTACCCTATGAACTCAACATAAATGAAGCTACTGTAGCAATCACAGCCCTCTTAGCTGAGGAAATTGATACAAAGGCACCCTACTTTGGAACATTTGAAGAGGCCAAATCCAAGATTTCTTTAGGATTATTGGCTGCCACCACTAAAAGGAAAAGAAAGAAAATAGTGATAAATCTAGAAGAATATGTTAAAGAATCTGAGAAGGATGCACCATTAGAGTTGACCCAAGGATTGGGAGAAGATGAACTGAGTGCAACTAGTAGTAGTGAGAAAGAAGAAGAGGAAGAGAAGAAACTAGTAATTGTCGAGTCCCCGCCAAAGAGAAGAGTGTTGAAATGAAAAGTGTCAGTGACACCATCACTAAGGCCTCAGACTAGAAGAGCTACTACTGAGACTCCTAAGAAGACTCCTCCATCTACAAAGCAAAAATCCACTCAACCCAAGGTAGTGCCGACCAAGGTTATGAAGAAGCCGAGAAGGAAACTTGTTCTAACGGAAGATGATGAAGAAATAGAAAGTGATGAAGCAATAAAGGGGAAGGCCACACAACAAGATACACATAAACTCACTATTGATGAGTTATGTCTTAAGATTACTAGCACAACAGCAGTAGATGAGGTAAAAAGATTAAAGTTTGGAAAAATGAGTATTGGAGATAAAGAGAAAGTTGAGGATGCTATCCTTGAAATGTTATGCATTTTCAAGATGTTGCCAATCGAGATTGAAAATAGAATTCCAAAGGAATTATGCAATAGGGTCATGCAGAAATGGGAGTATGCTCTACAAACAAAGAAGGAAATCAGGGAGAGTACACTAGCACAAGTTGAATCCACTCTCACCCCTGTAGACATCAACCAAACAATTGAGAAATATAGAGGCAAGTTTGATCCTAAAATTAGAGCCTATCACATTCTTCAACACAAGGTTGAAGATGTGTAAGAAAGTTTAAAAATTTTGAAGGTATTGTATGGTTTGTTACCCACTTCTGAAGAAAAGGATGAAGGAAAGAATGAAGGAAAAGATGCTACCACTTCAACAATTGTTGAATCTAACATCAAGCAAAATAAAATGGAGACTGATACTCCTAAGGAAGTGAAATCACAAGATACATTTGAGGTTCACATTGTTGACATACCAGAGGAGAGTCCTATTAAGAATTCATTCTTAAATGAGGATGATTTAAAGAACATGAAAGCAACTAACACACCCCTGCCTGGTAGCAACACTGTACTGTTGTAAGTCATGGATTATCCCACCATTACGAGCACACAGTCTGCCAATGAAAATCATACTCTACCTGCTGTTGCTATTGTTGATCAGTTAGTTGTTACAAGTCCTATCGAGGAACCCATCAAGTCAGTACCACTAACTCAATCTATCGAGGAAGAAGTTAATACATCAGACAATATTCAAAGTCCTCCTAAGGAAGAACACAATAGAGAAGAACAAAGAAGCAAATTAGATAAACAAGCTGTTAGCCCTCATGCCAAGGAGAAGGAGAAAGAAGAAGAAAACATAAAAGGAAAACTCATTGAAGAACAAGAACCAAAGGAACAAGAGGCAATAAAATCTCTTGTACAGATGCCGAGTGGAAGCACTCCACCAAGAGGACAATAGGAGAAAAATGAGGTCATAATTGATGAAGTAATTGTTATTCCTAAATGGGATACATATAATGTTTCCTATGAGCAACTGTAGATCATGAAAGATTTGTTGACAAGAAAGAGAAGACAAGCAGAACTTCGAAGAGAGCATCAGCAAAAATAAGTTCTTCATGAAATTAAAGATATATTTAATGAAGTATATGACTTATCAGATGTAAATAGTTTCATTCCTATATTGGAACAACTTGTACACATTGTTCAGAAAGTAAATAATGAAGTTAGTTGTGCAAGTGATAAGTTATTTGAATGGTCAGAAAGAAGATTTGAGACCAAAATGCTAAATAAGATATCTGCCAAGATTGCAGTAAAATAAGTTGATCTATCCAAATTGGTAAAGGATACTGAGGGATTAGTTGTGAATGGACAGTCTCTATTGGCCAAGATATGTAATGTTGAACTATTCACAAAGGAAAATCAACAATTGCTTGAGACTCTCAAGCAAGAAATCAAAGCTACAAGTCAGTCCCTAACCTTGGATGCAGACACCAGTGTTGCACATTATGTTAAAATCATGCAGACACAAGGTAAGTTAGCCGAGCTGATGGCTAATGATGGTAAGATTCATTCTCACCTACTATCTATTCAAACTGTGTTAACACCGCATCTAGAGGCTATACAGAGAAAATTAGCAAAGGCTAAAACATTGATCCAAAGTGATCCACATCTGTCCACAGCCGAGAGCCTTATCAGTTTAGCTACTGATTTAGAACTACAGACATATGTTTTGAACCTTGCTTCAACTGCTTGGACTGATGCACTCTACATGATCACGGTGCTTCATAAACCTTTTCTAGAGAAAATTTGTGAACTACCTACTGATGACGAGATTAGTCATGTCAAAAACAAGGGGGAATCATCATGACATGAGTCCGGACAAGGGTAGAATAGGGACAGGTAATAAAATTTTGAATGTGTATATATATCTCAGGGAGAGTATTAGGTTAGTACAAATGTATTTTTGTAAATTGTGTTTACCAATGTCATGACAAAGTTTTTTTGCCACTAATGTCAAAGGGGGAGATTGTAGATCTCTATAGTTTTTGTTGACCATTAGTGTTTCACACTTAGTCATTTACCTAGGCAATGATGGTTGGTCATCATTGCGACCAAGTCATTTTATAAAGGCCGAGTTTTGTATTGTATACTTACCGAGCAGTAGTACTACTGATTAAAGTCATGGTCACTATATGTTTGTAATATGCCGAGAGTATAGTTATTGCTAAGTTACATATATCAATGATTACCAAGTGATAGAGAAGTTCAACCGATGCCGAGTACAATTGATGCCGAGTGCCAGGAATAACTTTTTCTGAGTTAGCCAGAATTGACATACAAGTTTGGAATGGCACAATGATCAAGGTAAACCATTTTTGGTGATAATAATGTTTTGTATTTTGTCTATTGAGGTAATCACCCATCCATATTGTTATCATTGATCCCTATGTAAAACCTAGAGCCAATCAAAAAATTGTATAGTTAAGGCGGAAATAGAAATAAATCTGATCCGTAGATCTTGAAACAGTAAAACATTTTTGTTGTTATATAAGGGCAAGATCTAGATCAGAGATAAGTGTGTGAATCAGAGAGATAAGATTGAATTAGTATGAGAAAATGATTAGAGAAGTATATTCAAAATAGCGAAGTATTCAGACAGAGTTCAGTGGCTGAGCTAAGCAGTGAAATGATAGAATCAAGAAAGATCAGATAGAAGAGATCAAAATATAAAGAAAAGAGGAGATCTGTAATCTGCATACTAGTGCAAACTGAAAGATCAGGTACTGAGACATTTTGACCAGTGTATTAGGGTAAATCTCTTAACCGAGTAGTCTTAGTAGAATTTTGTAAATCTCTTTACCGAGTGCTTACTTTATTGTAAGTTTATAAATCCTTTAACAAGGTAGACTATACAAGTCTTTTAGCTTTTAACTGAGCAGACCTTTCACAGGGTAGATCATGATTTGATCACATTTTGTAAGCCTTAACAGGCAAAACTTATTACTATAGTACTGAAGATTTGTGGGTGTCATCCCCACCCTAGTTTTACCTTTCAAGGGTTTTTGGGTTACCAAAATCTTGGTGTTATGAGTAATTTCATGCATGTTGCTTTATATGTTTTGTCACTTACTATGATCAAGTTTTATTTATGTTATGCATAAAGTTTTATTAGATCTAAGGATAAAAGTAGGTAATATCTGATTCACCCCCCCCCTCTCAGTATTAATTTCCCACTTATATTTCCAACAGATGGATTGAAACATAATTTGTTAAGTGTTGGATAGTTAGTTGATAAGGGATATCAAGTTTGGTTTACTGAGAAAACTTGTGTGATAAAGGATAAAGATGGAAATCTAATTGGAACTAGATCTAGAACCAGAGGTAATGTATTTGAGTTGAATCCTACTAAGATGACATGTTTGATTACTAAAATTGATGACAGTTGGTTATGGCATAGAAGGTTTTGTCATATAAACTTTAACAACATTGTGAAAGTAAGTACTACACTTGCAGTAAGGGATTTTCCTAAAATTATGAAGCCTACTAACATGATTTGCAAAGAATGTGTGATGGCTAAACATAAGAGAAGTTCTTTTCCCAGTAAGAATTTTACATCTGCAGAAAAGTTGGAGATTGTTCATACAGATTTGAGCGGTCCTACCAGGACTAGAGGATTCTATGGAGAAAGGTATTTTATGATTCTTGTTGATGATTTTACAAGAATGATGTGGATTGCATTTCTTAAAGAAAAGTCTGAAGCATTTGATAAGTTTAAGATCGTTAAGAATAAAGTTGAGAATGAATCTAGAATGAAGATTAAATATTTGAGATCTAATAGAGGTGGAGAATTTACTTCTAGAGAGTTTAACACCTTTTCTAAAGAAAATGGCATTAAGAGATAGTTTTCAGCCCCTAGGACACCTGAACAAAATGGTATTGCAGAAAGAAGAAATAGATCAGTGACTAAAGCAACAAGAGCTATGTTACTTGAGAATGATTTGGTGAAGATATTCTAGAGAGAAGCAATGAACACAACAGTATATACAATGAACAAAGTACAAATTATAGCAAACACAGACAAGACACCCTATGAATTATGGTTTGGACATACACCCTCAGTTAAGTATTTTAGAATTTTTGGAAGAAAATGTTATATAAAAAGAGATGATGATATTGGAAAGTTTGACCCTAGAAGTGATGAATGTATATTTCTTGGATATTCTTTGAAAAGAAAAGCCTATAGATTTAACAATAAAAGAACTGAGACTATTATTGAGAGCGCAAATGTTAAAGTTGATGAAAAGTTCAAAATTTAGGAAAGAATGCTTGATTATGAATCAGATGAAGAAGCTCATCCTAAACCTAACACTGGATCTACTGAATTATTTTATGAGACTGATAGTGATTTGTTGAATGAAAGCCACAGTGAAGTCATTGAAGAACCTACACCTAAAGTGAGATCTAAGACAGTGACACCTAACAAGAGTTTATCAAGAAATCATCCTATTGGGCAAATTATTGGAAGCATTAAAAGAGGAGTTCTAACTCGGAATAAGGTACAAGAATAGTTAAGTTTGATTTCTCAAATTGAACCTAAAACTACTAGTGAAGCTTGTGAAGATGAAAGTTGGACTAATGCTATGAAAGAAGAACTAGATCAGATTGAAATGAACAAGACATGGGAATTGGCCCCTAGACCTAAAGACAAGAATGTTATTAGAACTAAATGGGTATTCAGAAACAAGATGAATGAACAAGGAGAAGTAGTAAGAAACAAAGTGAGATTGGTATGTAAGGGATACTCATAGCAAGAAGGAATTGACTATGAAGAAACCTTTGCACCTGTTGCAAGAATTGAAGTGGTAAAAATGTTTTTGGCTTATGCAGCTTATAAGAAGTTCAAAGTATATCAGATGGATGTGAAGTTAGCATTCTGAATGGAGAGTTGAAGAAGAAGTCTACATTGAGCAGCCTGAAGGTTTTCCTTTGACTCAAGAAGGAGACATGGTATGTAAACTGAAGAAAGATTTATATGGACTAAAGCAAGCACCTAGAACTTGGTATGCAAGATTGGACAAGTATTTGCTAAAGTTGGGATTTACAAAAAGAACAGATGATAGAAATCTGTACACAAAAGAAATTGAAAATGGTTTGTTGATTATAGTTATTTTTGTTGATGACATTATTTTTGGAGGAGAAGATGAAGCTAGTGACAAATTTGCTGATGAAATGAAGACTGAATTTGAAATGAGTATGATTGGTGAAATGAAATACTTTTTGGGATTATAGATAACACAAAACAATGATGGTATCTTTGTAAGTTAGACAAAGTACCTAAATGACTGTTGAAAAGATTTGGAATGGAGAACTGTAAACTAGTTGGAACACCTATGGTAACTAGACATAAATTATCTAGCACAGATGAAACACCGATAGTTGAATAGAAGAAGTACAGATCTATGATTCAAGGATTGTAGTACTTCACTCATACAAGATGTGATATAGCACATTTAGTTGGAATTGTAGCAAGATTTCAAGCTGAACCTAGAGAATCACATTATGCAGCAATAAAGATGATACCGAGATATTTAAGAGGCACAATGGACTATGGATTGTGGTATGAAAAATCTTATGATTTTACCCTATGTGCATATATAGATGTTGATTGGGGAGGCAGTGTTGATGATAAGAAGAGGACCAGTGGTGGATCATTTTTCCTTGGAGGAAGATTGGTTTCTTGGCTAAGCAAGAAGCAAAATTGTATCTCACAAAGCACAGCAAAAGCAGAATATGTAGCAGTAGCAAAAAATTGTAACTAGATAATTTGGATGAAGAAAATGCTGAAGGATATTGGAATAAAGTTTGTTGAACCTGTTTTCATACATTGTGACAACACCAGCACAGTTAATATGTCTAAGAACCCTATATTACATTCTAAGACAAAACATATAGAGATTAAGTATCATGTTGTAAGAGAGAAAGTTGCTAAGAAAGAAGTTAGACTTGAGTACATAGTACAAAGGAGCAGATAGCAAACATATTTACAAAGCCTTTGCCTAAGGATACCTTTGAGTATCTGAGAGGTATGCTTGGGGTTATGCCCCAACCTACTTTTGAGAAGTGATGCAGTTGGTTGCATCCGTCCAGTAGTATATAAGCCTTATTTTTCATTTAGACTAGATGTTGGTACTTCCTCTATGGGGGAGTATGTGTATCTGAGATGAGTCATGAGGACTCTAGTGAATGTATTTTTTGAATAGTGTCTTTTGACATTGGAGTTATTGTTGACATAATTTCTACCATTGATGTCAATGGGGGAGAAGTGTACATGAAAAAACTATTTGTGCTATCTGAACAGGAAAACAAAGCAAGATTTGATTGATGAAGAGGATTTGAAATATTTTCTTGAAGCAGCAGTATTGCAGTATTGGATTTTTGGAATATTGGATGTTTTTTCATCTATGTTTCCATCAATGCCAATGGAGGAGATTGTTAGGAATGAATGCTAAATGTTTGGCAGCCATTCTGTAGAAGTTGTTATTGCATTCATGACTATGATTGTCATTGATGTCAACACAGTGATTTACTGGAGACTTGCAGAGAAGCAAACAATGTTTGGATTAGCGCATGTGGGATATTGTAGTTAGAGCTATGTGATGTTGAAGATATACTCATTAATTTTTTATATGTTTATGGTTAAGAGCACAAACAGTAATTTATTTATTCATGGAAGTTATGAGCATTTTGGTGGAAGCAGTAGTCAGGCAGTGTTCCTGAGTAACGGTTTGTGGAAATCGGATGATATCTCCTAATTGGGATGGAATCTAGTTTTGCATAGTTGAAGGGAAGTTAAAGACACATTTTTAGTGATGTGGATGATAGCACAAACTTTGAAGTCACACGAGTGAAGAATTATTGTATTTGGAAGCCGACAGTTTTATGTAATTTTGATGTAGTGTGTGGAAACTTTTATTTTGTAATTGTATGCTGACTCATTTGTAATTACTTGAGTGCGGTATAAAGGAAGGAATGTTTTTAATTGTTATAATATGGTTGGATATGTTGATGTATGCATGAAGTGAAGAAAAGAGCTAATTGTGAAAGCGAATTTGTGAAGGAAGACATGCGAAGTACAGAGATCTGAAATTGAGATCTGGTAAAGAAAAGAGTGCGGTTTGGCATAGTAAGGAAGGAGGTAACATATTTTATATTATTCTATTGAATAATCTAGAGATCATTTGGACAGTGTGTTCAGTGATCTTTCCATTGAAGCTGTTTGGGCAGTGGGTCCTTCTGTCTTCCATAACTCTTAACAGGGTTAGAATCTTTTAATAGGGATTCAAAATCTCCTAACAGGGATTCATATGTACTAAATGTATTTCATAAGACTCCTAACAGAGTCCATCCTTTCACAAGGAATAGTCATATTAGTGCATCTTTTGTGGGCATCATTCCCACTGGGGTTTACTCTCCGATCAAGAGGTTCCCTAGTCAACATGTCTTGTGTCATTGTGCTATTGTGTATGAATATCTTTCTATGGTTGGTAATTATATTACTTACATGGTTTAATGTTGTTGAAGTTGATAAAAATTTTTATTATCAAATAATTGATTCACCCCCCCCCCCCCCCCTCTCAGTTATCTTGGTGGACTTTACTTTCTAACATAGGCAATGCAATAATGTGACTGAAAGGCTTTATTATGACTATGTACAAATGACAAATACCATGAAGGTTTTACAAGTGGGATGATGGAAATGCAATATGGACACATGTGACTAAGAAAGACTTAGGAGAACAAAAGGTGCTTCTTTACCAAGTTTTCACCTTTTGGGTCTTTTTTCTTTTTTTGCTACCAAGGTGCCTATTGCTAGGTTTTCACTAAGGCACTTTTCTCTTTTTTTCTTTTTTTGTATTTTTCTTTTTTTCTCATTTTTTTTATTTTTTTCTCTTTTTCAAATGTTTTTGGTATTTTCAAGATCTCTTTGATTATGTACAATAAATATGATGCTCCTCATCTTATACTCTTTATACTTTGTCATGACCCGATGTTGACATATGAGCAATATAATTATTTAATGTATATATAATTATTTTAAGTATAAATATATAATTAGTTATTTATACAAGCTCCTTATTTAATGAGCAAAGAAAATATTAATCAATATTAATAATAATAATTACTATTAATATTAATCAACATTTCTCAAACATTAATAATAATAAGCCGTAAAATACTAATCCATAATATTAAATATTATTGATAATATTAATTAACTAATAATAATCAATCATTTGATTTATTAATCAATATATAATTAGATATTAATACAATAATGTTAATATTTAATAAAACAATACAACCGATGTCTAAACAATGAACGTTTACATGACTCTAATTATTAGTCAACGGTTCTAAGTCCATAACAAAAAAAAAGGGTAAATAAATATCATTAGTCGACAATACAACTGACGACTAAACAAAGTAATAACAAATGATTATTATTAATCGACGGTTCTAAGTCAACAACAAACAATAGTCGATGATTAATATTTATAGCCGACACCCATGCTAATGAAGATGAAACAAACATGAAGCGACACGAGAGTATAGTCGCATCCCGAAGATAAGGGCACAAAGAGGATATAAAATGGATATACTATGATCATAGGAAAGGGAGCATCGAATTAGTTTTAGATTGGAGTTTATCAGAGAAGGAAGAAAGAACTGTAGACATATATGACTGCATTGGAATGGGCCGCATCAGGGAACGTATCTTCTATTAGTCTTTGAAACATCCAAGTGGCTTTGAAAACTTATCTCTATTCCTTCAACTCATTCTCGGACTTGCTTAATCGATCATTTGCATTTGTCATTCATCACTAATGGAAGATACACACATATTAGGGATTGATAATACATTGCAGATTGTTATATACCCATAGCCATCTGACATATACACAACAAATTATATTACAACGATCTCATACAAGTGCACATTAAGATATATATACGCTGTACACTCAACAACTAGAATACATATAAGCAGAAGATATATCACAGTATATATATATACCAAAGACATCAGTGCATATTGGAGATACACATATAAAGAGATAGATCGATAGTAGAGGACTATATATATATATATATATATATATATATATATATATATATATATATATATATATATATATATATATATATATATATATATATATATATATATATATATATATATATATATATATATATATATATATATATATATATATACTATGATATGATACATACAACGACAACATATAAATATATATACTTGGAATGAAGAATTGATATTATATAAACTTATATTTTCCTTGTGGAAGCACTCGATTCAAGAGCATAATAGGTTGTGATAGCAATCATTGGTGCAAGTATTTCATTTATATATCAGAGATAACATCTATAATACAAGAGCATATACCATTAAGGATATGTCAGAGACAACCCTTATATCAGAGATAGTGCATAATTAATTCCAGAATATCAGAGAATACATTTTGATATTGGTTATTCTCCATTCCTTATTGAGTTGACATGGTAGGAGGAGTAAATTGAAGTATTTGTCCTAACACTCCTAGCTGAGTCAAACAAGGGTCATTACATACTCTTTCATCTCCCTCATGTGTAGAACCTCTTGAGATGAATGTTATTGATAGGCTCTTGGAGTTCTTCTCCTTCACAATCTGCTAACTTATAGGTTCCCATCCCAAATGAAGACACAATGATGAATGGACCAAGCCAATTAGCCTCCCATTTTCCTTTCTTCTCTCTTTCAACTTGATTCTTTGGGTTTTCTCTTAACACTAGGTCTCCAACTTGAAAGACTCTCAGTTTGATATGCTTATTGTAGTTCCTTGAAATTCTATTCTGATATACTTTTAGGTGCTCATAGGCTTGTGTTTCGTGCTCTTCTAGCAACTCTAATTGTTTAAGTCTAGTGACTCTATAGTCTTCATCTATTATCAACCCTTGCAAGGACACCTGTAAAGATGGGATTTCAACCTCCAATGGTAGAACAACTTCGGCTCCATAGACTAATGAAAATGGTGTGGCTCTCATAGGTGTTTGAATGCTAGTTCTATAGGACCATAATGCCAGATTAATTTGCACATGTCAATGTCTTCCCAATTTATTGACCGATCTCTTCAAGATTTTCAAAATGTTCTTATTTGTAGCTTCGGCTTGTCCATTTCCTTGAGGATAATAAATGGATGAAGAGTGATGTGTGATATGGAATGTGCCACAAAGTTCATCCACATCCTTATTTTTTAATTGCTTTCCATTGTTTGTTATTATGGCATGAGGGATACCATATCTACAAATGATGTGGTTCAAGATGAACATGGAAATTTGCTTACCTATGGCCGTGATCAAAGGAACTACTTCTACCCACTTTGTGAAATACTATGTTGCGGTTATGATGTATTTGTGACCATTGGAAGAAGGTGGATATATGATGCCAATTAAGTCAAATCCCCATTGATAGAATGGCCATGGTGTAACAGAGGGATGTAACCCCTATGCTGGTGCATGTATCATGTCACCATGATATTGACATTTGCTGCATATTCTGACGAAGTGACAAGCATCTTTCTCTAAGGTCTTCCAGAAATACCCTAAGAGAAGGATCTTCTTGGCTAGGTTTAAACCACTTGATTGTGACCCACAAATGTCTTCGTGGACTTCATGTAAAGCTAACTTAGACTCTTCTTCCTCTAGAAATCTAAGTAACGTCCTACCAAGACCCTTACGATACAATGTTTCTGAAAGGATTATGTAACGGGCTGATTGGCGTATGAAATTTCATTTTTGGGCTTGTGATTGGTCTAAGGGTAGTACTTGGTCTTTGAGATAAGTATATATAGGGCCATACCAAGGTGATTCATGTCCATGAAGTAAGGAAACAATTTGGGTTTCGAGAAGGTCAAATGCCAGTTTCACCAACTCTTCCACCAAGAACTCGTACTTCTCATTTTGATCTAGTTTTTGTAATAAGGAAGCCAAGGTGGCCATTGCATCAACTGCTCTACTTTTCTCTCTCAAAATATGCTCAAAAGTGATCAAGGAAAAGTACTTCTTCCATCCATCAATCATAGTCTTATATGGCATTAGCTTTTCATCTTTAGT
This sequence comes from Chamaecyparis obtusa, assembly GCA_027943335.1. NCBI lineage: Eukaryota > Viridiplantae > Streptophyta > Pinopsida > Cupressales > Cupressaceae > Chamaecyparis > Chamaecyparis obtusa. Next base: position 2,483,763 of record BSBK01000518.1, on the reverse strand, counting down.
ATTGTATTCATTGTTGACTTGATTGATGATGAGTTGAGAGTCTCCATATATTTGTAGCTCGGTGATGTTCCATTCTAAAGCCATTTTAATGCCAATGACTAGAGCCTCATATTCTTCTATATTGGTTGTGCATGGGAACAAGAGCTTATAGGACTTAGGAATGGTGTACCCTTAAGGAGTAACCAATAATATGCCAGCCCCGAAACCTCCTTGTGTATACGAGCCATAGAAGTACAACTTCCATGTTTTTGCTTCTATGTTTACAATTGCGGAATCCAGAAATTCCACTTGAATAGTTTGTGTAGAAGTCATTGGATTTTCAGCTAAGTGAACTGCTATCACTTGTCCTTTTATTTCCTTTCTATCTACATACTCAATGTCAAACTCTCTCAATATCATGACCCATTTTGCTATCCTACCCGTTAAGGCAGTTTTTCTTAGCAAATACTTTAGAGGATCAATTTTGACAATTAACTTCACCTTGTGCATCAACATATAATGTCTCAATTTTTGAGATGCAAAGACAACTGCTAGACAAGCCCATTCCATGAATGTATAGTTAAGTTCATATTTGATTAATGTCCTACTTAGATAGTAGATTGCCCTTTCTTTTCCTTGCTCATCTTCTTGCACCAAAAGCACTCCTAGGGACCTTTTGGTAGTGGATATGTACAACAGCAATGGTTTTCCCTTGATTGGTGGCATTAGGATAGGTAGATTTATTAGATAGGTCTTCAATAAAGTTAAGGCTTGATCACATTCTTCATCCCACATGAAAATAGTATCTTTGTGTAGCAACCTTGTGAATGAATGACATTTTTTAGCCAATTGAGAAATGAACCTTCTTATGGATTGGATTTTGCCTTGTAGAGACCTCATTTGGCTTATGTTCTTGGGAATCTCCATATCCATTATTTCTTGTACTTTTTCTAGATCCACTTTAATCCCTTTTGTTGAAACTATATAGCCTAACAATTTGCTGGATTTGACACCAAAGGCACATTTCTTTGGGTTTAATCTTACTTTGAATTGCTCCAACTGAATGAATATCCTTTTAAGAATTTGTAGGTGTTCTTCTCTTTTGTGGGACTTTTCCAATATGTCATCCATGTAATCCTCTAAAAATGTGTGCATCATATCATGGAAGATAGTTGTCATGGCCCTTGGATATGTAGCTCTGACATTTTTAAGGCTGAAGGGCATGACATTCCAACAAAAGGTACCCCAAGGACATGTAAAGGTTGTCTTCTCTTGGTCTTTGGGTGTAATTTTTATCTGATTGTAGTTGCTAAAACCGTCCATTAATGAGTACATGGAGTGACCCACTGTCAAGTTGACTATGGCATCTATGCTCAGAAGTGGGAAGTCATCCTTAGGACATGCAAGATTCAAGTCTCTAAAATTTGTGCATACACAAATGGATTTGTCATGCTTTATGACCGGTACAATGTTAGATATCCATTTAGCATAGGCTATTTCTCTTATGAATCCCACCTTCAACAATTTTTCCAACTCCGCTTTGACTAAGAGAGCTATATGTGGGTGCATTTTTCTCAAATTTTTCTTGATGGGCTTAACCCTTGGTCTAACATTCAAATGATGCATTATGAAGTCAGGATCCAATCCAGGCATGTTGGCATATGACCATGCAAAGTTCACTTGTTGTTCTTTGAGAAACTTGATGAAATCCTCTCTTTCTAGAGGTGTAAGTGACGCTGCCAAGTGAATAAATTTTGGATCTAATTATGTCCCAATGTTAACCTTTTCTGTTAGCTCTATGAGAATAGGTGACCTTTCTTCCTCATGCTTGGGTAGAGTATCCAATCTCTCTTCCTTTGGTGCCACAATTGGGTTTTCACCATAGGAAATGTCTTTTATCTTTACTTTTTTCGGTTCTAATGCTGCCACATAGTGGTTTTCATCATTAGAAATTTTCATTTTTTTATTTTTTTTCATTTTTTTCTTTTGACTAAGAGATTGGACCCCTACTATTCTCATCATGTCCATATCAAATTTTTTGGTGAAAGAGGGTTCAACCGCATTAAGGTATTGGTTCATTGCTTGGTCATTTGGAAAATAAAGCAAGTCACTTGGCTCGGTTTGGTCCCAATCAATAAGATGGGGATTTATAAAGGATAAGGTTTCATTGGGAAATTTATCATCGGTTGGGTTTATAGACATGACTTCATTTGAGGGTTCGTACATTGTATCATTTAGGTCTATAACATGAGCTTCCTCAAGATGGTCCATGGAAGAAGGATCAAAATCCCCTTCACTTGAGTCCTCATCAACTTCTACGGGAAATAGTGTGGGAAAAACCACGAGCGGATTAAAACTAACATTTGAATCTTCCTCCTTCAAAGGCATCCAAAATGTATCTATCCATGGTGGATTAGTAGGTGCTTGTCCTATGTTAAGATCTTGTATGTTAGGCTCTTCATTGACTTGAGTTTCTTGCCTTGGGATCTTTGCATAAGTATGTATTATGACTACTTCTTTATCCTGACATGATTCATCAGATAAGGTATTTCATTCATAATTCGGGGAGTCATCACTATCTACATTAGATTCCAACATGTTCACTTGAGGATATGAGTCTTGCATTGGGTTGGAGCTTTCTCCTTTGTATTGATATCCTACCCTTAATCTTTCTTCCTTTGCCCACCAAGTGGGTTCAATGGGTTCTAGTAAACCTCTATTCCTTCAACCTAAGGGTCCTCTTCCCTTGTATCCCATTTTCTGCATTATCTCAAATCATTTCCCATATTGCTCTGTTTGAATGTTAATATGTTGGATCCTTTCTATGGGAGTACTTGAGGTATCATCTTCATCACGATAAAGCCATTGAAGGACTTCATCTTCCTCCTTGTTGAATGCTGCTTTATCACTTTCTCTCATGAAGTAAGAGTTATACTTATGAGGTAGGTGTTCTTTTGATGGTTTCTCATGCGTTCTTGGAGATGTGGGCATGTTGAATAGGGAAACAAAGTATTCCCCTACTCCTTTGGAATTGATTTTACATTGTTTTTCAAATGCATCCATCATCTCACTCATTTTCTTGTAGTTATCCTTTTTAGCTTTATCCTTTTTTTCTCTAGTGGGTTTGTAAAGTACTATCTCTGATTTAGGTGCTTGATCTAAATCTTCATTTGGAGTTGGACCCTCATAGCTCACTTTTTCCTTTCCTTTAGTTGATGTCATTGAGCTAGCTTGAGGAGGGTTTGAAGTAGCACTTAATCTTATCATGGGATCATCCATTTTGATATCTTCAATGGTGGCTCTTTGAATAATTCCTTCTCAATTATTGGGAATAAATAGCTCATGAAGGGGTTTAAGTGCATTGCAATATTGGAATGGATTTGAGTCCCCTCCAACCATGATTTCTGCACCCATGTACAGAAATTTGATGCATTGGTGGTAAGTGGATGGAATTGCTTGCATCTTGTGGATCCATGGTCTCCTCAATAAAATATTATAAGTTAACTTCATGTCCAATACTTGGCAATTTGTGTTCTTTTTGACAGGTCCCACTTGAATGGGCAATATGACCATGCCTTTAGAGGCTCTTTCAGCTTCATCATAGGCCTTGATGGTGATTCTTTTAGTAGGGTCGATGCAAGATTCAAATAACCCTAGGGATTTGACAAGACTCAATGTGCAGATGTTAAGGCCAGCTCCTCCATCAATCAGAGCTCTTTTGAATCTATGCCTTTCAATCAAGACCTCTATATGCAATGGTAGATTTTGGGGATGGGTAATAGATATGTCATCTTGGTCAGAAAATGAAAGACAATGAGGTGCAATGAGATGACCTACCATGTTTTGAAACTTCCCCTCTTCTAAGTTAGTAGGAACATAGTCTCTACTAGAGCCTTCTCTAAAATTTCCTTATGGTTGGGAGATAGCTTCAATAGCTATAAGATGGATATTTATGCTAGAGTCCTTTGTAGCTAATCTACCAAGCTGTATGGTTTTGCTGCTGTAGAAGATTGCTTGATCACAATGTTGGATTGCAGAGGGCTACTAGGTTTAGGATCAACCCTTTGTAAGGTGATCCTTGAAGTCTTCCCCCTAGTGATAACATTGGATGTCTCTTTTTGGGGTTGTTCTTTGATCACTATAGCATTCACAACATTATCATAGGGTGGCGCAAAATTGATGTTATTATTTCTTTGTTTCTTTCCATTGGATGATTCCCCTTTGTCGTGCTTATAGAAGGGTTGTTTGAAAGCCGTGTGGTCTTCATTGCTTTGAGGTCCATCAATGGTGATCATGCCACTATCAATTAATTCTTGCACCGCATTCTTTAGCTGCAAGCACTCATTTGTCATGTACCCTCGAATCCTATGGTCTTCACAATGGTTATTTGCACTCCACCAGCTAGGCTTGTTGTGTGGCTCATAAGGCTGAATGCTAGGTAGATTAATGATGTTGTTAGCCATGAGGGTCTTTAATGCATTTTTGAGGGGTTCACCCAAGGGTTTGAAGTTCCTTTGAGGAGTTGGTACCAAGAATTAATCAGATTTGTTACTCCTTTGATTATTTCCTTGGTTGCCACTATTAGCATTGTTGTTGGAAGGTGCATTGGAGGTCTGGTTTGCATTATTCACCTAATTAGGTGTTCTTGTGAGAGCAAATGGAGTCACCTTCAAGTTGATAGAATCCACAATCCCATCATTGACTACTCCCTTATTGTTGTTTTTATACCGATTATTGCTCTTGAACCAATTATTATTCTGATTGGTGCTATTGTTGGAGTTATTCTTGTTATCTTTATATAATTTCAATTTTCCACTCTTAACCAACACTTCTTCTATCATTAATCCATTCTCTATGAGGTCTTGGAAAGTCTTGAGGCATTGCATTCTTAATCAGTAGTTCATCTCATTGCTCAAACTATTAATGAATATATCCATTTTCTCCTTTTCAAGCACACTCCTAGGATACCTAGCAAATACTGTCCTCCACCTTTGTAAGAAAGTGAGGAATGCTTCTCCATCTTTTTGTTTAGTATTACATAACGTTATCATCGTGACCTCATGCTTGATGTTGTATGAGTAATGGGCCACAAATTTTGAAGCTAGCTCTTCAAAGGTTTTTATACCGGATGGTAATTTAGAAAACCACTCCATGGCCATACCTCCTAAGCTTCTTGGGAATAGTCTCATTAAATAGGTGGTATCGTGCAAGAACTCTAGGCTCAATGCATAAAACTCCCATATGTGATCTTGTGGATTCAACGTCCCTTCGTACTTGTCATACTTGGAAAACACTACATTGATTGGGAATGGTGCCATTACTAGACTTTTATCAAACGGGAATGGACACAGATCTTCAATAGAAAAAGGTTTAGGAGCCCCGCTTTGTTTGATTGTATCTAGCTGCATTTGAAATATCTTAAACTGCTTGTTCATAATGTCAATGGCACTCTCTTCAACTTCTGGTGGTTTTAGTTGATTCACATCATAATCTCATGGAAGCTTGAGACCTGCTCGGGCTAGGTCCATGAAATACTTCTCTTTATCTCTTGCCATTTCCTTTTCCATGAGTTCTAGGAAATAAGGGCACTAAACGGCTTCATCAACCTTGTCATTGGTGGCATCATCGGCAGTTGGTTTGGTATTAGTTCTTTGATGAGTGGTATCAATTCCTTGAGTGTTTTGATCTGTCCCTCCACTATTGGTATTGTCTTGATTATTCGTGTCAATGCCCCCATTATTTGCATCACCTTGGTTATTTGGGTCGATGTCACTATTGCTTTTATTACCCAAGCCGCCATAGTACATCATGTTGTATTCCACTTCTTGTTTGGGTGATTTTTGGGGTATTCTTGGAGTGGTAGAATCATCTCCTAGGTAAGGGGGCTCTTGTCTTAAGTAAGTTCCATCGGCTTGCAAAGTTTGCTTGATGTAGTAGGATCTAGTAAAAGCAGGCATGAACAAACCACTTGGAAAACAAGAAACAATCGTGCTTGTAGTCAAATCCTTGTAGAATTTTTCAAAAATTGTGTAGAACAGGTTTTATGACTAGGACGAATGTTGGAACAGTAAGAACACGGAAAAGGGTATCCAAATATGTGATTAAAATTTTATGACCCCCTCGGTAAATACTTGTTGTTTTCCCTTTTGTATTTCTGGGTGTCACTGGCCTGAGTGTAGGCATGACTGAAATGTTTGTACGCATGAATTGAAATTTCACTAGGCAACACACTGAAGGTATTCAGGAGGCACTTTGCTATTAATAAGCTATTTTCTAGTTTTAATAGGCGTAATTCAATATGTTCTAGGCGTGACTTCCCCATTGATATGCGTTTTCATAAAAGTCACAGGCATGACTTTGCCTCTAATAGGCGTTATTGTTTTGTACACAAGCAGCACTTTGCTAACCAGTTTGTAAAATTTTGAATTTTTTAAATGTTTAAGATCAGATTTGATGAAATTTTCTTGTTTGAAAATAGAAGACAATCGCAACACACACATCAATTATTCATCATGTCCCTAAACACACTAGAGTGTATATTCTCAATCGTTTCCACAAGTATAACACAAGAAAGAATTCCAAGCAACCTACCTAAAGTCAAATTTCTCTCTTAACATTTTGGCTCTATAAGGTGGTCTTGTTACTTATCAGGTTTTATTGAACAAATCTATTCTAAACTATGCCAAGTTCTTATACCCACTTGTGGGCTTCCCACATGCCCCAAGGTACAATTTTGTGTAATCTGTTAGGACTACTAGAGGAAGTGAAGAAACTTGTACATAATCTAGCCACTTCCCTTTTAAGGAAAAGTGTATTTTTATTATAGTGGGTTGGATATTACCATGGCAAAGGTAGTTGTCTCCCACTTGGGTCATTCCCTCTCACCATCCTCATAAGGAAACTCTTAGGAGGTAGGCCCTTTATTGCTCTATTTTAACTAGCATGTTCATATAAAGCAAGGAAATGAAATTAAGAGTACATTTTTGGGAATTGGGTTCACCTAAAAGGTGAAGAGCATATCCCTAACTTTCTCTTAGTTTCTCAAACACTCAGGCAACAATGTTCTTTTTCAATCCCCTAACAAAGAGATTCTTATAATTGAGGTGTTTGGTCAAATTCCTTATTTTAATTAAGCTAGATTCAATGAATGCCACAATTTAAGCAAGTGGAAGCTTGATTCAATGAATACCTTTTCCTTTGTAGCTAGCAATGGCTACGTGCTTTTTTTTTAATTTTTGCCTTTTATCTTGCTTTTACTCACCTAGTGGTGATTGTTTCCACTCCCTCCTCCAACAAGTTAGTCCAACACAACCATTCAAAATGAGGGGAAAACAAATCAAAATTTATGAAGAAAAGGATTATGTATGAACCTTAGGCATCTTATTTTCAATTTTTCAAAGAAAAATTTGAACTAAGGACTAAAGATCCAATTGAGAGAAACAAATTTTATTTTATAAGCTTCAATGATTGCAAGATAATTTTGGAATACCTGATTTTCCTCCTCTTGTGTTGTCTCAAGAACAACCTTAATGTGCTCAAAGTTCTCCTTCTTGATCTTCTTTGCCAATGCCTTTCCTTCTTGATTAAACCTGCTTTCTGGCTTCTGGACCTTCATGTGCCTTCTCCTTTACAGTTAAATCATGCAAACAAAGAGTTAGATAAATGATTTGATCAATTCAACAACAAATAAGGACAACAGACAACATTCGACATTGTCCAGCTAATACGCCTGAACAAATTGTTAGCAGGCATAACTTTAAGGACAGTAAGTGACACTTTCCAGTGACACAGGCGATACTAAAAATTACTCAAGTGTAAATAATTTATTGTAAAGCGTAAAGCAAATTGAAAAATGCAGAAAATGATTGATCTTAAGTGACAATTTAACAACAATAAGCGTAAAATAGCCAATACAAAGCGTGACTATTTAGGTAAATTGTGGAGCAAAGCTTGATCATAGGCGACAATAGATGACAAATAAGCGATACTTCTTGAGTCACAGGCATGACTTTACACACAAAAGGCTGAACGATTTATCTCATAGGCGTGAGATTCTGATTTTTAGGTGATTGCAAAGAAATTCAGATAGAATAGAAGTGATATGCCAGGTGTAAGTAGTTAGCTAACAAGTATTAGGACAAAGATCATAAGCATCATCAAAATGACTGTATGCATGAGTGAATCTTCTATAGGCGCGACTTCGCCTATTTTCTGCAAAATATTCATGGAAAAGTGACAATACAAGCATGCAATATATGATCAAAATGATAAAATGAGGCCTAGGGCCCCACGGTGGGTGCCATTTGTGTGATGACGATAATCACCTTCATGAAATTAAGATCAAATTAGTAACAACTCAAAGTAAATACAATGCAAATCTAATTAAAATTGAAACTAAGATCTATAGCATCTCATGGTTCTCTAGAAAGATGTGGTAAGTGAAGCTCTTAGCTCAATCTCCACTAGTGACACTTCTAAAACAAGAATATATGCTGCTATAATGCTTCTACAATGCTTCTATAATGCTTATTCTAGCTCAAATTGATACAAAGATATGAAAATTGCTCTAAATGCTCTTAGAATGCTCTTCAATTGCCTATAATAACAATGCTTTGCAAATGAATTTCCAAGATGGGAATTGCTCTCAAAATGCTTCATATTTATAGTCAATTACCAAGGGTAGGGGGTGGAGTGAAGTAATCATGATTAACCCTTGGTTGAGTCAAATACTTTGCTTTGTTCATAAATGGGGGGACAATTTAAAGGTTTGTCTCAAAGCTTTGGACAAAAGGACAAGATTGAGTGGATGAGATTGAAACTTTAAAATGAGTGATTGAGATTCATCCTTTTTGAGTGATTTGTGTCTTTTTGTCCTCAATTCTTATTGGTTGCTCAACTTTGTTAAAAGACATTAGGAATTATTAAATTCAATTAATTAATTAAATTTAGCCATGTAAGGGTAATAGGTTCATTTTGATTTTTGATTTAAACAACTATACAACTAATTGATTAAAATCAATTATGTAGTGTTTTTCACCCCTTTAAGCTTTGATTTAATTATTTAACATCATTATTTGATTTTTCCTTTGCTTTAATTGTTTTTGTCCAATTTGATTCAATAAATGTCCATTTTAATGATTTGATCCTTTTTTTATTAAATTAGTGCATTTTGATGATTTTTGCAATTTTATTGATTTAAAAGCACTTGCCCATTTTTGAGTGTCTACAGTTACCGAGCTGCATAATTTATTGGAATTGTTTTAAGTGTTACATATTTGTATTTGGGATTTTAGGATATTTGATCTAACTGATTCACCCCACTCTCAATTATTCCAAGAGCCTCCCTACCACAGCTGGAAATAGAAAAAATAGATTCAAGTCGTTGATAGTGATAGTTTGGCCCTTTTCTTTAGAGAGAACAAAAATCTTGTAAAGTTGTATGGAGGATTTGAGCACTCTGAGCTACCAATCCCATGGCACCAAGTTTATCTTATGATAATGAAATTATCTTACCCTTGAGGGCTATTTTAAGGTATAGTACTATTATAACTTACCCCTTCTTAACCACTTCTTCCATCATGTATTTTTCTCTCTTTAATTCTTTGTAAAATTATGAGAAAGATGTTATGTAGATGGCCAAAAATTAGGATATGAAACTCATTCCTCTTCGCTAGGGGATTAATTTTTGTTTGTACAACTTATAACTTTCCTTTTTTCCTCCAAAACAAAATGTGGTGATTGAAGCCCACCGCTATGAATTCCCACTCGTTGCAACTACCCTAGAGTCTCCATCTAGGTCTAGTAAAAATAAATGCTTCCATATCCTGGGTGTTTCCAAACTTTATCCCTCCTACCTCAACACACCAATTACCCCAAAGCATGACTTTGTTGCCTAAGGTATATGCAACCTTAAATCATTTTTCACCCCTCCACCTTGGGTCAAAAAAATTAAAAATTAAAAAACCCACCCCCGACAAAACAATTTTAGACCCAAATCCATATTTAGGAAATTTCTAGTGATGAAGAGGTGGACATTGGTGAGGAGGACAGCAAAAGTGGTAGTGCAAACATTGAAACTCCAAGTGGCAGGTTGGTCTCTTAGTGGATAAAGGAAAAGTAAAGTAGCTTGTGGATTATGATAATAAGTCAGAGGAGGAAGATAGTGGAGATGGTGGCGATATAGAAGAGGAAGATAACTTTGCAAAATATACCAGTGACAATTCTACTCAAATCTTGGATAGTGCTAAAACAAAGCCACTAGATTTGACACAACAAGCCATATCAGATGAAGAAGACACCTAACATGATAGAGAATCTAGTACCTTTACAAACTACTAGACCATTGCGACAAACTAGAGGCCCTAAAGAAGAAGGCACTTGAAATAGAGAAGAACATGGTGAGCATTTTTCGCTTCAGCCCAAGAGTCATGCATAACTCTACCACTATGTTTTTCTTGATGCAAAAGAAAGTTCTTGGAAAAGATGATGGAAAAGAGGGGAATTACAAGGACCTCTTCAAATTCCTCAAATATGATTAGAATATGGTTCTCTTTAGTCATACTCATAAGACTTTGATTCCTATAATTTTATATATGTATAATTCTTTGATATTTTGAATTGTTATTCTTAGTGTGTTGTTAATGCTAGTTAATAGCTTGTTAAATATCTTGTTGGGTTGTTTGTCTATAGGATCAACACCCTAGTTTTGTTGTTTTTAATATCAAAAGCACTAGGATCATTCCTTTTGAATGGAGGAAAAATACAGTTGATACAATTATTTCTACTATTTTAAGCACTATGATAGTTCAAATACCTTTTTTGGAGAAAATTTATTATGCTCTTGGTTAGAGTGGAGCAAGGCTAAGTGGGGATAATGTCTTCTATTAAAGGGGACATCGTCCATTTTCTAAGTCTACCTATCTTTTAGAGACAAAAAAAATGGATTAGAGAATGAGTTAAGTTGTACTACAACTCCATGACAAAGATCATAACTCAATGAGCACTTCTAATGAACGAAGCAATATTTCAAGGTAGGAAAAAGGTTTTATTTTTCTCCTACACAAAATGGTCAATTTCGACAAGGAGCAATCAACTAACCACTAATATTGAGAAGTGGGTAGTTTATAATTGTCAACTTCTACTCTGGTCCCATAAGGAAGCAATCGTGGCACTATTCCAAATTATACATTTTTCCTCTTCCTTATGTCCTCTCAACTTCTATTTAAGATTGGAAGAGTATAAACAACTATTGAAAATGTGAACTAAAGAATCCAAGATTTTAAGAGATGTGCAGGTGATAAAAGATCAAAGAATTCAATCATTAAGAAAACATTTATGAATATATTTGTAAAATACAACAAAATGAAAATACAAATATAAAAACTACTTATTAATCTTTAAAATAGAATATTGAATGTTCCTATTAGTTGTATATCCTAAAAACCTAAAATCATAATCAAATTAAATATATTAAAAAAATTCCTACAAACTTAAAATTTCTCTTTATAAAAATATTTATTTAAACTTTCATTTCTATATCTTATTCCTTCATTTTCTATTATTTGACTAAATATTACAATACTTCTTAATTGTGTGAATAAAATGTGTCCTGATTTAGGATCACATTCCTAGCCTTTTAATCATCTTAAAACATCATGCAAAGTGTTAAAAAATTCCACTTTACAATGTGTAAGAGAATGTCAACTCAATTAAACTATTCATTGAACACTTTCTATGGTTTGTTTGAAAATAAAAAATAGCACGAGCTCTTGAGTCATGAAAGCACTTTCCCACACATGATTGTACATTTTCCACTCACCACTTAATATATTAAAATTAAAGTCTAAAGTTCGTAACAAATAATTTAAGTTGGTGAGCAAACGTGCCCTCCACCATTAACGAGCGGCCCATGATCTTCATTTATTAGATTTTTAAAAATTTAATGAAAAATGAAACTAGTTTCCATGTGAGTTTGGACATATATAATATTGATATGACTTTTCCTCTGGATTTAAATATTTTTGGAGAGGAGTAAATTGTACATTTCCTTTCAATATTTCATTATTATATAATTTTAAAATTTAATTTAATCTCTTGAGTGTACTTATTGACTTCAAATTTAAATTATTTTTTATTATAAAAACTATCTCATTCATATTAGCATTGACCTATTTTTTGGGACTTTTATTTCTATTTTTTTACTTTCAATTCACTAAACTAGATTGTACCTATAATCCTTTTTTTTTTGCAATTTAGGATTCCAATTTCAAAATTCAAAATTCAAAATTCAAAATTGTACTGTTGAGATTATTGTGATATGACTCTTATACATCATTATGGTTACTACTATTTCAAATTACATGTTTCAAGTTATGTACTTAATAGTGTAAACTTAGGTCATTTTGATTATCGAGGAATAACATCTTTAATTCATGTATTTGATTACACACATGCCATATAATTAGTTAAAGTCGAACTCAATTTACATCAAGCACATTTACTCAACATCTACTATACTTTGTTTCTTAATTTCAATCTTGTTAAATCAACCTAAGAGTGTAATTATCATCAAGGAAGTTAAGCATACTCCCCTCTATACATAGTAAGCTATCAAAAGTGAATATTATGATCACAAATTTGTTTAGAAAAACATTCTCTACAAATACTAGAGGATTAATTTTATGCTTGAAAAAATTGTGTCAACTAAAACTAAATTGCACCAAGTGAAATAAACTAGGATAAGTATAATCCAATATTAAATCCTACAAAACTCGGCATCAATTCATTTTCAATCCCTGATTAGTAATACATTAGAATTTTGTTTTGTCTGAATATTTCAATATTCATGATCAACATCATACTAATTGACAAATAATCCTTAATAACTTTCACTTTCTAAATTATTAGTATTAAATCCTGCAAAACTCAACATCAATTCATATTCAATCCCTAATCGGTAATATGTTCTAATTTTGTTTTGTCAAAATATTTCAATATTCATAATCAACATCATACTAATTGACAAATAATCCTTAATAACTTTTACTTTCTAAATTATTATTGTTTATTGATCTCAATATTTCATATCTTAATTTATAAATTAATTTAAAATCTAATATATTTCAACTCTTCATAATTCAAACAACCTACATTAATTAGAAAGTATATTATTGTTTTTTATAATAATAGCGATATGGTTTTGTTCATTAAAAAAATTAAATAACTATTAACAAATAATTAAAACTTAAATATGTTTTTTTATAATATAATAATAAAAAGACTTTAATTTTAAATTTTAAAATAAAATTTACACAAATTTAAATGAGAATGATATGAACATAAAATATTACTAATTTTAAATTTAATATTTATTCTATTCATATAATGTAATAAACTATTAAAAAAAATATTAAATATTAGGTGCAGATGAACTATATATGTTGAATTTATTATATAAATTATAATTTAGTAGTAAGATGAATCACACAAGTAATTAAAAGATACATCATTAAATTTTAAATTTTATTAATCAAGCAAATGGCCTCAATTATTGAGTTGCTTAGGTTAAACGAGAGGCTCATCTAAATAAAAATAATAAAACCAAATAAACAACCTCAACAAGTGGACTAGCTAATCTATCCAAGATATAGCCTCGTACATCCTAGTGAAGATCATAAATTAACAAAGTTATTTTCTATAAAGGGTTTGGTAAATATGTCGAATACATAAATAGTTAAGATATAGTAAAGATTGATGTTTAATCCATGAAAGAGCTCTAGAATATCATACATTTGGTATTGGAGTATGATATCACTAAGAGGGGGAGTGAATTAGTGATATAAAAAACCTAGAAACATATTTTTACTTAACAAAGGATTATGATATAGTTCAATAGAAAGAAACATGAGAGATAGAAAGACAAATGAAATATGCACAAAGCATATAACACAAGATATGTCTTAAGTGGAAACCCTTTAGAGAACAAAACCACTCGAATTATCTCAGTGGCTTATGTGAAAATATTCTTTTACAATGCCTCACTAGTTGTACATATGCCTCACGTACAATGCTATCTCACAAATAGACTTTTCAATGTCTCACTAACTTCTCTTTATTTTATAAATACTGATTCATATAGAGTTAGACTATCCGAAAAAGAATAGAAATCCTAATTAAACACAATACTTTCATGGATATAGTTTGCATTTTGTATCAAGCAATGCATCATATTAAGCTAAGATAGCAATATTCTTAGCTAGATATTTATGCTTGTTAAACTATGTTGGAAATGTAAATGGGAACGTAGTACTGAGAGGTGGGGCTGAATCAAAAATTACTGAGTTCTATCTTTTAATATGTTAGAACTTTATGTATCATTTTAGAAAAACTTGAAAAATCTAAGTAACATACTTTGTTAAGCAGCATACACATAACACAATAGATTTTGGTAACCCAGAAACCCTTGAAAGGTAAAACTGGAGTGGGGATGACACCCACAAATCTTCACTACTGCAGATAATAAAGTTTGCCTATTAGGGCTACAAATTGTGATCAAAACATGATCTACCCTGTGAGAGGTCTTCTCTGTTAAAAGCTATGAGACTTATACAGTCTACATTGTTAAAGGATTTACAAACTTACAATAAAGTAAGCACTCGGTAAAGAGATTTACAAAAGTCTGCTAAGACTACTCGGTTAAGAGATTTACCCTGATACACTGGTCAAAATGTCTCAGTATCTGATCTTTCAGTTTGCACTGATATGCTAGTTACAGATCTTCTCTTTTTTATATGATTGTGATCTCTTCTATCTGATCTTTCTTTATTTTGTCCTTTCACTGCTTTGCTCAGTCACTGAACTTTGTCTGAATACTTCTCCTGATCATTTCCTCATACTCACAGTATTCATTCGATCTCAATGTCTCCTTTTCTCTTTTTATTCACACACATCTCTGATCTAGATCTTTCCCTTATATATTAATAAAAATGTTTTACCATTACAAGATGTACGATTCAGATATTTAGCTATTGCTGCCTAGACTATACAATTTTCTGACTGGCTCTAGGGTTTACATAGGGATTAATGATAACAATATGGATGCATAATCACCTCCGTAATTACCTCAATACAAAACATTATTATCACCAAAAATGGTTTACCTCGATCATTATTGCCTAGATATATGACTAAGTGTAAGACACTAATAGTCAACAAAATTATAGAGATCTACATTCTCCCCCTTTGACATTAGTGGCAAAAACACTTTGGCATGACATTCGTATATACAATAACAAAAATATGTTTGTATATCTAATACTCCCCCTCAGATATATATATAGATTCAAAATTGTGTTACCTGTCCCTGTTCACACTCGTGTCATGATAATTCCCCCTTGTTTTTTACATGACTAATTTCTTCATTAGTAGGTAAGTTACAAATTTTCTCCAAAAAAGGTCTGTGTAGCACCGTGATCATGTATAACGCATTTGTCCATGCAATTGAAGTGAGATTTAACACTTCAATTTGTACTTCTAAATCAACAGCTAGATTGATGAGACCTTCAGCTATAGACAAATGTGAATCACTCTGGATCAATGTGTTAGCCTTAGCTAATTTTCTCTGTATAGCCTCCAGATGTGGTGTAAGAATAGTTTGAATAGAGAGTAGGCAAGAATGAATCTTGCCATCATTTTCCATTAGCTCAGCTAACTTACCCTATGTCTGCATTACTTTAACATAATGTCTAGCATTGGTGCTGGCATCCAAAGTCAGGGACTGACTTGTAGCTTGGATCTCTTGCTTGAGAGTCTCAAGTAAGCATTGGTTCTCTTCTGTGAACAGTAAAGACTGTCCATCCACAACTAATCGCTCGGTCTCTTTTACCAAAGTTGACAACTCAACTTGTTTAACTGCGATCTCAACAGATATCTTATCTAGCATTTTTGTCTCAAATCTGCGTTCAGACCATTCAAATAGCTTATCACTGGCACAAGTAACTTCATTATTGACTTTCTGAACAATGTGGACAAGTTGTTCTAATATAGGAGCAGAACTATTTACATCCTACAAGTCATACTTCATTAAATATGTCCTTAATTTCATGAAGAACCTATTTTTGCTGATGCTCCCTTCGGAGTTCTACTTGTCTACTTTTCCTTGTCAGCAAATCTTTCATGATCTATAGCTGCTCGAAAGTAAGGTTATCAGTATCCCATTTAGGAATAAAAATTTCTTCATCAATTGTTACCTCATCTTTTTCCTTTGGTGCTCTCGGTGGGGTGCTTCCACTTGACAGCTGTACAAGAGCTTTGATTGCCTCTTGTTCCTTCGGTGCCTGTTCTGTAATGAATTTTCCTCTACTGTTTCCTTCTTCTCTCTCCTTTTCCTTGGCATGAGGTCGAACAGCTTGTTCATCTGATTTTATTGCATTTGCATCTGTGTTGTGTTCTTCCTTAGAAAGACTCTGAATTTTATCTTCTGCTTTAACTTCTTCTTCAGCAGAGTGAGTTAATGGTACTGACTTGATTGATTCCTCAGTAAGACTTGTATTGACTAACTCATCAATAGTAGCAATTTTAGGTATAGGAGGATTATCAATGGTAGATTGTGTGCTTGTGATGGTGGGATAATCCTTGACTTGCAATAGTATAGTGTTACTACCTGGCAGGGGTGTTCCAGTTGCTGTTGTGTTCTTTAAATCATCCTCAGTTAAGAATGAGTTCTTAATGGGGCTCTCCTCCGGTATATCAATAATGTGAACCTCAAAAGTATCTCATGATTTCACTTCCTTAGGAGTATCATTCTCCATTTTAATTTTCTTGTTGTCAGGTTCAACAACTGTTGAAGTGGTTGCAACTGAACTTTCATTTTTTCCTTCATCCTTGTCTTCTACCGGGGCAGGTAACAAACCAAACACTACCTTCCAAATTTTCAAAGTTTCTTGAACAACATCTTCAATCTTGTGTTGAAGGATAAGATAGGCTCTAATTTTAGGATCAAACTTGCCTCAGTATTCGTTAATTATCTTTTCGATATTTGCAAGAGTGAGAGTGGATTCAACTTGTGCTAATGTACTCTCTCTTATTTCCTTCTCAATTTGTAAAGCATACTCCCACTTTTGTGCAACTCTGTTGCACAATTCCTTTGAAATCCTATTTTCAATTTCAATCGGCAGCATCTTGAAAGTGCATAACATTTCAAGAATAGCATCCTCAACTTTTTCTTTATGTCCAATACTCAGCGGTCCAAACTTTAATCTCTTCACTTCATCAACTGCAGTTGTCCTAGTAAGCTTACTACATAATTCATCAATAGTGAGTTGATGTGAACCCTATTGTGTTTCCTTCCCCTTTATTGCTTCATCACTTTCTATTTCTTCATCATCTTTTGGTAGAACAAGTTTCCTTCTCGGGTTCTTCATAACCTTGGTTGGCATTGTCTTGGGTTGAGCAGATTTTCTCTTTGTAGATGCAGGAGGCATCTTTGGAGTCTCGGTAGTAGTCCTTCTTGGCTGAGGTCTAAGTGATGGTGTCTCAGACACTTTGCGTTTCAACACCCTTCTTTTAGGTGGGGACTCAACAATTATTGGTTTCTTCTCTTCTTCTTCTTCTGTCTCACTGCCACTTGTTGCACTCTTCTCATCTTCTCCTAACCCTTGGGTTAACTCTAGTGGTGCATCTTTTCCAGATTCTTTAACATATTCTTCCAGATTCTTTACTATTTTCTTTCTTCTTCTCTCAGTGGTGGCAGCCAATAATCCCAAAGAGATCTTGGATTTGGCCTCTTCAAATGTACCAAAGTAAGGAGCCTTGTTATCAATTTCCTCAGCTAGGAGGGCTATGATTGCAGCGATAGCTTCATCAATATTGAGTTCATAGGGTAGTGGCATCAACCATGAAACCCTAGGTAGGACTGCCTGTGCATAGGTAAAGTCTATGTCTACTAGAAAACATATGTCTTTACTATATTTCTCAATCAGAGACACAGGGACTCTAGTCCTATTCCTCATCTTCTTCTTAAACTCAATGAAATAATTGTCCATTATCCCTTCAAAATCATCACCAATCTTATTTATGAAATCATTTATCTAAACAATAATGGGTTTCTTCTTATCCCATTTCACATCACCATGTGTAGGAAAACACTTTTTGACATAAAAGAATATACAGATCAACAAGGAACTGAACTTACACATAGAGTTCTTTGTCATCCTGATGGAGTTCAAGTTCTCAACAAGTTGAGTCAACTGGAGTTTGACAAGATCATATGTGTGCCCTTTCTTTATTATCTTCCAAGCTTGGTCCACTACCATACAGGGGACGTTGTCCAACTGACTGGATTGGTAGAACTTATGCGAGATAACTCTAACAATGAAGTCAATTTCTAGATCAGTGATGGTGGAAATAGTCATTCCACATTTGTTCCAGACTACCTATGTGTTCGCTTGAATATCCTCTTTTCCTGCACATTTCATCATTCTCTTTCTGTCAATGGTAGCGTAACCAATGACATCATGTATCATTTCCTTCGTAATCTTCACCGGTCCATCTTCCAGCCATAATTGTATGTCATGCACTCGACCCAACATGATCTTTATCCATTCTACCTTGAAATTTTGTGGGAAATTTAGGGCATGTACTAACCCTTGGTCAGTAACAACCTTATGCTCCGGGTTCAACACTCTGTTGACACATAATTTATCATATGCTTCCCTGATCTCATAGTCACCAATTTCTCCAATTTTGCACATATAGCAAGACCTAACATCATTCATCATTAACACATTTTTTGGAATCGAAGATAGGGCTCTGTTCAAATCTCCTTTGATCGCACTTTCAGATATAGCCTTGAATACCCTCGGTTTGCAAATTTCATTCCTTACAAGTTGTACATTGTAAACTTCCATTCCCTGTTTCTTGACTGGTGCGGATGAAGACGATGCCATTTCAAACTATAATTTTTGAAAAGAAATTAATTGCTCGGTAAGGTACCTTTTTGTCAATTAACCTGTAGATGACTATTGCCGATGGCATGCTGAGAAGATTCGGAATCGCTTTGCTTGATCTGGTTGCACAAATTTTGAATTGCTCTAAAATCTCAAATAGCCTGGTGAAATGAAATTAACAGCAACTTTCCACTTTATAGAATCCAAAAAAATAGGATTAGGGCCTCATAAATGCTCCATACATATTTTAAGTGAAATACAGCTATCTCGGCAATACTCATGCTAAACTTGGTTAAACACAAGCTCGGTTGATGTAACCGTTGTGATATAGCTCGGCATAGCATTTTGGCAATAACAGGTGCTCGGAAACCATTGTTAGCTCGGTCATGACACTAATGCTCGGCATCAAAATGAATTTTCTATTTTTCTTAGATATGTCCTAATGCATCTTAATCTATGTAGATATGGACTTTTTCTCAATTCTATGTTAGGAACTGATGTAAAGTAAGGCTTTGCAAGAATCAGTTCCAAACATACCTTTCATGCTTAGTTGGAAGAAGTGTGATCACCTAATCCATTAGATTGGGTGACCATAGATGTGCTTGCTTCATTTGTTGTTCCTTTTTCTTTCTTCCTCCATGTCTTTTCCATCTGGTTCCTCATTTTTTCATAGATATCCTCATTCTAGTTGTTAACGTTGCTCGGCATAGGTGATCTGCAATCTCTCTTTAAGTGACCGACCTTATTACATTTATAACAGACCATGCTTCCATTCATCCAGCTTTTAGATTTGCCTCTAAAATGAGTCTTCATGCAATTTTCTCCAATATGTCCATACTTACCACAATAATGGCAATTGTACCATGTGTTGTAATCCCAATTGTAACTATTGCGCTTGGTGACTAGTTTTATTTTCTCATTAGGTGACCACCTTGGTCTAGATCTGCATTCAAATGCTTTGTGTCCATATTTCTGACAATTGAAACAACTTCCTTGAAACTTGGGTGAGGTGGATGAATTGCTAGCTTTAGATCTACATTCATGTGCTTGATGTCCATGCTTCTTGTAGTTAAAACAATGTCCATTAAACTTAGGTTTAGAATCAGACTTACCATGTTTGCTTCTACATATGTTGGATGTATGTCCTGGCTTCCCATAGTGATGACATGTGGGCTTTTTGTTCTTTGGTTTAGCAATCTTCTGTTCTCAATTCTTTGATGACTCTCTTTCTTTAGTAGATGAGTGTTCATTCAGTCCAAGTCCAGATCTATCACCAAATCTCCTAGGTGACCTTAACAATTCTTCAAAATATTTTGCAACTTCATTAGGTTTGTTCATCCTTTCATTGATTTCTTTCTCAATTCTCAACTCATGTTTCAGCTAATCATTTTCATATTTTAGTTTATTGTTCTCCAAGTCTTTCCTATCCAATTCTTGGTTGGCTAGCAATAGTTGATTTACCATATCTAGTTGATTATTAGTCAACCTTTGCATGTCACTAGTTCTTTCATCTAGCCTTATTGCCATTTGTCTTTTGTCTTCTTCAGCCATTGCCTTATCATCTTCAGCTTTCTTTTTCTGCTCCACTACTTCACAGAGTCTGACAGATTGAATTTCCTATTCTCTCTCTAGAGTCCTGATTTCATCATTTAGTGTGGTATTTTTCTCCATCAGTTCTTTCATGGCCTTGTCATTTTCTGTAGAACTACCAGTATCAAATAGTCTAGTGATGTCTTCTTCCTTGTACTGTGTCTCACTTTGTTGAATAGCAATTTCTCTTCTTTTGCTCAAAGATTTCTTCAGTTCCCCTCTGGCTGCTTCTAGCTATTGTAATGCTAGTTGAACTTCAATCTTTTGATTCTCTATGACTTTTCCTAGTTTGTAAACCTCCATCTTTAAGATCTTTTCTCAAGTGGTTAGACTTTCCTATGAGAAACCTTTAGCTCTGATACCAATTGTTGGAAATGTAAATGGGAAAGTAGTACTGAGAGGGGGGGTGAATAAAAAATTACTGAGTTCTATCTTTTAATCTGTTAGAACTTTATGTATCATTTGAGAAAAACTTGAACAATCTAAGTAACATACTTTGTTAAGCAGCATACACATAACGCAATAGATTTTGGTAACCTAGAAACCCTTGAAAGGTAAAACTAGAGTGGGGATGACACCCACAAATATTCACTACTGCAGATAATAAAGTTTGTCTATTAGGGCTACAAATTGTGATCAAAACATGATCTACCCTGTGAGAGGTCTGCTCTGTTAAAAGCTAAGAGACTTATACAGTCTACCTTGTTAAAGGATTTACAAACTTACAATAAAGTAAGCACTCGGTAAAGAGATTTACAAAAGTCTGCTAAGACTACTTGGTTAAGAGATTTACCTTGATACACTGGTCAAAATGTCTCAGTATCTGATCTTTTGGTTTGCACTAATATGCTGATTACAGATCTTCTCTTTTCTGTATGATTGTGATCTCTTATATCTGATCTTTCTTGATTTTGTCCTTTCACTACTTTGCTCGGTCACTGAACTTTGTCTGAATACTTCTCCTGATCATTTCCTCATACTCACAGTATTCATTTGATCTCATTGTCTCCTTTTCTCTTTTTATTCACACACATCTCTGATCTAGATCTTTCCCTTATATAGTAATAAAAATGTTTTATCGTTACAAGATCTACAGTTCAAATATTTAGCTATTGCCACCTAGACTATACAATTTTCTGATTGGCTCTAGGGTTTACATAGGGATTAATGATAACAATATGGATGCATAATCACCTCCATAATTACCTCAATACAAAACATTATTATCACCAAAAATGGTTTACCTTGATCATTGTGCCATTCCAGACTTGTATGCCAATTCTAGCGAACTCGGCAAAAGTTAATCCTGGCACTCGGCATCAGCTATACTCGACATCGGTTGAACTTCTTTGTCAATCGATAATCATTGATATATGTAACTTGGCATTGGTTATACACTCGGTATAT
The DNA here is from genome assembly GCA_027943335.1 of Chamaecyparis obtusa. NCBI lineage: Eukaryota > Viridiplantae > Streptophyta > Pinopsida > Cupressales > Cupressaceae > Chamaecyparis > Chamaecyparis obtusa. The sequence goes on along the minus strand of BSBK01000518.1, from coordinate 2,461,843 downwards.
TACAAACATAATGTGACCATAACTTTACTCGGTAGTACTACTACTCGGTAAGTATACAATACAAAACTTGGCCTTTACAGAATGACTCAATCGCAGTGATGATCGACCATTATTGCCTAGATATATGACTAAGTGTAAGACACTAATAGTCAACAAAATTATAGAGATCTACAAACTATTGTGCAGAATAAACAAATAATGTTTCATGAAGACCTAATATCTCTCTTTGCACATTGAACAAAACCTCACTACCATGTTTATATAATAGTCCTCACTATCCAGCTAAAAAATACAACTTCCATATCAAACTGTTTTACAAGTTAATCAAATGGTCACATGTTTCTAATTCAAAAATTGATTACCATATTTTCCAAATAGTCTTTCTCAAATGTGCAAGTTTGTTTTCAAAGTAACTTTTTTAAACAAGATTTACTTATATCAAAATTTGATTTTCATATTGTGAAAGTTTATCATCAAATGTCTCTTGGTAATCAAGGCTTTCACAATGAATGTGTGCATCAATCTCTACTTAAAAAATCTAAAGAAAAAAAGTAATCATAACTTAAATCTCTATCAATTAAGTGTCTCTCTAAAAAACCCTTAACAAAACCTTTACAATAGTTAAGAATCAAAACAAAGCATAGATTAAACACCTTACACATATCAACAACCCTTTACTAGGGTTTACAAAGGAATAACACAAGTATGTATTCACAAGATGTATGCATAAGGTTTAGCAGAAGAAACCTCAATCTTTGGTCAAAAAATTTAGACCACAACTATACAACTAAACAAAAAACCTTGAGCTTTACAATAGTCAAGGTAAGACCAATGTATCAAACACATATTAGACTAGGGTTAAGAAAGTATACGTCAGAGACTACACAAATGAACAATGCATGTAAACTCTAGATGAACACCAACCTTAATCACTGACCAACATAAAAAAAAAAGTATGATAATATGTTATATTTTAATAGAATAAACAAGTCTTTGACAAAAATTTTACTGACCCAAAACAAACCCTAGCAAGAAATGCATAATGATTAAAATCCATATGATGATAAGCTTGGGTTTAGCCAAGAACCATGAAAGAAAATATTAAACATATATGAAGCAAAGATTCAAACAAAAAATTATCACAGACTACCTAAAAAACAAAATATTTGTTTTCAAAAACAAGAAAGAAAGACCAAGAAAGAGCATTCAAGAATGACACCTAGAGAAAACATCTTGCAGCCAAATCCTGCAAATGTTCTCTCAAATATTTCTCCACAACCTTTCTCATATCTTCCTCTAACCATATTGCAACTGTCGGAGCTTACCATTCATTTAACGCCATAAAAAAACCTCATACAATTTAACTTTCATTTTTTATACATACATCATGCCCTAGCTCATTCAATATTTTGGGTCATTACAAAAAGAATAATACAAATGCATTTACAACTTTGCAATTTGATATCATTGAATTGCTAAGGTACATGCCAAAATAAATGGCATTCCATTTCATGTCCTTAATCTCATTAATTCTTCTCTTAGTGCTCGATAACACAACCTTAGCACATGGTGCTAAGTGTTATGTTTTTTAACAACACTTTAGCATTTCATTTACCAAGCAAGCCCGACCCAAAGGCTTGCTAAATAAAAAAATTTAAAACATATTTTTTCCCTTTTCAATGACACTAATTCATTATTATATTCCAAATTAACAATGTTACATTAGAATGATACAAATTTAAGAGCATTATGTTTCTGCAAATCACATTTATAATCTAACTATTCAAGGCATTAAACTTGAAAGGTCTTATTCAAGAATCCAATTGAACCAACTTTTTGAATGTGACATTTTCATCGAAACAATGACTCAATTTCCATGTTTTAAGCATCATACTACAAAACCAACGGGTAAGTCATTTAATCAAATCAAGTTATATATTGAACTAAATGGACATTAGGTGCAATGAAATGTCCCAATTCCATAATGATCAAGACAACCTAAAAGTATCTCAATGCAATGTCTCAATTTCATAATAATCACAACTTGAAAGTATCCGCTAATTTTGACAAACTAAATGAATCATATGATCAATGCAACCTGAAGTGATCATGTCCATATTGAATAGTTAGTGTGTTAGGAATCAAGGAAAACATATGGAGAGGAACAACATTTGGATCTCAATGTCTTTGGTATATTGGTGTTTGACTAAATATTATAAAATCATGTCAAATTTAGTTGAATCTCGATACAATCAAACAAGATTTTAGACTTTTTTCATAGTGATGTTTTAAGGCTCTTGTGTAGAATCTATTAATAAAAATATCAATGTTTTGAGAACAAGTAATGATTAAAATTACATATAGAGAAAGTTTCTCCACACACACACACATATGGAGAAACTCTTATAGAAAAGCTCCACTACCAAAGAAGTATCAAGCTTGTATGAATCTTAAGAATAATTACACCAATACAATCCACTCTATCTTCTTTAGGTCATTAGTATTCTCACAATCTAATAGTATTTAACTTGCATAACAATATACTATCCCTCTTTATGACCCCTAATGCATGTGCATGTATTAATAGATACATCAAAGTGATAGTTTTGTATTACCTTGGACAAAAAAACAATTGGTCAATAAAGTAACACATAAAACATATATATTCACTTATGTGCCATTTCAATATTAAACATATATTTTAATTTTTTAGGTGTTCCAATCTAAAAAGTTGAAATTTATTCCCATTTTTCCCTTATGAAAAGGTAGTTCATTGTGTAATTTTACCCATCATGGTGATACATTTATTTTTTCCTTTTAAGGTATTTTTAGGAGACTAATAATCTCTTCTCCTCCATTGAGATGCCATCCAAATATTAACTTGTCTAGATCTTTCTTAGGGCATTACTTAGGTGACAAATTATCACCCCCTTACCCATAAATTTGGATATAAATTTGGTGACACATTGACACTTTTCTTGTCCATTACTTTTTATTTCATCAAAAAGAGGTATAAATTAGGAAAGAACTTTGATAGATTTCTCACTATTGCAACTTTTAGAGGCCAAAATTTTTGGATCCATTTGAAAATATGTCCTATTTTTTGAATCACATGTTCTTCTAATGAAAGTGAAAAATATATGTCTTGGGTGATACCTTATCTCCCTAGACCACAAAAATCTAAATCATTTACCTCCTACATGTCATGGAGGAGTGCCTAAGAGATCTTACTCAACAATCATATGTCTCTGAACCTTCTAATTGTTAGGATTAGTGTGATATTCACTTGTAATCCTATTGTTATTATTCAATCTCTAAATATCCTATATGGCATATTTTTTTTCTTAAATTTATCTCCCTAATTAAAAATCTCAATGTAGAGGTAATATTTGAGGTAAACAGAGCATTATTTCACTAGCTCCTAAGGATTCATAGGTGGAATCTCTAGTTAGGAATCTCTAAAATAATTTAGATGAAATATTTTATCCCTATAAAGATTGACAAATAAATAACTACAACAATTAAATTAAATGACATCCTAAGAAAAAAAAAGGCACTCTTATGTACAAGACCTGATTGGCCACTTTGGAGTAGGCCATACATGTACTAAGGGACCAAATTACACATTGATTTAAAAGGAATCCCTTCTCCATTCTATAACTATAAAAAATTATTAGAGGCCAAATAATTTAAGAAAATTATCATGGAAGAATATGTAGACCAAACATCATTTGGGGGTTGGGTTCATAAATTGAGCATCACATAAATAGAGACAATTCTATGTTGTCTATCATATTGTTAATTTGAATCCCTGGCAAATTGAGAGAATTTAAAGAGCATATCACAAAAATAAATAATCTATTTATACAAATATTTATAAGATTTCTAGAAACAATGAGCCCAACTATTTTAAAGTGTCCCTCACTCTAGGCTACCTTAGAGAAGTTGTAAGTATTGTCTATAGTGGAAGCACTACAATTTTTGAAAATTTGACATTTTATTTACAATAAATATTCAAAATCAAATAGCTAAGTTATTTCTTATAGGAAAGGAGCTCCTAAGTGGTTTCCACAATTCTAGGGCTTTGGTCTTCTTTTACCATTTTATAGTGATATTGGTAGACTATTTTTATTCTCTTTCCTTTCTAACATTTTGTTCCCCTTCAGCTTGGGAGTTCATCGACACACATGTTTTGTAAGATCCTTCACATTCCATTTTTACAAAAAATACTTAGCAACATAAAGCAAGTTCATTTGTAGATCATGACATAAAAAGAATTTTGCAACATTCATTACTCTTGTACCATCAAAATGTGTCACTTTGGCACTATTCAAATCCCTTGATTAGACTAATACAATTTTCTAGAAGTGTCATTCACTAAGAAGTGGGTCCCAATTTTGATAAAGGTAAGAGGTATAAACTAAAAACACAAGATATAACTATTGTTTTTATTTTATTGAATAAATGCAAAGAGAAATTTTATAAGTTAAGAATACAATCAAAAGACAGTAAATTAGAACATCAATTATGCTCAAACTAAATAGCTAGTCAACAAAAGAACAATATGCTACTATCACTAGCAAGACAGGAATAACCAGCGATATTTAAGGATTATTCAAGATAAAGGAGTTGTTGATCTTTCTCATAATCAATTGCACGCACACCATTTCAAGATCATTAGTATGCATGTATTTTTTTATCGTACCATTAGTTCAATGTGAATAATAAAAAAAGGTGGATCCCATGACAAAAGAAAGGTTGTCAAAGATGCTATGCAATGAACACGTTGTTCCCTAACACTTCCTTTTAATCTTATCAAAGATGTGTTGAAAACTACAATTAAAACAATTGTTATATTGTCATTAATGTCAAACCTTAATTGGTGAGACAGTTGCTATCTAATAAAGTACCATATCTTTTGATTGATGAAGAGGATTTGAAAAGAGGAGATAACAAGAGGACCCACTGAAAGGTTGAGTTATGCCATACTACAATGGGTATTTGATTAGTTGGCACATTGGAAAGGTAATGTGTTGTTTATCTTCGACACTAAGTGAAGAAGTGGGTGATTTGAAGTATAGAAGAAATGAGGAAAGAAAGTCTGGAAGCATAGGATTAATTGAGAAAAAGAGAGGAAATTTAGTTTAAGCCAAGTGATGCTAGTGTCGACCAAGCATCAATAATTGTCGATTAATTAGAGAATTAACCAAGTGAAGACAATGTTTTCCAAGAAGAACAATTTTAGTGATGACCAAGTAGATGAACACAATATTGACCAAGTGTCAGTAATTTATAATTTGTGAAGGAATTGAGATTCACAGTCGACATAGTTGAATTCTTGAAATATGTAAAACATATTGACATTAAAGATGAATGACCTAGAGCATTTAATGCATGGTAAACCATTTTCTTATGGATTCAAAGAGAATTTTTGATAAGTATATAGAAGGATAAGGAGGGGAACAAAATGATGGAAGGATTCAATGAATTTGACCTAAACCTAAGATCTATAGAAGAGATTAAGCGGCAAAAGATTAATCTACCTAATCAAGGAGGTATAAGGATAACCTAATTGTGGGTTATGAATAGTGTGGAAAGAGGAAGATGTTATTGACTGGAAAACCTAAGCAAAAGGATAAGAAGAGCTATGAAGAGCTGAACAGAGTTGAGGTGATTGCTTGAAGGGACTTCCTAGCATATTAGAGATGGAGATGGTAATGAAGGTCAATCATTAAATCAACATATGAGCTTATTGGATCTATATTTTTAAAGTGAGTTGTATATTTCATATCAGAACCTACAGTTACTTTCTAACCATTGTATCAGTTAAAATCCTTTAATCAAGGTTGACCTAACAGTCATTTTGTAAACCCTTTAATCAAGGTGAAAAACTAATGGAATGTTCTTAAGCCCTCTAACTAGGCCACTCCTAACAAGTTTATTAAATCCATTAATAGGGTCACACCTAACAATGTGTATTGTAACCTTTAACAAGGTTGGCTTCTCACAGAGCTCACTTCAGAAGAGTGAAAATTTAGTAGCATGTTACTGGGGTTTTTTTCCCATATTGGGTTTCCACGTTAAATCTTAGTGTCATACTTGTGTGAATGATTATTTGATGTGTTATGTTGTTAAAAGTTTTATATTCTACAAGTTGATTACTTTTGGACAGTGGACTACAAGTTTTATGTTACTGATATATTCTATAGAGACCGAGTGAATTGTTGAATAGATTTAAGTTGGTTGAAGTGTTGAAAAGTTGAATTGGTACATCTAGACCTGAGGATAATTGATTCACCTCCCCTCTTAGTTATTCTAAAATCATTCTAATAATTGGTATCAGAGCTTTTGGTGCTTGTAAGGATAAAGTTTAAAGGTACTTGAAGCTAATGATCAAGATGTACAAAAAGGAGGTACCGAAGCTGAACAAGGAGAACTTCCCTACATGGTAGAGTTTGATGAAATTGCACCTAGATGGAATTGGTGATTCAGATAAATACTATGTGGAACATGATTATGTACCAGTTGCTACACCTAGGACAATTGAGGAGATGAGGGAAAAACAAGAACACAACTAGGAAATGTTGGAGATTGCATCAGCCCTAAGTTATCTTGAATTTGAAGACATTAAGGACTGTACTAATGCAAAGAAAATGTGGGACACACTTGCAACTATCTATGGTGGGGACACAAATGTGCTGAGAGCCAAATTTGAGAGATTGAGAGGTAAGTTTGATGAAATGAGAATGTTAGAAGGTTAAAACATTGTTCAATATTATGGAAAAGTTAAAGAGGTAGTGAATGCTATTAGAGGAGCTAATGGAAACATTGATGATGAAACCCTTATTAGAAAATTTTTGAGAACCCTACTTCCTATCTATGCTATTAGAGTTTCTACAATACAAGAATCAAGATGTACTCCTAGTAACATCCTAACTTTGGAAGGTCTTGTTGGTAGGCTTGCTGCTTTTGAGTTGTCAATTTTTGATAATTTCACTACTCATAATATTGAATCTGCATTCAAGTCTCAAATTGTTCTTCATAAGTCTAAGAAAGGAAAAGAAAGATGTGTGAATAGTGACAGTAACAATGATAGTAATAGTAACACCTCTAATGATGATCTAGATGATCTTGAGGTACTTATGGATAGAAGGATGCCAAGAGGAAAAGGAAAATTTCAAGGTAAACTTCCTATAATCTATTTTTCATGTAAGAAAGTTGGCCATATTGCAGCAAGATGTCCTGATAGGAATGACAAGGATTAAAGAAGGGAAAGCAAGTATAAAGACAAAAGGAATGATAGAGATCGGAGAAGATATAAGGACTACATGGATAAAGGTAAGATTTCTTTTTATATTGCTTAAGAAGAAATTGACAGTGAATCTGATGAGTTTGATGATTGTGATGTAGAAGTTGTTTATGTTGCTATGAAAGAGGATTCTAATGAAGATGAGAAAAGTGCACTTATTTCATATGTGAGTAAAGGTGATAGATCAATAAATGATAGTGGTTGCTCACATCGCACCACTAGTGATAAAAGTAAGTTTGAAATCTTAAATCATTACAAGGGTAGGAGTGTTAATTTTGGTAATGATGCACCATTTCTTTTGAAGGGAAAGGATCAATAAGATTGACTAATAAGATAAGATGTGATAATGCTTATTGGGTTGAAATAATAAACTATAAATTTTTAAGTGTTGCACAGTTGAACAATACTGGTTACCGAGTTGAGTTTCAAGACAAAAATGCTAAAATATTTGATGTCACTAGTGAACTAATTGGAAGTAAAGAGAAAATAAGAGGTAATTTTTTCTATCTAGACCTATCTAAAGAAACATGTTCGTTTGCACAATTTGATGATGTATGGTTATGGCATAAGAGGTTGTGTCATGTGAACTTTGACAATTTGGTAAACATTAGTAAGATGAAGAAAGTTAGAGGATTACCAAGATTGAGGAAACCTGATAATGTGATGTGTAAACAATGTCAATTGGGAAAAATGACAAAGTCTAGTTTCAAGAGCAAGACATATACTTCTGATGATATTTTGGAATTGGTTCATACTGACCTTTGTGGACCTATTGATGTGAAAATTTACTGTGGTGATAAATATTTCATTCTGTTTGTTGATGACTATTCTAGAATGATGACTGTGATGTTTCTCAAAGAAAAATTTGATGTCTTTCAGTTGTTCAAGTGATATTTGGAAAATTTTGATAAAGAAACAAGTAAAAGTTTGAAATGTATGAGATCTGATAGAGGATGAGGGTTTATATCAAATGAGTTCAACATATTCTACAATGATGGAGGAATAAAGAGATAAATGTCTGCACCAAGGACACCTCCACAGAATGTTATAGCAGAGAGAAGAAATAGATCAATTATGGATTGTGCTAGAACACTGATGATAGAGAAGAATGTTGCACAAAAGTACTAGAGAGAAGCTGTAAGTATAGATGTTTATACATTGAAACAAGTACAAATCAAGAAAGGTACAAATGCTAAACCTTTTGAATTATGGCATGGTTATGCACCTAATGTGAAATACTTTAAAGTCTTTGGAAGAAAATGTTATATACTAAAGGACAATATAAATGGAAAAATTGATGCTAAAAGTGATCAAAGAATATTCCTAGGATACTCCACTAAGAGAAAATCTTACAAGTGTTTGAATTCTAACGCTAACAAAGTTGTGGAAAGTGAAAATGTTAGAGCTAATGAATATGCGGAAAATAATGAAGTTGAGTGCAAGAAAGAACCTGAAGATTACATATCGTTTGTATACATGGAAGAAGGAGAGGCCAGTAATATACCTGAACTAGAAAACAAAGATGTCAAGCAACACCATGAACCAGCCGAGTCACAACAAGAAATTACCAAGCATCAGGAGGATGTTGCTAAGCAATCAGGAGAGGAAGAAGAGAATCTACAAGATGAACCTGAAGATCAAGAGCAAGAAGAAAGGAGATCTAAGCCTACATTAGCACAGTATGTTAGAAGACATCATAAGCCAGAACAAATCATTGGAGCTAAAGAATTTGAAGTCATGAAAAGAAGTAAGTTGAAAGATCAAACATGTTTTTTATGTGAGTTTGAACCTAAGATAGTGAAATATTATTTGGAGAATGAAGATTGGATTCAAGCCATGAATGAATAAATTGAACCAATAGAAAAGAACAAAACCTGGACACTAGTGTCGAGACCAGAGGACAAGAATGTTATTAGAACAAAGTGGGTGTTTAGAAATAAGCTGAATGAACATGGAAAATTCATAAGGAACAAATATAGATTGGTATGCTAGGGATATGCATAGGAAGAAGGCATTGACTACGAGGAGACATTTTCCCTGGTTTCTATATTGAAATGAGTGAGAACTCTACTTTAATATGTAGCTTACAAAGGATTCAAAGTGTATCAAATAGATGTCAAATATGCATTTCTGAATAGAATACTAGAAGAAGAAGTATACATTGAACAACCAAAAGGATTTGTTGATCCAAGCAAGAAGAACATGGTTTATAAAGTACACAAGGCATTATATGGATTGAAACAAGCCCCCAGAGCATGGTATGAGAGATTGCACAACTACTTGATAAAGATTGGATTTGCAAGAACTAATGACAACAACAATCTACACTTGAAGACTGAAATAGGTAAAGGGATAAATTGTTAGCTGAAATATTTGTTGATGATATCATATTTGGAGGACAAGAAGCCCTATGTCAAACATTTTCAAATGAGATGCAAATTGAATTTGAGATGTCTATGTTTGGAGAGATCAAATTATTTGTTGGTTTGAAATTTTATCAGATGAAGAAAGGTATCTATATTACACAATCTAAGTATGTCAAGGAGATACTGAAAACCTTTGGTATGGAGGACTCTAGACCAGTAAGTACACCTATGGCTAATGGACAGAAACTGTCAAAGAACGATGATACAATTGAAGTAAATAAAACCTTTTACAGGTCTATGATTGGAAAGATACAATATGTTGTTCATAGTAGACTAGATATTGCCCTAACAGTTGCAATTATTGTAAAATTTTCTGCCAATCCTAAGGAGAGTCACATGATGGAAGTGAAAAGGATACTGAGATATTTGAAAGGAACACAGGACTATGGACTGTATTACAAGAAGAATGACAAGTTTGAACTGAAATTTTACACTGATGCAATTGGGTAGGAAATGTGGATGACAAAAAGAGTACAAGTGGCTACGCATTCTTTAAAGGAAAGAGATTAGTCTCTTGGACAAGAAAGAAAAAAAATTGCATTTCCCAATCTACAAAAGAAGTTGAATATGTAGAAATAGTAGTGAATTGTTTAAATTTAGTGTGGATCAAGAAATTGTTAAAAGGTATGAAGGAAGAAATCATTGAGCCATTTGTTATTTTCTATGATAACACAAGTGCTATCAATGTATCAAATAATCTTGTGATGCACACTAAGACTAAGCATATTTCTATCAAGTATCATTACTTGAGAGAGATAGTTCAAGATAAGGAAGTGATACTAGAGCATGCGAATACAAAGGAAAAATTAGCATATATATTCACTAAGGCATTACCTAAGGATGCTCATGAGTATCTAAGAGGTAAATTAGGGGTGAATCCACTAATTGAGGCTACCTAGAATCATGTAGGAGCATTGCATCAAATGCATTAATCAAAATATATGACAAATTGATGCAAAGGAGGTCACAATTTAGGAATTTCCTAAAGTTATGAAAATTAAAACATAAGATGTTGATTAGTCATAAGCAAGATGACAAAGGGAGTATGAAGTTCAGAGACCTGACATGAAGATATCTACATGGTGAAGCTGAATATCTTTGGCATTGTTGTCAAAGAGGGAGAGATTTAGTGAGAAGAGAGAGAGAGATGCAGAAAAAAGTTACAGAAGGAGTTACCCTAAGCACATAGGGAGAGATTGAATAAGATGAGGGAGAGATTCGGTAAACTACTGAATAGATTGAAAGAGAAATTTATTGAATTGTATGGTGGCTATGCATATGGAGTTTATGGTAGAACATGTGGTGTTTCCATTAATTCCAAAGAGGGAAATTGTTGGAAACTACAATTGAAATAATTGTTATATTGTCATTGATGTCAAACCTTAAATGGTGAGATAGTTGTTATCTAATAAAGTACCATACCTTTTGATTGATGAAGAGTATTTGAAATGAGGAGATAATAAGAGGACCTAGTGAAAGGTTCAATTATGAGATACTATAATGGGTATCTGATTAGTTGGCACATTGGCAAGGTAATGTGGTGTTTATCTTTAACACTAAGTAAATAAGTCAGTTGATTTGAAGTATAAGAGAAATGAGGAAAGAAAGTCTAGAAGCATAGGCTTAACTGAGAAAAAGAGAGGAAATTAAGTTTAATTCGAGTGATGCTAGTGTCAACCGAGCATCAGTAATTGTCGAGTATCAGAGACTTAACCGAGCGAAGACAGTGTTTGCCGAGAAGAACAGTTTTAGTGATGACTGAGTAGATGAACATAGTATTGACCGAGTGTCAATAATTTATAATTTGTGAAGGAATTGAGATTTCTAGCCAACATAGTTGAATTCTTGGGATATATAAAATGTGTTGACATTAAAGATGAATGACCTAGAGCATTTAATGCATGGTAAACCATTTTCTTATGGATTCAAGGAGAATTTTTGAGAAGTATCTACAAGAATAAGGAGGAGAACAAAATGATGGAAGGATTTGATGAATCTGACCTAAACCTAAGATCTACGAAAGAAATTAAGTGAAAAAAGATTAATCTACCTAATCAAGGAGGTATAATGATGACCTAATTGTGGTTTATGAATAGTGTTGAAAGAGGTTGATGTTATTTAATGGCGAACCTAAGAAAAAGGCTAAGAAGAGTTGTGAAGAGATTAACAGAGTTGAGGTGATTACTTGAAGGGATTTTCAAGCAGATCAGAGATGGAGATGGTAATGAAGGTTAGTCAGTAAATCAACATATGAGCTTATTGGATCTATATTTGGAAAGTGAGTTGTATATTTCAGATCAGAACCTACTGTCACTTTCTAACCATTGTATCAGTTAAAATCCTTTAATCAAGGTTAACGTAACAGTCATTTTTTAAACCCTTTAATCAAGGTGACATTCTAATGGAATGTTCTTAAGCCCTCTAACCAGGCCACTCCTAATAGGGTGATTAAATCCTTTAACAGGGTCACACATAACAGTGTGTATTGTAACCTTTAACAGGGTTGGCTTCTCACAAAGCTCACTTCAGAAGAGTGAAAATTTAGTAGCATGTTACTGGTGGTTTTTTACCATATTGGGTTTCCACATTAAATCCTGGTGTCATACTTGTGTGATTGATTATTTGATGTGTTAGGTTGTTAAAAGTTTTATATTTTGCAAGTTGATTACTTTTGGACAGTAGACTGCAAGTTTTATGTTACTGATATATTCTATAGAGACTAAGTGAATTGTTGAATAGATCTAAGTTTGTTGAAGTGTTGAAAAATTGAATTGGTACATCTAGACCCGAGGATAAGTAATTCACCCCCTCTCTTAGTTATTCTAAAATCATTCTAACAAGATGGTACATATTTTTATTGCACTATTGGTTAAATATGATATAGTACAAGGTAGGTGAACCAATAAAATCTATGATAAAATAAAATAATGACATATAACTAAAAATGAAAAAAACATGAATAATGAAGTGCATGCTAGACTTTTGTCTATACTATCATCCAAAACTAATTTTAGATCTACTGCATAGATTTATTATATGTAGTCTCCTATTTTTGTGAATCTTTTCAAATCTTTCTTCAATTGAAAATAACATAGATATGTAAATTGTATTCTATAGTATGGATTTGATGGAGGAGAATAGTTCACTTAACTTTATAATGTTCAAGCCTTAAATGCAAGATATTGTTCTTCATATTCAATTCATTAAATTAAGTGTGACCACGTAAGTCATCCTTTCACAATCTATGTAAATAAAACTTTTATTTATATATAAATAATCTTTCTTTCTATTTCTATTGATTGGTTCCCTCCATTTCTATTATGTTATAGTCTTCTATCATTAAGATTATTGGCTTGTTCATGTTGATTTTTAAAATTTAATAAATAATATCATGCATAGTTGTTCCCTTTTATTTTCACTAATAATGATTAGTTTTAGAGGAAATAAGTTTTATGGAAACAAATAAATGTTATAAGTAAATTATATGGCTTGGAGATTCACCTAGTAGTATAGTATTCCATTTCAATAAAATCCATTGAATATCATATGAGTATTCATCTTCTTAATCTAGAGTTTATCTTTTAAATCATATCCCACATCTACAAGAATTTCTATTTTGGTACAAAGTCATATGAAAGTACAAGTTTGAATATCCACAATTATCACAGGACCAATAATGTGGGAAAGATAATGCAGAGGGATTTTTTTTAATATTTAAAGCATCAAAACTAGGGTCTTGTCCCTTATATACAATATCCCAGTAGGGGACTAGCAACATATTAACAATTACAACACATTAAGAACACTCTAACCAAACATCAAAACAATCAACCTAACTTCAAAAATAGTTAAAACATATCAGTATTCATGTCCATAGTGACCACTACTAGTACAAACATTACCAATAGTACTAATCAAAATAGTAATAAAATTGTTTAAATGACACCATATAGGGCCATACTAGAATAAACTACGATTACAAAATATAACAGTACTAGTAAAAATGACAGAGTTTAAAGAAATGCCATAGGGGCCACTAACACTAATGCAAAAAAGAAAGAGATACCATGTCCCTAGGTATCCTTTAACTTGCACGAATTAGTTATCATTCTTATCACCTAGTGCTATGTAAGAAACTTATAAAGTTCCTTGTAATTTCCATCCTCCACGTCCTTCACACCAAGTGTATCCTTCTGTAGTAGCCACAATGTGGTAGGTGAACTATACATGATCTTTAATGTAAAGTGTGAGACATCTCAAAGCTTCTTGTCCATATCTACAATTATTTTCTTAAAATTTTATTTATCTCCTCCCAAGTGTCCTCATATTCACCATCTTCCCCATTGAGAGTAGCCTTTCCCTTCCCAACATTGGGTGGCTTAGCTTTCTCCTCAAGAGCCACTTTTTTTATAAGGTTGAGGGATTTATTTTTGAGGCTCTTAGAAACATGGGATAAAATACTAGTAGTTACAGAGTAGACCTCCCTCTCAACAACATTTTCCACTTTTCCATTAGACTCGCTCTGTCCACCCTCTTTAGAATTTGGACACTTAAAAATGGCCTATTGCTTGAATGTAATGGCATTACTGACATTCCTCTTAATTTATTAAGTAATATATATTATCTAATTAAATTGTAACTTTCTACCATATTCTAAAGAAAAAAATCATCATTTCCCCTTAATGTTATAATTAAGTGATTTTAAGTAATTACCTTAATTATTAATCATCCAATCAATATTTCATCAATTATTCATCTATAAAGTAATTAAATAATAAAATTTTATTTAATTATTTTCTATGTCATTCAATTAATTAAATAATCATATTTAATTAATATTTCTTCTTTCTAATTATTGCATTTATGTAATAATTAAATCAAATCGGACTATCACAATTAAATAAATTATATTTAATTAATTAAATTAATTATTCTTCTGTCAATAAATATTAAGTATTTATTTATAAATTGTCACATGTGCAAATAAATAATTATTTTATTTATTTAATCATGATTTATTCCTCCAAAGCTAACTCATACTAACATTATATTCACTCCATAATTCCTTGTCCTAACTATTCAATCCACATTGTTAATTCCTCCCTCAGTAATCAATTAAGTCTTCCATCAATTCAGTCTTCTAATCTATGTAATCAACACTTAAGTATTCCATCAATTTAGTCTTCTAATTCATCCAATCAGTTGACTCATCTATGCAATTAGTTAACTCATCGATCTATTTTGTTATCTCACGAGTCCATTCAGGTCATCTATCCAATCTATTTTCTGACAGATCAATCAATTCCCCAATCAAGGTAGTCAAGAAGAGTTGAACTCCCACTCACTCTAAGTTCAATTCCTCAATCACAGTAAATTATACCTTCAATCATGGATTCTTGATTGAAACACCTAAAATCTTATAAATAGAGAACCTTTTCTCATATTTTGAAAGAACCACAATTTCATTGAATTCTTATGTTGGCTTGATCTTGAGATCAATTCTGAGAGCCCACATTGCATGAGAAGGAGAACGCCGAGTAAGGATTTTATGGTTTGCATATTCATGTTTTGGATTGATTTCATAATGTTTGATTTATTATGCTTATTATGTGTCTTACATCCTTTCTTGAGTATTGGGAATACGAATTGCTCTAACAATCTCTTTGTGGTTGAGATTTTATATGTTATTGTAGGCTTCTATTGACCCTATTACCCAATTACAAATGGTGAACCTGATGTGAACTTTGGTCATATATTTTAAATCACTTGGAAATTTTTTATGAAATTTGTTTTGCAGGTTTATGCTAATATAAGGAGGCTACAGTCCAATATTTAGAATTTTTAGATTTTTGTTAGTTTTTTAATAAATTTTTATGATATTTCATAAAAAATCAATTATGGGCACAAGTCAGTGTTTTGTTCTGAAAAATTTACATTTTTGAAAAGGTCCTGAAATTATATAGAGTGTCTATTCTCTGTGATTTTGATTTTGATGAAAAATATTTGCAAAAAAAATAGATCTCTTAAAACTGGTATGTTATGATAAAATGAGTCCCTAGGGAAAAAGTTAAGGAATTATTCTTTGAAGTTTTTTTTATAGGTTTTATTTGACATAACGAAGCTACAATACAAATTTCAATTTTTTCTTTTTTTTTAATAATTTTTTTATGAGATTTCATAAAAAAACATTAATGGGCACAAATCAACATTTTTTTCCAAAAAATTATATTTTTGGAAAGGTCTTGAAATTATACATGGGGTATTCTCTTTTTTTATTTTAATTAGGATAAGAAATATTTTCAAAAAAAAATATAGATCTTTGAAAACTTTTCTTTTTGTGTGCAGGTGCAGGTGATAATTGTTTTATCAAAAATATTGTTCTGAAACTACAAACAAGATTTGCTTCTCCTCTGTTTGAAATCTTATTCTCTATTGTAAAATGATACATTTTCATTGTTGAAAATATGCACTTGGCCATCAAAAGACAAAAAAGTCAAGACTTAGAAACCTGTTGAGCAAGGAAGAAGAGAAAGAGAGATAAAACAAAACAACATACCAGCTAAGATACAACGAATCAACGCTTTGGAGGTAGAAATCAGAGAAGGAGTTATTAACACCTATGTGGACAAGGTATGGAGAATTTCTCAAAAAAAATATTTTTCACAACATTAACCTCATTTCTGTAAGAGAATTCCTAAACTAATTGCTAGGTTTTTCGGTACTAACTTTTCCTTTTAGCGTGTGGCTTGGAAACTGGTTTTAATCTTGTTAATTCTAAATTGATTCATCTTTCATCTAGTACTTCAGAATGAACAATGCATTCTCAAACATCACAAATTCATACTTCATTTTAATACTTAAAATTGACGTGTGGTTAAAAATTGAACAAGGCAAATAATATTTGAGATTGGTGCAATAAAATAAACAAGGAAAAATACATTTGGACTTTGGTGCATCTAAAATTGGAAAAAAAAAATCTCATTTATTTTTAGGATTAAAATTGAGCTCGTGTGCTTGTATGGATGATAGCTCAGTTCACATTTGACTATTGGTGATTAATATGATTAACCTAGTGTTTGGAGTTCTTGGTGCACTTGCACAATCTATTCTGGTTAGCAACAATTTTTATTTTGGAGAGGCTTGTCTAGAGGGTTCACTTAACCCATTAAAAAGGATGACCTCAAACCGAAAAATCCTTCTGATGGGTATATAAATAAGACTTTGAGAAAACTCTGGTCTTATCTCCTCAAGCTCGGGCAAGGTATGTTGATGATAGTCTGGACTAGGTGAATTATTCCTAGGCAACCGACATGGTCAACTAGGCTCTTAAGTGAGTCACACACATAGTAATCGATTGGGGAGACTCTACAAAACTTACTACAACCTATTAATTAGAGGCCACCTGGTTTACCTCTGAACATTTGTCTTCTTATAGCGCAAGGGGAGGCTAAAAAAGAATCCCCCCAATATTCCCATCATAAATTTCCTAGGGATATTATGTTGTGAAAGAGATCGTCATTAACACAAAAATAATACCCAAAAAAGGTGATAGCACAAGCACCTTCAAGGGATTTTTAGCTCCAATTGTGTGGCACATATGATTTGTGAGCTAACAAACACCTAAACAATGGGCCTATAATATTTCAAGTGAAGCCAAATTTGACCACAGATTATACTATTTTCATTGTGATTGACTTCGTGAAAACTTGCAACTTGAAAAAGTAGTTGAACATACATAGACTGTTTCTCTTTGAGTATGTCCTACAACTACCCAATAATTTTGAGTTTGTTGAGATTGGTCCTACAAAATTTATCCTACAATATTTTTCCTACAACAATTGGTCCTACTACATTTGTTCTACAAGATTTGTCCTACAACAATTGGTCCTACAACATTTGTCCTACAACATTTTTCCTACAGAGAACACTCATTGTACAACATTTGTCCTATAGAACACATTGGTCCTACAACATTTGTGTGTCAAAGTACACTACTACAACATTTATCATATAGAGCACACTGGTCCTACAACATTTTTCCTACAAAGCACATCGGTCGTACTTGTTTCTTCGTTCTAAAATCTTGTGATCGACATACCCTTTCATATTAGTAGTTCATATCTTGCACCTTTCTTTTTTGAATAGTCATCATTTTAGTCCAAAAATCCAAAAAATCTCAAAAACATAGCTTGCATATCTTAGGGTTAAAGTATTGCATTTCCTAGAGTCATTTTTAATTTCAAATTAGAGGGTGCATTTTCCTAGGACATTCCTATAGTGGTCTTGCATTTTATCTTGACATCGTCAACACTATCTTTATCTATTGGTCTCAGCATAGGCACCTTATCATTTTGGTTAATATTTATCTTTTATAGACATTATTACCATAATTTACCGCTTTTGTCCTTCCTTTTGGTGTCAAGATAGTCCCCATTATCATTTGGGTCTTAGAGGGTTTACCTTCAAAATTTCTAGAATCTCTCTTAGGGTAAAGTACTTCCACCTTAGATGCCATATTCAATTATTATTTCCTAGTTTGCATTAGCATCCCAAAATTCATTCTTAGTCCAAAATCCAATAAAATAGTTTCTCTTATTTTTATTTGCCTTATTTTCTTTATACTTCCAAAATAAAAAAACCCAAAAAAAATTGAGTCCTAATCCAAATATCCTAGTTGTCTTGCATATACCGTAGTCTTAGATTTGCATTCTAGCACATATTGTTCACACGATCCATGGACCACCCCAATCAAGGACCACCCCTACTAGGGGCACCACAACAAAAACCTCCAAATGTTCCTCACCTAGGTGTCCCTTCCAATCTAGGACAACCCCAAATCAGTCAAGGGGCATCTCTAGAAATGTATGAGTATTTGATATTTACAAACCTCTTCAACAAAATGATGGAAAATGGATCAAGCACTACAGTTACTCATCAAATCATAGCACCATAAAAATACCAATCACCCCATCAAGCTCTAGTTCCTTATCAATACCAAGCACCCCAATAGATCCAAGCATGTCAAGAATACCAAGCACCCGAGAAAGTCCCAATTCCTCAACAATTCTAAGCACCCCAACAGATCCAATCACCTTAGCAATACCAAGAACCCTAGAATATACTAGCACCTTATCATATTCTAGTACTTCAGTACATTCTAGTACCTCAGCATATTATAACACTCCAACATATTCCATCACCTCAGCATGTTCTAGCACCTTGACATGTCCCAGAACCCAAAAAAATCACAACACCTCAGCAAATCCTAGAACATCAGTATATCCCAAAACCTCAACATGTCTCAGCACATCATCATGTCCCAACACCTCAGCATGTCCCATCCCCTCAGCTTGTCCCATCACCTCAACATGTCCCAACACATTAGATGGATTCTCATATCCTTATAAATAATCATGGATTTATATTTATAATGTTCAAACATTTAAAATTATTGGATGAGTTAAACAAATGTCAAGATGCTATCCCCAAACATGATCAAAATAATATACCTATATCTAGCAATGGTCCACAAGAAACCCACATATCTCCCACCACTTATTCATCCATACTATCTCCACCTAGAAATGCATCTAATAATGAAACATTTCCAATCTACCCGCAAGTTCTATCCATAATACAAATCCCAACTAATCCATTATGTAATGCTAGTCCCTTCTAAAATTCAACAGTCTTAGATCCAATGCCACCATATACTCCACTCACAAGAAAAGATACTCTATTAAGTCTCATTCAAATTCCATCCCCATCATTCTCGAGCATCAATTCCTTTCAAGAGTCCACCACACATATCCAAATTCATACCCCATGTCAAGAGGGTTATCCAAAATCTAAAGAAATAAGTCCTAAAATTGGTTAAGCTCAAGATACTAAGAATGTCCAATCCCGTCCAATATTTGACCAAGATCCCCTTATCCAATTATCTCCTATCCAACATGATCTTCTTTTATCCCAAGAGAAAAGCATTCCTCAAAGTCTCATTTATAATCCACCCCCTAAGAAAGAGCATGATGTCCCTTATAGTCCATCTAATGATCAATTCCATTTCAAGATCAAAGTAATCCTCCATGTCCACCACAAGATCTCATCATCCCTCCATCTCCATGTCATAATCCTCCCTATCCACCAAAAGATCCCATCATCCCTCTATCTCCATGTCATAATCCTCCTTGTCAATCACAAGATCCCATCATCTCTCCATCTCCATGTCATAATCTTCCATGTCCACCTCAAGATCCCACCAAATCTATCAATGTTAATAATGATCCTATTACATATCAACTTGGTTAATCCATGTTCATTCTGTCTGCTCTACTTCATAGGCCTACTATTCCATATGTGCCTCCTCCACCTAAAAATAGATTTGCATCTTGTTTTAAAAATAATCAGTATCCAATTGCTAAGAAGATTTGTCAGAAAATAGATAATCAAGGAAATGGGTTAGGCCTCAATGGACAAGGTATATTAGAACCCACTAATATCAAATAAAATCCTTATTATCAATGCCTTGGCTATATAGCTCACCATCAAGATGTTGATATCTCCTCTACATCCAACATTTCCCCATATAAACCCAAGTATACACATTCTCCATCACCTCCTCCATCTATTTTTGGTCTTTACATCCCTTAGTAAAAATCTTTGTCCCTTCCATCCATCTTAGGTCCATATATTCCTCCATCTACTAGTTCACAATCCACTTATCCTTTCCCACATGCAAGTCATAAAAGGAAAACATCTTTGAGAACCATCTACCCATATCAAAAGCCTCCATAAAATGCCTATCTACCCATGAATAACCATCTACCCATGTTAAAAGCCTTCATACAATGCCTATCTACCCATGAATACTAATCCCCTTCCAAGAAATTTTGATGCCAAGCATAAAATCCACAAATCAAGAAATCCACATGAAATCAAGGATCAACATGTCCTATTTAATCGACATGCAAAAATAAAGAAAAATATGATCCAAAATAAAAAAGAAAAGTCAAAAGGCCATAGAGGCTAATAAAGAAAAAAAGAAAAGTCAAAAGCTATATGGGTTCCTAAATCCCTTATGCAAGCATTGCATTCCAAAGAGCTGCAAAATAATGAAAAATTAAAAACCATGTAGATTCCAAAGAAAAAACAAAATTGGCATCCAAGCTTTCTATTCTAAAGGCTCCCATCAATCTTCCAAATAAATGTCTTCCATCTTCCAAATATATTTTGGGTCCCCTTATCCCAAAATCCACTACCTTAGATACTACATTTCCTCCTTCATCCATTTTGGGTCCTTGTGTCCAAAATCCATGTCCACTCCTCCCTGTAAATCCCAAAATCTAAAATCAATTTTTCTTCCCTCACTTCACCATCCCTTGAAGCGTGTTCCAATGTTGATCTTGCCAAAATTTCCATCCACCAATACACAAGTATTCCAACACACCATTCATTATCAAACACCTACTTTCCATCCTTCCATCCCTTTATCCAATCCTATAAATAAACCCTTACCCTAGTCCATTTTATCATTGTTTTCCATCACCCTATCAACATCTTTGAGTATACTTTCAATAGCCATGGTCCATTATAGAAAATCCTTTAGGAATCTTATCCAAAGAACAAGATGCTTGAGTCCTTCATTCATGTTATTTCTTATGTCCATTATCTTCCAACAAGTCAAAAAGTCAAAAAAATAGTTACCTTGGTGAAAACCTGGCAAACAGGATTCTTGTGTGACACAAAAAAAATGGAAATCAAGAAAAACAATTCATCTTATGGTGAAAAAAATTTCTTGTGGTGCCTTGGTAAATTACCATAATAAAAACTTGGAAAACAAGTGTCATGTGTAATCCATTACCATCTATACTTGGGGGAAAGTTTCATTCATGCAATCCTACCTATCACATCCTTCGTAGTCCTACATCCATCCATATCCCTTTTTTCCATCTTTCATCTTGACAAGGCTTCATACATCCTTTCTTCTTCACTTTATCCACACCCTATAATAATACTTTATCCACACCCTATAATAATACTTTATCTTATCCATCCCTTACTTTCATCATCCATTTCCATGCATGTTTCATATGGCCTATCCCAAATCCCTTCTTGGTCTTGATCAAAATTAAGGACAAAAAATTGAAGAGCATATTTTCAGAAGTCTCTTGACTTGTCCATTACCCGTAGATCCTATGCCATTCAATGTGTCATGTCATTTCCTACATAGCCAACATATCTAGTCCCTTATCTTGGGTAAACATTCTATCCCATTGTGAGATAGATCTTTCATTTAAATCAACTTTGACTCCATTTTTTTACCTAGTCATTGCCATCCCATCAACTCATTCATACATTCATTGTGTTTTATGTCTTGCTAGATATTGGGGAAAACAAATACAATCATGTTTTGGAATAAATCTTGACATATGCCTTTCACCTCATTTGGTGATTTAAAAGGTCCTAAAAAAACACAAAATCATCCTATAAACTCCAAAAAAACACTTGCAAAAGACTTTTGAAAAATTCAAAAACATTGCAAAAAACATAAAATACTCATCTATGGTGACTATGTTTCGGGGTGCCTGTGATAAGGGCCTTCACTTATGTGATACACCACACATACCTTGACTCTAAACATACAAACCCTATGGTGGACCAAAAACATTTGCAAAAATATCCAAAAAATTGTTTAATACAACCAAATAGATTAAAAAAACCAATAAAAATCCTACAATAAATCTCCTTCGTACATAAACCAATTCTCTAGCATTTTTAAACAGACATTGAACGACATCATATAGAAAGTATGAGCTTTAGCGAAACCAAGTAAAAATAGTCAAAACTATTTAGTAGGTCCTCACCTACACTACCCAAATTGTCTTATCTATCCAATCCCACAGCTAAGTATTTTGTCAAAAATCATGTTGTCTTAAACAAGGAAAGGAAAATTGAAATTAGATGGAGCAGTCTTGGATGGGGTACCTTGTTCTAGAAATTAGATAGCATCAACAATACATCAAAATTCAATGTCTAATCTACTACAAAAACATAGACACATAATCAATATAGTTGCAACTTGTTAAGTTAGTCTTATCATGTCTTGAATTTCACAAGTCATGTTCTTATGCATCCCCAAGATGTCCACAAGTGATTTAAAGATGCCATGATGGTTCATGAATTAATTTTATTTGTGTTTTTTTAATGGAATGTTTGTTGTGAAGTCTTAAAAGAGAAACCTGGGTGTCTGTGATAAGATCCTTCACATCCATATACAATGTCCAATTGTGAAATCACAATGGATACTTCAGTTGTGATACACTACACATACCTCGACTCTGAATGCTTGACCTAGATGGATCAACCCACATTCCTTGTTTGTTCAGTGTGCCTATTTTTAATGCAAGAGGATAATCATACCTAGATCATTCATATCTTGGTAAGATGGTAGCGACCTTTTCTATAATAAAGTGGTTCAATGATGATAAACAAATAGCCCAATTCAATTGGAATTCAAGCATGGTTATTAAAATGTGAAATCTCTTTGTTTACTATAATCCAAGGGTTTCAATCAAGGATTCATTCTCATTATTTCACCCCCTAACTATCATTGTCTAAAGTTTCAAATCTAACATTCTATCAGTCAGTCAATCAATCTATCTATACAAATGGTCAAATTAGTTAAATTAATTTGTCAATCATTCCATCATCATTTCTCTTACACAAGATGTATCTTTCCTAAAACTAGATATTATCATTTGTGTTAAATAGGATATGTCTTTCCTGAAACCACACATCATCATTTGTCTTATGTAGGATGTATCTTTCCCGAAACCAGGCATTGTCATTTGTATTATATTACAAGGTAGGTCTTCCCTAAAACTAGACATTGTTGCTAGTCTTATATAGGATGGGTCCTTCCAAAAACTAGACATGATTCTTATCAAATAATTTCTATGTCCAATATTGATTGACCAATCATCACAATATACCAACATTCTTCACTTCTTACATATTATTTTTTTCTTGCATCATTTCATCTAAATCTTCTTTTGAGAGATCATTCATAGTTTTCTTGCACAAACAATCTCTCGAGGGGGCATCATTTACCTCGTTGTCACATTGTTCCCACTAGGGCATATCAGAGCATAATTTTAATTATTCTTTGAAACAATGCCTAAAAGGCATTGTATCGAAGAGGAGCAAAATGTAGACACTTAAAAATGGCCTATTGCTTGAATGCAATGACATTAATAACATTCCTCTTAATTTATTAAGTAATATTTATTATCTAATTAAATTTTGACTTTCTACCATATTCTAGAGTAAAAAATTATCATTTCCCTTAATTTTATAATTAAGTGATTTTAATTAATTACCTTAATTATTAATCATCCATTCAATATTTCATTAATTATTCATCTATAAAGTTATTCAATAATAAATGTTATCTAATTATTCTCTATTTCATTCAATTAATTAAATAATTATATTTAATTAATAAATCATCTTTCTAATTATTGCATTTATGTAATAATTAAATCAAATCCCTATCACACTTAAATAAATTATATTTATTTAATTAAATAAATTGTTCTTTTCTCAATAAATAAATATTAAGTATTTATTTATTGAATTATCATATTTAATTAATATTTCCTCTTTCTAATTATTGCATTTATGTAATAATTAAATCAAATCCCTATCACACTTAAATAAATTATATTTATTTAATTAAATAAATTGTTCTTTTCTCAATAAATATATATTAAGTATTTATTTATTAATTGTCACATGTGCAAATAAAAAATTCTTTTATTTATTTAATTATGATTTATTCCTTCAAAGTTAAGTCATACTAACATTATGGTCACTCTACAATTCCCTCTCCTAACTATTCAATCCACATTGTTAATTTCTCCCTCAACAATCAATTAAGTCTTCCATCAATTCAGTCTTTTAATCCATGCAATCAATTAAGTCTTCCATCAATTAAGTCTTCTAATCCATGCAATCGGTTAACTCACCGGTCTATTCTGTTATCTCACCAATCCATTCAAGTCATCTATCCATTCTATTTGATGACAGATCAATTAATCCCCCAATCAAGGCAATCAAGCAGAGTAGAACTCCCACTCACTCTAAGTTCAACTCCCACTCACTTTGAGTTCAACTCCTCAATCACAGTCAATCAACCCTTCAATAATGGATTCTTGGTTGAAACCCCTAAAATCTTATAAATAGAGATCCTTTTCTCATATTTTGAAAGAACCACAATTGCTTTAAATTCTTATGTTAGCACAATTTTGAGCTCAATTATGAGAGCCCACATTCCATGAGAAGGAGAACACCAAGGAAGGATTTTATGGTTTGCATATTCATGTTTTGGTTTGATTTCATAATGTTTAATTGATTATGCTTATTGTTTGTCTTACATCCTTTCTTTAGTATTGGAAATACTAATTTCTCTAACAATCTCTTCATAGTTGAGATTTTCTATGTTATTATAGGGTTTTACAAATCCTATATTACCTGATTACACAATGTTTTCACTATTTTCACAGGCTTGGTGACCAATCTAGTACACCGGCGGGGAGTGTTGATTTATTCTATAGTTTCAATGTCTGAATCCATCTCTTGTATGTTAAACTTATCCTTTTTATAGGTCTTGGCCTTCAATTTAAGAGGAGGGTCATTTATTTTCTTTTCCTTCAATTTATCTTTGGCCATAGTGTTAGGGGGTGTTGGAAGAACCATGTTGGGCTTTAAGGGAATGGTTCTTAAGGCACTTTTTCTTGCTAGGTCTAGGGGATTCTAGTATACTAGTAGACAAAGGGGTGGAAGATACAAGGGCCTCTTGGACCATAATAGCTCTAGGGGGACATAGAGCAAGGTGAAAATGGTATAGCCTAAAAATGAGGCCTTGGTGAAGGATAGTTGGCTTCTTACTATGGTTTTTTTCCATGATGGACTCCTTAATAGAATTCTCCAAAGAATGGAGAAAGATGAATGAGAAGGAGATGACACTATTATTTCTAAAGTGATTCAAGAAAGGCATGTGATGAAAATAATAAACACCAAATCTTCCTTCAAGAGTAAAATATTTCATTACCATCAAATACATGTAGTCTCATGGCTCAGGAAGAAGTTCACAATCGTAGCAACCACATAGCTTAATAGGATTTTCCTCATCTCAAAACAAACTAGTTAAGGCTTTCAATATTTGAAACCCTATTGGTTTTCTTCTATTTTCTCCCCAATGTCGAGAGACCAGTGGCTTTTGCAATAATTTCATCATTAACTTCAAAAGAAATGATACCCATCAACACTCATCTCTCAACCCATGAGGAGACAAATTACAAGGAGATATTCTCATCATGCCATGTCAAATACTCAATAAACCAAGCCACATCCCCTTCCCTACAACTGCGCCAAACCATGGGGTTGTTCTTGAAATCATCATATTTATTGGGCTTAATCCACACTCTATCTACCTCATGACATCACAAACCAAAGTAGAAAGATTACTGATATGTAGAAAACCCAAATTAAAGAAAGAAAATAAAAAAGGAACTTGAGCCAAAATAAATCAAGGTAATCAATGCATTCATAGTATTTTTCTTATCTTCTGCTTTCATCTCCAACTTGGCCACTCCCTTGTATGAATAGTTCATCACCATTATAGAAATAAAAGACTATATATATATATATATATATATATATATATATATATATATATATATATATATATATATATATATATATATATATATATATATATATATATATATATATATATATATATAACAAAATCCTACAATCTAGTATTAAAATAAATACATCTCCCTTAAAAAAAGGCCCATTAAAATTGATAACAATAGTTAGCCACATCAACACATCATAGAGAAGCAAGGGGACAAGTTGGAAATGCACATACACAATGTCATGGCCTATCATGTGATTCAAAATTTGAAAAGATAATAGGTAACTTTTCAAAATTAAATCCCCACTATATTGGTTGAGCAAGGCCAATAAATTCCACAAGAGGCAACAAAAGGAAAATTTGTACATGTCCATTGAGAATCAATAAGTAAGTCCACAATTAGTTATATTTTTTCTTTGTTAAAATGATTTTTAAATTTGATGAATAATATACTACTTATGATTACTTGGTGTATGATAGAAGTAGAGTACATGGGTACTACACTGTAATATAAAGATTATTTGGTTATAAAGGTTGTATTGAATTATTGATTGTATGGTTGTGAGGATCAAGGCTAATAGTTAGAGTGTAATTTTTTGTGAAATAATTACATGTACCATGATCATATTAGGAGTATAGGTGTTCAACATCACTTTTTTCATGATATTTAATCATGGTAAAGTCATAATACATTTTATGGATAATTTGATAATTTATTTAGATTCTCTTAAAAAATGGGTGAGTATGAATAAGTTTTATTAGTGTAGGGAGGTTATAGGCCTTACCTCTTCTTCAACTTATTTCAATTGAAGATTGATATTATGTCATTAAAATGTAATTATCAAGTGAGAGGATGTTGCATTAGGATGCCATTGACTTGTAATCATATATCTAATTTTATTTTCTCCAAATATATTTGAGAGTGTTTAACTTTTGATCTAGAGCTTTGATTTCAATAATTTTAATAATAATGAATATCTTGACAAGATATGTGTGTGTGTGTGTGTGTGTGTGTGTGGACATCATTAAACCCATTAATAACACCTCAAAGAGAGAAAATGAGCTCCATATAATAAATGGAAAATATAAAAAGAGTAAGAAGTGGAAACTCTTAAGGAGCCTAGATAATTGGGTTGCAAATGAAAATCTAGATATGTTTGGGATATTATTATAATGAAAATAAATAATAGGGCCATGGTAAAAGTTAAAAATGGAAGTTAATTTGTAAAGAGTAGAGAATCTTTTCATTATTTAGTTTCTATTTTGGATACATGGTTCAATGCATAGTGGGGCATGGGTTTTTCTTGCAGATTGTGGTTTTAATATACACTAGCTTATAAAAAGCACTTAGTTCTTTCGTATTTCCTTATGTGTATGTGTGTATGTATATATATACATATATGTATATATATAGATATACATATATATGTATATAGATATACATATATATGTATATATATATACATATATGTATATATACATATATACATATATGTATATACACATATATACATATATATGTATATCTATATACATATATATGTATATAGATATACATATATATGTATATAGATATACATATATATGTATATCTATATACATATATATGTATATAGATATACATATATATGTATATCTATATACATATATATGTATATATACATATATACATATATATGTATATATGTATATATACATATATATGTATATATGTATATATACATATATATGTATATAGATATACATATATATGTATATCTATATACATATATATGTATATATACATATATACATATATATGTATATATACATATATACATATATATGTATATATGTATATATACATATATATGTATATAGATATACATATATATGTATATCTATATACATATATATGTATATATATATATATATATATATATGTATATATATATATACATATATATGTATATATATATATATATATACATATATATGTATATATATATACATATATATGTATATATATATACACATATACACATATATACATATATACATACACACACACAGATATATATATATATGTATGTATGTATGTATGTATATATATATGTATATATGTGTATATATATATATATATATATGCATATATATATATATTGGATTAGGTATGCAATAGGTGAATACTGAAAGGGGAGGGGTGAATTAGTACTATAAAACACTTTTAAATATATTAAACTTTCCTTTCTAACCATTTACTAATTCCATAGATTTTGCATGCATCATATGAAATATATAAAATATATAATAATCAACACGTAACATAAATATTTGGTATCACAAAAATCCTTTTTAGAGGATAAAAACTGTGGTAGGGATGACACCCACAAGACTTCACTATTGTAGAATAAAGTTTTCTTGGTTAGAGCTACAATGTTTAGCTATTTTTAATAGCTTACCCAGTTAAGAGTATTAACCTAATTAAGAGTCTTAATACTACTAAATCTACCTTGTTAAAGGATTTTATAATTCTAATCTAAGAACTGCACCTAGTTAAAGGATTTACAAATAAGATATGTTAGGATCTTCTCAGTTAAGAGACTTTTACAACTCTGATTACTCTTTAATCAATAACACTAAATATGTCTATCAAACTTGCACATCAAACATATACTTATCAGACTCTTTGTGCTCACTAACTCATTACCTCATACTATGTACCTTTCACGATATCAATTCAGTACTCAATAGATTCACTTCTGAATCACAATCTCTAATTGTTCTTCACTTCTCTATTACTATGTGACTTCTCTGCTCATTACCTTCTCAGTAATCTTCTTCATACATACAATCTCCTCTTCACATTCATATTAGCTCTCACACATTCATACTGAAATTCACACTCTGATCTATTTATATACAATTCTAGAAGCGATGCTAGGTGTTCTAGAATCATCTCTTCAAGCGGTGATAGAATTGGCTACTCCTCTAATGCATATTCCATCCTTTATTCTTATTGGTAGATCTCAATTTGTAATCATGTGTAATCATCATGTTCCAATCTCCAATGTTTTGTTATACGATCTCCTCAAGATTAGTAAACCATTTTCTGTTCGGTGTCTAGATTCAATGTGCTTAAAGATTCTTCTGGTGTCGTCCTGCTATGCTCGGTAACATGTTTTCCTCAAATTGGTAATTGTCTTCTCTTCTTGGTTTGGTGTTCAATTATGCCTTTATCAGTTCCTATACTTTCTTTTCCTTTACCAAAATTCCATGTTCCTTATTTCCTTTTACCGAATAGCTTTCCCTTCTTTACCAACTTTTCTTTCCTTCATTATCGAATGACTTTGACAAACAATATGACTTCATCATAACTAATGACAAAAAAATAACTCTTAGGAGTATCAATCTCCCCCTTTATCATTAGTTTGGTATGTTTGTTAAAAACCTCAAAGTCATCAACAAAACTCAAAATTTCTCCTTATCCATTCTTCTTCCTCGGTAAACATATTACTCCCCCTAAAGTAATATCTCTGGTACATATCCATACTGTATACATATTATTCCCCCTTACTACATACTTTCCCCTCTTTTTTGCATAAACTTATATACTTATATATATTCCCCCCTTTATAACAAAAATGCCAAAACATTAACTTACTTATTTTCCGATGTGGAGATCTTATAAAAAATGGTCTTGTACTTATCATGTGCATCCTTGAGTGATGCCTTCCATGTGTCTTTAAGTGTCTGTAACACAATGATTTTCTCACTTAAATTTGTTGTTATACTTATGATAGTTTCCATAGCATTGGCATCCGGTGTGCTAACCAAATATTTTTCCTTTTGAATTTGTTTATGTAGTGATTCTATGTGCGGTATCAAAATTATTTGGAGTTTAAGTAGATCCATTTTGATCCGATTCTCCTCCTTTCTTTACTCAAATTGCACTCCCATCAAGTTCTTTAGCCTCTCATAGTATTCTTTTATTGACTTAGGCTCGGTAGAAATTTTAGATAACTGCTAGGTGAGCTCTTTTTCCACATTATCATCTTTTTCTCTTATCTCCTTTGTGAAATTGGAAAACAAACAAATCTATTGAAATAGTAAAAGAATTGTTTGCAACTCATTTTCCAATTCATTTATTAACTCTGAAAGAGTTACCCTGTCTAAAGAAACTGATTGAATAAATTCTTCAATCACCTTTGTCTCCATCTCCTTCTTATGAACATGTAGCATATACTTGGTTGTATCTTTGCCTAGCTGGTTAATCTAACTAACTAGTTCTCTCAACTGGCTGTAGATATATCCTTTTTCATTTATTGTTTCCTTAGGTACAATCTCATTCAAAATACCTTTTACCTACTCCAAAACATCTATTTTATGCTTCTTTTCTATGAGCTTATCTTGAGCATCTTTCCTCTTCAACAAATCTCCGAACTCAGAGAGTTCCTTAGGGCTCATGGTTAAGTAATCAACCTTAGGTATCACAATGACTTCACTTATATCAACCTCTTTCTCATATTTTCTCTTCTTTGATTTTCCCTTAGAAGTAGATACCTTCTTTGCATCTGATTGAGTAGATGTTTCCTCATTTTTATCTTCTTTTTATTTATTTTTCTCTTCTAGTTGTTTCTTTTCTTCCTTCTCCTATTTTTCTTCTTGCTTCTCTTCTACCTTTTCTTTCTCTTTTTCTTGTTCATGCTATTTTCCAATAGTATGGGTAGGTGTTACTGATTCTTGATTCTGACCTAGAGTAGATTTGGTCTATGTTTTCTTCTCATTCTCCTTATTTTTAGTATCCCGAGCTAGCTTGGTAGGGGCATTAGCTTCAATAGGTGCATCTCCTATCACCTCCATGTTAGGAAAATTTAATACCTATACAATGATAGGATCTTCTACCAAAAATATTGCCTTGGAAGAATCATCTACATCCATTACTTATGTCTCTATGGTATTGGTTGCCATGACATCTTCATTTACTCTGACTATATCATCTGGATCTTATTTAGTTATATCTTCAATTATAACTTCTTCTTGATTTTTTATCAACTCAACTGGTTTAGATTTATCCTCATGTTCTTTGACTCCTTCAATAGTAGGTTGATCCATAGAGAAGATCTTTCTCCAAAGATCATCAGTTTCATTTTGTACTTCTTCCAATTTACTGACCATAATGCTCAAGGATCTAGCCTTTACTAGGAATCTTTTTGAGTATTCTTTTAAGGTATCTTTGATTTCTCTCTTTGTAAGGTCTAAGACAGTGATTTCAAGGGACCTTTCTCTCATTTCTTTCTCAACAACAAGAGCATACTTCCATCTGGCATCTATTTTCTGATAAATTTCTCCTTCAAGATTTTGTGCCACTTCAAATGGCATCATTCTAAACTTATGAAATGTGGTAATGACTGTCTATTCAATCTTACTCTTCTCCTCATCATTCCTTGTATCATACTTTAATTGTTTCATAACTGTATGTCCAGCATACCTTTCTAGTGTCTTGAGAAATTTTCCAAGACTTTTCACCTTTTTACTTGGTGCAACCTTAAATTTTGATAGGTCATCCGACTCGATATCACTCTCTTTTAGAAATTCCAATTTCCTTCTAGGCCTTCCAATAGCCTTGTTTTCTCTAACCTAGGTTTTTGTTTTCACTGATTCTACTTCTTCTTTCTTCTTTTATCTCGATGTGGAGGTAGACCTTGTAGATGGTCTAGTACCAATTGGGCTAGGGTTCTCCTTCTTTACTCTAATATTCTTCCCCTTTATCTCTAAAGGCTCAACAATTTCTTCATCTTGAGTCGCAACAATGCCTAGACTCTCAGATAGTGTGGTTATCATTTTACTAGTCTTCCTAATTTCCTTAGGTATCAATATACCTGCCCTTGTTTTCTCCTTAACTTCTTCATATGTTCCATACCAAGTTGAACTTTTGTCAACCAATTTATCCAATAGTCCTTTTATTTATATTATGGAAGCATCTATATTCATCTCATAACCCATAGGTGGTAACCACTCAGTTCTAGGTTCTAGAGACCTTATGATACAAATATCTGTATCAACCTCAAAACAAAGTTCATCTTTATTATCTTCCACTAACTGAGGTGGAATCTTGAAACTTTTGTGCACTCTTGATAGAAACTTACTAAATTAGTCATCCATGATTAAATTAAAATTATCACTTGTGTCTTGAATAAGCTCATTAATATGATAAACAATGGGTTTATCTTCTTTCCAAGTAACTTCACCAACTGTAGGAAAGGAATTTTGGAAGTAAAAGAAAATACATACCAATAGTGGTCTGAACTTCAATATATTTGTCTTGTCTTTCCTTATTGTGTTCATGTTGTTATCCAGTTGTTTCAATAGTATCTCACACAAATATATCTTCATGTCCTTTTTGACAATTTTGTAGGCTATGTCTACTGCTCTACAGGGTACACTGTCTACTCAAGATGATTGGAATATTCTATAGGATATGATGTTGGATGCAAACTTCAATTTAGGATCTTCTGCTTTAGATAACTTTAGTCCTCTTCCATCTCATTTAGCTTTGGTAAGCTCACATAGCTTGTTCTTATCGGTTTTCTTGTAAGCCCTTGGTCTATCACCAACCGAAAATCCTGTTAATATGTGCAAGACATCTTTTATGATTTTCACTGGCCCATCAAGCCACATAAACTAATCATGAACTCTAATTAATACAATTCTCATCTATTCATGCTTAAAAACTGTTGGTACATGCATAGCATGGACCAAACCCTTAGTCTACAAATGTGTGTGGTCACTCTTCAAATTCCCATTCACACACAAATTCTTGTAAGATGTGTCAATCTCTCCTTGACATATGTCTTTGATTTTACAGTAGATGAAGGCACAAATGTCTTCAATTAATATAACTCTTGGTGGGATCGAGGATAAAGCTCCAGCTTTGTCAATTTCTGCAGCAACGGCAGGAGGAAGCTTATACTTTAGATTTATAGGGTCAATTTTCTCGACTATAACTAGTTTTTGCATCTTGGGTGCCATCTTGATCTTGAAATAGTTCAACAAATACTAGGATTCCAATTGAATAGTAATTTAAATCACTTTGTGATCTTGTCTCGTTCAATAGTTCAAAGTGCTCATGAAAGTGTACGGTAAAAATGAAATAGCATTCCCTCTATTTATAGTTTTTCCTTGGGTTAGGGCTTCCAATAGCTATATTTTTCATTTAATGCTTTTTACCTAACTTCATTTTACCATTAACCAAACTACACTTTCCTTCACCGAATGCAACCAAATATAAGCTTAAAATACTTTACCAAGCAACATATGAAATGACAACTTTATAACTTATATACAAATGCATCTTAGTATGTTGATATGGATCTTAGCGCTAAATCTAGGAACTGATTTAGGATAAACTCTAGGTTATCATCTCCTATACATACCTTGACCGATTAAGTGAAGATAGGTGCACCTGATTCAGTGGATGTGGTGCCATTAGTTGTTCCCAATTTTGTTCCATTATCTTGTGACTTCCTTCTCCAAGTCTTGTTCATCTTCTCTCTAATCTCATCAATGTTAACTTGAGTCTTTTCACTCAGTTGGTCCATGGTTGAATTCTTATTTCGGTACCTATAGTCCTTGGCTAGGTGATCGACTCTATGACCATGGAAACAAGCCAGTCCTGTGTTTCTCCATGATTTGATGTTATTCATACCATGCATCCTAAAGCATTTTGAAACAATGTGATAAAATCATTCACATACAGTACAAGTGATACTTGTATTATAATCCCATGGTATAGTAGGTCCTTTTCAGTTGTTTGCATCATTCTGTCGATTAGGGACCCATTTCTCATTTTTCCTTTGAGACCTACAGTCTCTAGATTTATGACCATATCTCTTGCAGTTGTTACAATAACCTTCAAATCTTGGCTTCATTGAAGTGTTAGCAATTATTTTTCTACATTCAAATTCCTTATGACCAAACTTATTGTAGTTCTAACAATGACCATTAAACTTAGGAGTATTCAATGAATTCCATCTTTTTCTCCTACAGACATTTGTTGTATGTCCTGGTTTCCCACAATGATAGCATGTAGGCTTCTTTGACTTCGGTGGAGTAACAACATTATCTCGGTTGGCTTCTTGATTGGAGAACTCTCCCTTCTTGGTAGTGTTGTTTGCATTGTAATAGAGTACAGTAGTGTCTTTTGGTTGTCTTTGATTTCTTAACTATTCATCCAGAATCTTCAATGCTTCTTCATTTGTTTTCAAGACTTCATTAGCATCTCTCTCATATTTTAGATTATTTTTTAGATGTTCATTCTCAGTTCTTAGTTTTCCAATTTCTCCAACTTTCCTTGCAACATCTTGATTTGCACTAACAAGTTGGTTTGTCAAGTTGTAGTGAGTTTTTTTCAACCTCATTATTTCCTTATGTTTCTCATCCAGGCTTGTATTCATTTTCCTTTCATCTTCTTCATCTATCCTCTTGTCATCTTCAACTTTTCCTTTTTGTTATAGGATTTCACACATTCTTACCGACTGTGCTTCTTGTTCTCTTTTCAATATTTTCACCTGATCAACAAGAATTTTATTCTTTTCAGATAGTTCTGATATGATAGAATCAGATTCATCAAACATGCTTCCCTCTGACTGTTCTTCAAGTTTCTCAACCTGATCTTGAGTATCTTTCAGTTGGTGTGAAATATCCTTCCTCTTGTTGATTAAATACATCAGTTTTCTCCTTAATTCATCAATTTTCTCATTGGCCATCTTTAGTTCCATTTGCATATTGTCAATCACCCTTTCATACCTATAGCTCTCCATTCCTCCAGATCTTTCCTCTCAAGTGATTAAACTTCCTAATAAGAGACTGAGCTCTGATACCAATTGTTGGATTAGGTATGCAATAGGTAAGTATTGAAAGGGGAGGGATGAATTAGTACAATAAAACACTTTAAAACAAATTAAAATTTACTTTATAACCATTTAATAATTCCATAGCTTTTGCATGCATCATACAAAATATATAAAAGATATAATAATCAACACATAACACAAATATTTGGTATCACACAAATCCTTGTTAGAGGATAAAAACTATGGTGGGGATGACACCCACAAGACTTCACTACTGTAGAATAAAGTTTTCTCGGTTAGAGCTATAGTGTTTAGCTATTTTTGATAGCTTACCCAATTAAGAGTATTAACCCGATTAAGAGTCTTAAGACTGCTAAGTCTACCTTGTTAAAGGATTTTACAATTCTAATCTAGGAATTGCACCTGGTTAAAGGATTTACAAATAAGATCTGTTAGGATCTACTCAATTAAGATACTTTTACAACTCTGATTACTCTTTAATCAGTAACACAAATATGTATGTCAAACTTGCATCAAACATATGCTTATCAGACTCTTTGTGCTCATTAACTCATTACCTCATACCGTGTACCTTTTACAATATCAATTTAGTACTCGGTAGATTCACTTCTAAATCACAATCTCTAATTGTTCTTCACTTCTCTATTACTCTGTGACTTCTTTTCTTATTACTTTCTTAGTAATAAGCTTCATACATGCAATCTCCTCTTCACATTCATATCACCTCTCACACATGCATGTACTGATATTCAGACTTCGATCCATTTATATACAATTCTAGAAGCGGTGCTAGGTGTTCTAGAATCATCTCTTCAAGTGGTGATAGCATTGATTACTCCTCCAATGCATATTCCATCCTTTATTCTTATTGGTAGATCTCACCTTGTAATCATGTGTAATCATCATGTTCCAATCTCCAATGTTCTGCTATACGATCTCCTCGAGATTAGTAAACCATTTGATGTTCGGTGTCCAAATTCAGTGTACTTAAAGATTCTTCTGTGTCAGCATGTTGTGCTCGGTAACATGTTTTCCTTAACTCGGTAACTTTCTTCTCTTCTCGGTTGGTGCTCGATTATTCCTTGCTCGGTGCCTCTACTTTCTTTTCCTTTACTAAAATTCTATGTTCCTTATTTCCTTTTACCGAGTAGCTTTCCCGGCTTTACCAAATTGTCTTTCCTTCATTACCGAATGACTTTGACAAACAATATAACTTCCTCATAACTAATGACAATAAAATAACACTTAGGAGTATCAATACACACACACACACACATGTACATGTATTTGTATTAGTCTATGTGTATGTGTATGTGTATGTGTATGTGTATGTGTATGTGTATGTGTATGTGTATGTGTATGTGTATACGTATGGGTATGCCTATCTATGTGTATGTGTATGTGTATGTGTATGTGTATGCATATGTGTATGGGTATGTGTCTATGTATGCATATGTATATGTGTGTGTGTATGTGTATGTGTATGCGTGTGTGCGTGTGAGTGAGTATCTATGTGTGTGCACGCACGTGTGTGTGTATGTGTATGTGTATGTGTATGTGTGTGCTTGTGTGTGTTTGTGCATGTGCATGTGTATTTGTATGTATGTATATGTGTGTGTGTAGACACACACATGTATGTATGTATGTGTATGCATGTATGTATGAATGTACACATATACACATATTTGTGTGTGTGTTTCTCTATGTTATAAATGATACCAAGTGGACCATGTCTACAAATTAGTTAATTAAATTTAAGTATTATTTATTTATACTTTTATTGTATGTATTTACCATATTCTCAACATTGATGTCCTCTAAAAGTAGTGACATGTCTCCACATCAAAGATATCACTTAAATGAAGCCTTAAGGTCTTCCTATGAAAAATATTGACTCATACCCTTCTTGGGTGAAACCTTGAATCCTTCCTTGACAACAATATAAGATATCACCTTGGAGGCAACTTGTGAAACCAACATATTCACCACAATTCATAGTAGGGTCAATTTTGAAAAGGGTCCCAACATGAACCCCATTTTCTAGCTTTAAACTTCCTCTCACCATTTTATAATTTTATTTTTTGAGTACTACCTACTCTCATGTCATTCATTTTTTTTCTTCACATAGACTAGTTTTCATTCCAAATTTAGGATGTACAACACTTTGTATTATAGTTTTCTTTCTTCCATGTAAAGGTAAATGCTTGCCATTTTATGAACAAATTATTTTGTGAGGCATATTATCTCTCAAGAAGACCTCACCTTATTTATATTTCTAATATACTTTGAACTGCTTCAAGTAGGGAATCATGAAAAAATCAAGTCATGTGTAAATACATGTTTGATTTATAGAAGATAATAAGAACGCATCTCCATATACTCTATTTGACTTTTTTTATTTGATTCACTATCAAAACTCCTATTCCCTATTTTATTTCTAGTTTCTTCTATACATGACTAGTTTTTCCTTAATGCCAACACTCAATCTTCAATTTCCCAAGAGACTTATATCTTCTTTTGAACTAGATCTTCTCTTTTCTTTTATCATCTTCTATAGATAACACTAAGAACTAAAGAATTCTTAATATATTCTTAATGTTTTCACCTCATCTCTTCCAATAACTATGCACTAACTACAATCTTAAGCTTCAACATATAATCAATTAAACCAATCTTCATGACTAGGTTATCCCATAAATTAGAGATTCAACACCACCACAAATTTATGCTCATTTTCTTCATCCACATTCATATATATTGATGTGAGTTGAATGATAATAATAATGAACACATTAAAGCATTTAGTTGTAGAGTCACCATATTCCATCCTTAGAGGATACAACTTCTTCTAGATAAAAATTTTACTATCATAAGTATTAGCTTGATAAAAACTTTATAGCTCTATCTAGAGTTTACTTATTGTTTCTGTACTGAAAATTTTAGTAAAATTTAATCTACTTGAAAATTTTGAATTAGATTCCATATCTTTCTTCAATTTTCACTTAATTTTCATACAATGTGCTAGAGGGTTTCTTTTCACAAACTTAATGTCAAATTTGTAAGTCAAAAATAAGATATTCTAAGCCTATAATTTTTTTTTCATCAAACATATTGATCTTCATCCTCCTAGATATGTTTTCCATTAAATTTGTACTTGTAAAAATTTCTACACAAATATTTCATAAAAAAATATCAATAAAAAAAAAGCCATCTCTTTTATAGGTCAAACTCTAATACCAAATTGTGTTATCATTTTCTAATTTTAAAAAAAAATAGTAAAAGCTAAAAAATTATAACAAGAATAAGTTTCACATCAACTAGATACATAAAATATATACAATTTATAATGATAACTATCAATTTGAAAATAAATAATGAACAAAATAAATTCTAGGAAAATAGTAATGTATCGTCTTAAAATGGAAGCACTTCCATGATAAGAGTGTTTAGCCCTCTGAGTAAGTGGTTTGGGGTCATGTTAAGTGCCTTGATCAGGTTTTTGCATGTATTTGGCTTTCTCCCCGCTTTCCAATTCTTCCTTGCACTTGATTTCTTCATTCTAGGTGAAATTAGGGTTAGGATCCCGAGGATTCTCCTTAATTTCCCTCTTCTATGGCTCTATTTTCTAGGTAGGATTTATAAATAGGTCCTCTTGGACTTCATCATGTTCATCATAGGACTTTATGTCTATCCCTGGCATTCTGTCCCCATCTAATTTCATTTCTAGGTTTCTGGGCATCCCCAGGACCTCCTGACCTAGTTCTGATTGAATCTAGGCCCAGGGTCAAATTCAAGGTTGATCCTGACTAGGTCAAGATTGAGGTCAAACCTGACTAGGTCAAGTCCAACCTCATTTTTGCCCCCCTCATTCAAATTTCAAGAATCCTGGATTTCCAAGCATTCGACTTTCAAGATATTTAATTTCCCACCTTCGGGGTGGCCATTTCGGGTTTCAGGATGGTAAATCCTTTAATTTCATTTAATCTAGGTATATTTTCTAAAGGTTAGGACCTAATTGGGATTTAATTCTCCAAGGTGGCCCCTCTAGAGGATTGTGCCCTAGATCACTATAAAAGGAGGCCTTCCTCTCTCATTTTCTCCATCAAGTTTTGTGAGAACATCTCATCCATAATCAAGAAATTGCTCTAAAACTCTCAATCTCTCAAGGTGATCAATTTCAAACATTCAAGTCTTGTTCTCCATCCAAGTTCTCCATTAAAGATCAAGGATTCAAGCATTCAAGCCATTGAAGGGATTTGGTTCAAGCATTCAAGATTCATTATTCAAACCCTAGATCTAGCCATCATGATGGTGTGATCTTCCTTCAAGATCCTTTGTTCATCTTCAAGATCCATTTCATTCTTCCTTCAAGGTGGATTCCAAACATACAATCATGGAGGTTTGATTTACATTTATTGTCTTGTTCAAGCTTTCATATCAATATACTTGTTTACATTCAAAATACAATTACATATCTATTGAATTGCATAGCTTCATTGTTAGATCATTTTCTACTACTTGCTAGCATTCTTATTTCAATTTCAATATTAAGGTTGATTCCAAACCAGGGTTTGACCAAGGCAAACCCCTCAAAAAAACAACAAAAACCACCATTTTCTTGTAGGTACAAGTGTTGAATTTTGAATCTGAGAGCGAATTTGGATACCCTTTTCGGAAAACTTCTGAGATCTGCGAACAAAATTTGAATCAAACTTCAAATAAAGAATGTAGTATTTGACCTTTTATGAGGGTCAAACCTAACCAAAGCTCATCTTGGAGAAATATTTCTGGGTTTTCTCTATCTCGACATTTCCAATCCAAAATAGGTTTCAAAATTGCCCAAAAGTACACAGACATTAGAATTGAACATTTTCCAGATCTGCCCTAATTTGACGTTAGTATTTGTATTTTGATTATTTCATATTCCAAGCATAATTACATTCATAGGGAAATCTTGCATTTATCTCTTCCATATTCTCCATAAATTGATTCAATTGTGTATTAACCTCTTGGTTGATCAAATTCGATCTCTTCTTTGGTGGTGCACGAGCACCTCGGGGTAAAGGTAAAAGCCCTTAAGAAATTTTGGTTTGTAAATGGTCTAA
Source organism: Chamaecyparis obtusa (assembly GCA_027943335.1). Taxonomy (NCBI): domain Eukaryota; kingdom Viridiplantae; phylum Streptophyta; class Pinopsida; order Cupressales; family Cupressaceae; genus Chamaecyparis; species Chamaecyparis obtusa. Next base: position 2,421,446 of record BSBK01000518.1, on the reverse strand, counting down.
CCAACCATTGCTTCAATAAGGACTATTGTTATAATGTCCCAAGTCTTGAGTAGGTCATGTTAGGTTTGGAAAGATCTAGGTTGTCTCTAGGTTCTAGGTGGAGACCATTTTTTGGTCTTTGAGTGAGTATTCTTCAAAATGGGGAAAATTAGTGTTTGAATGGTTTGACTTTGTATCTGGTTATATTTTGGTCCTATTAGTGGTGTTAGCTTATCACTAAAGCAAATAGTGGTGTTAGCTTATCACTAAAGCAAACTTGGTACAAGTTGCTCATGACAACATTGTAAATTTGCAATGTTGTCATGACAACATTCCTGCAAATCTAGAATGTGGGAAGCTAGGATTGTTGCCCGAACAAAATTCTTGCACATGTGGAATGCGGGGAAGTTAGGATGGAGGTACCAGGGGATCAAAACAATTAGAGAAGCCATATTTAAGTGAAAATGTAACCATTTTCAGGTGGTTTTTTTGGTATTCTGGACAGACTGTGCCATTAAAATAGTACGACATGATAGTTTAGTGAGTTTTTGTTGCTTGAAACCATTGAGCATTGGAACGATTGTTTGTAATTATTGAATGGAGTCAGTCTTTGAGATCATGTGTTAATTCTTCACATTATTTTTTTGGTTCTGAGTGTTCATTTCTATTAGTTAGTTTTTATCTTTTCCTGCTATCCCATTTGGTAACATCTTGGCGAGAATGGCCATAACTTGAGTTTCCCAAGTCAGATCCTCATGGCTCTTGGGAACCAAGTCATAGACTTTGTATTATATGTAAGTATGGGTTTTGAGGTCTATGCACAACAAAGAGCTAGTGATACAAGCAAGCCCTAGGCAAGCTAGACAGGCTTGGCAGGCACAATGAAGGCTTGTAGTTATTCTTGAATAGGAACAGTGGATTGGTTAGTGCCAATCAAGCAAAGGCAATGCTATTAGAGATCGAGAAGAGTCTTTAACTCTAAGGAGGAGGTCAGAGTATATGGTTGAAGCATACCATTGCCTTAGGAACCTTTGAAGGAAGGGTTTCTTGAAACCACACTGAACAACCACCATAGAGCATCAAGACTTGGAAAATCACCAAGTTCGGAACATTTGTGAATGAAGTACATAAAACACTAAGTGTTTTGGTTGAGAGGGATTGGGTGCTGTTTCAGGTTCCCTATTTTAGGAGGGCTAGAAGGGACTCTGTAGCCTCTAGGAACAGCCTTACCAATGTAAGGAGTGTGAGTGATTGAGGATTGAAAGAAAGATGCAGAATGGTGGAAACATTGACAGGGCACACAAGAGAAGAAAACACCCACTAAACCATTTGGGGGTTGTGGTTCCTGGCAAGTCTAGTACTCTAGAGCCAAGATTGGTCTAAGAGGATGAATGGGGTTAGTAGGAGGTGACCTAAGTTGTTGAGGAGATTCTTGGAGGGAGGGGAATCAGGAAGTGATCCTCTAGGATAGGGTTGGGAAGAAGACACCCTAGGAAGGTTAAGTGTAGCCTTGGAAGGGAAAGAAAGCTCTTGTGGCAAGAAGCTCATCACCAAAGTGGTATCAGAGCCATAATGATTTATGGCTTGTGGTAGAAGATTGCAACTACTGAGTCTAGTGGGTCATCCAAGATGGTAACCAATGCAGAATTGGCAAAAGAGGTGGAAGAACAGAAGGTGAAGATGGAGGAACAAGAAAAGAAGCTAGATGAACAAGAGATGAAGAATAAACAACTTGAAGATGCATTGGAACTCATGAGGTTAAAGATGATAGAGATGGATGCAGCAATGAAGAGGAGGGCATTTGAAGATGAATGCAGTAGTAGCCGGAGTAAGGGCAAATTATCTGACATAGAGGATGAGATTCCCAAGCCTGATCCTCTTGTGCCCGAGGATCAAGCTTCATTTCTCAAATCAATCAAAGTGATGGGAGGAAAAGGTCTTGAGGGTATTCCATTGTTTTATGGAAAGATGAATGTAGAGCTCATCATAGAATGGATGGAAGGGATGGAGAACTACTTCGAGTGTGATGGAGTGACAGAAGCTCAGAAGGTCAAGGTGGCCAAGTCAAGACTAAGGGGAGCAGCACTAACTTGGTGGAAGTTTGTGCAAGAAGAGAGAGAAAATGAAGGGAAGTTATCGATAGCAAGTTGGAGAGCTATGGTAGCTAAGGTGAAGGAGACATACCTGCCAGAGGATTATGAAATCCAAGTGCACAAACAAAGACAAAATCTCAAACAAAAAGACTTAGATGTAGCAGCATACACTAAGGAGTTTCAAAAATTGTGCCTTAGATCAAGAGTGCAGGAAGTTGAAAGTCTTCAGGTTGCAAGATACCTTAATGGTCTTAATTGGAACATTCAAGAAGAGTTGAGTTTTTTTAGTCTTACTACTATCCATAGTAGTTATCAGATGGCTCTAAAGGTGGAAGAAAAACTCAGGAAGAAAGGTGATTCAAGTGCCAAGAATAGAGGCAGAGGTAAAGAGTTCGGAGGTGGGTCAAGAGGATGTTCCATTGGAAGACCTAATGATCAAATGCCTTATGGAGATGCTAAGGGAAATGAGTAGTCAAGTGAGCCTAGCCAAAGAGGTGGCTACAACAGAGGAAGAGGCTCCAGTAATGGTGGCAGAGGTAGATCTAGTAGTAGCAGCAGAGGTTCCCATTTCCAAAACATGAAGTGTTACTCTTCTGGCAAACTTGGACATCCAACCTATAGATGTCCTGATAAGTTAGCATCATCATATGGAGAGAAGAAAATAGCCTATGTCCATCATGAATACATGCCTAAAGCAAGTGAAGTGGATCTTGAACTAGAAAAAGGTGAAAGTCTCATGTTGAAGAGAGTCTTGGTTAAAGAGCCAGCTAAAGAGGAACCTAAGCAAAGGAGGGCCTTATTCCAAACTACTTGCAAGATAGTGGGTAAGGTATGAAAAGTAATCATAGAATCAGGGTCTACTAATAATGTGATGTTAGAGGAGGTAGTACAAAAGCTCGGGTTAACAAAAATCCCACATGTTTGTCCATACCGGGTGACTTGGTTAAACAAAGGGCATAATATCCTAGTCAATGAACAAGTTTGGGTAGACATAACTATTGGCAAGTATCAAGATAAGATCTTGTGTGATGTACTTCCCATGGATGCATGTCATCTTTTGTTAGGGAGACCATGGCAGTTTGACAGGGAGGCAGTACACCACGGAAAAGAGAACAAGTATTCTTTCAAGAAAGATGGAGTCACTTTTAGGATACAGTCTATCATGGAGGAGGAGAAGGTAGAAAAGGCTACCACCAAGACATTATTGATGAGCAGGAAGGAGTTTCTTGAAGATCTAAAGGAGAGTGAAGGAGTTGGATTTTCTGTCATGTTGAAGCCAAGAGAGGAGTAGTCAACTCCATTAACACCTATTCCAATAGCAGTACAGAACTTGTTGGAATAGTTCACGGACATCATATGTGACGGAGCACCACCTACCTTGCCACCTAAGAGAGCCATAAGTCATCAAATAGACTTTATCCCAGAAGCATCCCTGCCTAACAAGGCTGCATACAAAATGACCCCTGAGCAGAACAAGGAGATTGCAAGGCAAGTTCAAGAATTGCTCAAACAAGGGCTGATCAGGAAGAGTATCAGTCCATGTGTCATACCCATATGTTTAGCCCCTAAAAAGGGAGGTAAATGGAGAATGTGCACTGACTCTAGGGCAATTAATAGGATAACAATCAGATATAGGTTTCCTATTCCCAGGATAGAGGATTTAATGGACTATCTAGGTGGAGCTAGATACTTTTCCAAAATTGATCTAAAAAGTGGTTATTATCAAATAAGAATGAAGGAGGGAGATGAATGGAAGACTACATTTAAGACCACTGAAGGTCTTTATGAGTGGTTGGTAATGCCATTTGGCCTTACCAATGCACCAAGTACATTCATGTGAGTTATGAACAAGGTCTTAAAGGATTACATTGGAGTGTTTGTTGTGGTGTACCTAGATGACATCCTCATCTTCAGTAAGACAAAAGAGGACCATTTAAAGCACCTAGAAATGGTGTTGACAAAGCTGCAAGAAGAACAACTGACAGTCAACTTAGAGAAGAGTGAGTTCATGAAGGAAGAATTGGTGTATTTGGGTTTTGTGGTGTCCCAAGGAAGTCTGAAAATGGACAAGGAGAAAGTGGAGGCAATTTTGAATTGGCCTACTCCTAAATCTGCCACTGAGGTTAGAAGTTTTCATGGCCTAGCATAGTTTTATAGGAAGTTTGTGAGAGGATTTAGTGAGATCTGTGCACCAATGAATGACACCATTAAGGGAGGTATTAACACCAAGTTCATCTGGACTAAAGCAGCAGATGCAAGTTTTGAGAGGTTGAAGAAAGAGGTAGCAACATAGCCCATATTGGTTCTATCTAGTTTTGAGAAGCCATTTGTAGTTGAATGTGATGCTAGCAATATAGCAGTAGGGGTAGTTTTGAGCCAAGATAGTAGACCAGTGGCATTTTTCAATGAAAGGTTGAATGAAGCCAAGGCAAGGTATTCAGCATATGACTTGGAACTCTATGCACTTGTCCAAGCTCTCAAGAAATGGAGGCATTATCTTTTGCCTAAGGAGTTTGTCGTCTTCAAGATAACAAGGCATCAAGCTTTATTAATTCACAAGAAAACTTAAGTTTAAGGCACATCAAATGGGTGGAGTTCTTGCAGTCCTACACCTTCACAATCAAACATAAGAAGGGGATAGCCAACAAAGTAGCAGATGCCTTAAGTAGGAGGTTGCTGATAGTGCAAGAGGTTCAATTGCAGAGCATAGGATTGGAAGAATTCAAGGACCTATATGAGGAAGACACTAATTTCTTCGAGGCTTATAAGGTATGTGCTGATTTTGCTAATCATTTCCATAGTGATTTTTCTAAATACACATTGCAGAATGGGTTGTTGTTCAAAGGACAACAACTATGTGTCCCAAGGGGATCTATGAGAGAAAACCTCATACAAGAGAAACACAATGGGAGCATGAGCGGGCATTTTGGGCTTAACAAGACTTTAGACCTTGTAGAAAGATTCTATTACTAGCCTAGAATGCAAAAAGATGTAAGGAAGTATGTGGAGAAATGTGGAATATGTCAGAGGGCAAAGGGAACATCCTCAAATGTAGGTCTTTATCAACCACTACCCATTCCTAATAGGCCCTGGGAGTGCATTAGCATGGACTTCATAGTTGGTTTGCCAAGAACCAAGACCGGGATGGATAGTGTGTTTGTTGTTTTGGATAGGTTTAGTAAAATGAGCCACTTCATACCTTGCAAAACCACACATGATGCTATTCATATAGCACACCTATTTTTCAGAGAGGTTGTTAGAATACATGGCCTGCCAATTAGTATTATAGCAGACAGAGATGTTAAGTTCATGGGGCACTTCTGGAAGACTCTTTGGAAGAGGTTAGGTACAAACTTGGCCCATGGATCGGCCTACCATCCACAAATAGATGGTCAGAAAAAGGTAATAAATAGGATACTTGGCAATCTTCTCAGATGTTTAACTAAGGAATATGGCTAGGATTGGGAGCAGGTCATACCTCAGGCAAAATTTGCCTATAATGATAGCAAAAATAGAACTCTGGTTTAAGCCCTTTCCAAGTTGTGTATGGGACACACCCAAGGGGTGTCATGGAGTTGAGAGACCTTCCAGGTTATGAGAATATTAGTGGACATGCAGATGACTTTGTACACTCCATGAAGGAGATACATGACCAGGTTAAGCAAACATTAATGGAAGCTAACCAAAAAATGAAAGTGAAAAGAGATGAAAGTCGAAGGGATCTGCAGTTTCAGGTTGGGGATTTGGTTATGGTATTCTTAAACAAGGCTAGGTTGTAGAAGGGGATGCCAAGTAAACTACAAATGAAGAGGATTGGACCTTGTAAAGTGTTGGAGAAGTATGGTTCTAATGCTTACAAAATTGACCTTCCCAAAGATATGGCAATCTCTCCCATTTTCAATGTGAAGGATTTGATACCATATAAGGGACCAGATGTGAGTGAGGACCAATACTGTGCAGAACTAGAGAAGGATGTTTCAGAACTTCAAGTGTCACCACAAATTCCAGCCAAAGCTAAGAAGATATTGGATAGTAGAGTGAAGAAGAAGACACGAAACCAAACTTACATGGAACATTTGGTCAAATGGATGGATACACCAGAGGCTAAAGCTACCTGGGTTGCTGAGAATGACTTCAAGAAACATAATATCAGTCTAGCGTTACTCCAACCACCAGTACCTTAGACTTCTCCTTGCAGGGGAGTATGCTGCAAGAGCACCTCGGGGTAAAGGTAAAAGCCCTTAAGCAATTTTGGTTTGTAAATGGTCTAACCAACCATTGCTTCAATAAGGACTATTGTTATAAAGTCCCAAGTCTTGAGTAGGTCATGTTAGGTGTGGAAAGATCTAGGTTGTCTCTAGGTTCTAGGTGGAGACCAATTTTTGGTCTTTGAGTGAGTATTCTTCAAAATGGGGAAAATTAGTGTTTGAATGGTTTGACTTTGTATCTGGTTCTATTTTGGTCCTATTAGTGGTGTTAGCTTATCACTAAAGAAAATAGTGGTGTTAGCTTATCACTAAAGCAAACTTGGTACAAGTTGCTCATGACAACATTGTAAATTTGCAATGTTGTCATGACAACATTCCTACAAATCTGGAATGCAAGAAGTTAGGATTGTTGCCTGAACAACATTCCTGCACATGTGGAATGTGGGGAAGTTAGGATGGAGGTGCCAGGGGATCAAAATAGTTAGAGAAGCCATATTTAAGTGAAAATGTAACCATTTTCGGGTGGTTTTTTTGGTATTCTGGATGGACTGTGCCATTGAAACAACACGGCATGATAGTTTAGTGAGTTTTTGTTGCTTGAAACCATTGAGCATTGGAATGATTATTTGTAATTATTGAATGGAGTCAGTCTTTGAGATCGTGTGTTAAGTCTTCACATTGTTGTTTTGGTTCTAAGTGTTCATTTCTATTAGTTAGTTTTTATCTTTTCGTGCTGTCTCGTTTGGTAACATCTTGGCGAGAATGGCCATAACTTGAGTTTCCCAAGTCAGATCCTCATGGCTCTTGGGAACCAAGTCATAGAATTTGTATTATATGTATGGGTTTTGAGGTCTGTGCATGATAGAGAGCTAGTGATACAAGCAAGCCCTAGGCAAGCCAGACAGGCTTGGCAGGTGCAATGAAGGCTTGTAGTTATTCTTGAATAGGAACAGTGGATTGGTTAGTGCCAATCAAGCAAAGGCAATGCTATCAGAGATCGAGAAGAGTCTTTAACTCTAAGGATGAGGTCAGAGTATAGGGTTGAAGCATACCATTGCCTTAGGAACCTTTGAAGGAAGGGTTTCTTGAAACCACACTAAACAGCCACCACAGAGCATCAAGACTTGGAAAATCACCAAGTTCAGAACATTTGTGAATGAAGTACACAAAACACTAAGTGTTCTAGTTGAGAGGGATTGGGTGCAGTTTCAGGTTCCCTATTTTTGTAGGGCTAGAAGGGACTCTGTAGCCTGTAGGAACAACCTTACCAATGTAAGGAGTGTGAGTGATTGAGGATTGCAAGAATGATGCAAAATGGTGGAAACATTGACAGGGCACACAAGAGAAGAAAACACCCACTAAACCATTTGGGGGTTGTGGTTCCTGGCAAGTCTAGTACTCCAGAGCCAAGATTGGTCTAAGAGGATGAATGGGGTTAGTAGGAGGTGACCTAAGTTGTTGAGGAGATTCTTGGAGGGAGGGGAATCGGGAAGTGATCCTCTAGGATAGGGTTGGGAAGAAGACACCCTAGGAAGGTTAAATGTAGCCTTGGAAGGGCAAGAAAGCTCTTGTGGAAAGAAGCTCCTCACCATTTGGGAATTTGGGTTTGGGAATAGATCTCATATTTCCCCCCTTCCCTTTACATTTGAATAGAGTTGAATCCATTTTAACCCTATTCATTTTGGTGAACCTAACAAGCTTACTCTCTTTCTTTTTGGTGTTAGATTTCCTTTTAGATTAGGTCTAGTTTATGTTTTTGCATTTTACAATTCAAAAATACAAAAAAAATTATATATTCAATAAAATCAAACAATATTTCTTGCATTTCATTTTCTATGGTGATTGTTAAGATGCTTTGGTGTGTAGTTATGTTCTTTATTACTCTTCTTTTAGCATCTCTTTATCATACCTATGATTTTTATGAAAGTATCATCCACTTCATTATGTTGATGACCCTTCACTTTGCTCTTGCTTATGCTTTTGTGAAGTTGACCAACACTAGTCTGCCTACATTAAAACCTTCATTAGAGATTTATGTGGTAACCTTATTCATCTTTTGGATTGTGTGAAGAATTGGGTAGATGACACACCATCTCCTAATCATCCTAATCCTATCAATCCTATCAATCCTAATCTTCATCCTAATCCTAATGTTCCTAATCCTAATTTGATACCTAATTCTCCATCTATTTATCCTCACTCTTCCCATACTTATGATGGGATTCAAGCTATAGTTCAAGATGCGGATGTGCAAGATTTCTTTGATTTACCTTCTCCTCTGATTCATAATGATATTAAAGGAAAGGGTAGAGAAACTTCTTTAAAACCTATTATCCCACCTTATACAACCTTTACTCATGAACATGATAAACAATCACCTCTTGTAGAAGCTTTACATAATATGTATACTACTAGATATAATATGGTGACTAAACAAGGTTATAAAGGTTTAGGGCTAGGTGTTAATGATCATGGTATTAGATTTCCAATTCATATACCCCCTAAACTGAATATGTATGGTGTTGGGTGTTCAAAATCTCAAGTTAAGGTAGGTGATGCTAAACATCGTCCTCCTCTCCCCACACCTATCCTAGATAACCCTAATACTTGACAAGAAATTTCTAAGAAGGTATATGTTGAGCTAATGAATTCCAAGAAAGAAATCTTTAGACCTATGTCAATAGATGCTCTATACAAATATAAATGTCCTTTTCATTATAGTAACAAACATTTACTTGCTGATTGTAAATATTTCAAGTCATATGTTAGAGAAAGAGCTACTTTAGGAATTATATCTCACTGTCGTGCAATTTTACAATTCCTTCATAATTTTGATATAGGGATTTCCCTCCTTTAGATATAATGTAGATGTTCTTTCCCTCTTGTCTCATGATTGGGGGGGCAAGAGGTGTATCTTCATCCAGTCTCCTAGAATCCATTAGGTCTTTTATTAGGGCTTAATTGGTATTCTTTCTCTCCTATTTTTCTATGGTTTTGTATTATGTCTATAATCATCCGTAGATTCTTTCAAGATACATTTTCTAAGACATTTGTTTTGTGAAGGTATCCCTTGTCTCTGGGGGGCAAGGTACCTCTTTCTTTCTCTTTATCTAGGGAACTGCTTTCCTTAGCTTAGTGGTATTTGTTTATATTGCAATATTATTTCATCATATTGACAGATGTTTTGACTATGGATAACCTTCTTATATGAGAAGTTTTTTTCCTAAGTTGTCACTTCTTCTCTATGTTGCAAATTATGTTCTTTATAAACTCTTACCCTTGCTTTGTGTTGGAGTTATTTCCCTCATTCCAAAGATTCCTCTTCCTCTTCTTTGTAGGGGGCTTGATGATTGAATCTTTGTTCCCACCTTTGAAAGCTAATATTTTATCTAAAAGCACTCCTCTTTGGTGGGGGTCTTGTTGATAAGATCTCTTTCTTTAAGGATCCTTTTTCCATGAGTGACATATTCTTTTCATGATTAACTATATTCTTGATGTAGGGGTCAATATCCCTCGCTAAGGATATAGTATACATTGTTGTAAATAGGATATCTCCTTGCATTGTGAAGTAGGTATCCTATTTCATCTTTGTCCTACACTTGGGGGGCAAGGATGTCATCTCCTTCTTTTCTATCTTTTCGGGATTCACCTCTTTCCTTGGTTAAGCAGTATTTATCTATTATAAGACATTCAATCATACATGAAAATTTTGGTTTACATTGAGGATCTTTGTCCTTGATCACAACCTATTTTGTTGTTTGACATTGGGTTTCCATGGTTGATATATCTCTCACCTTGGAAACTGAACAATGTGCTATCCCTCATAAGGGTTACTTTCTTTTCACTTCTTGCATGATATCTCTTTACATTCGCCCCTTCCATGGCCTCATAGGAGCTGTGACCTTCTTGGCTTGGACTGGGTGTTGATTGAGGATATTGTCTTGATGTTGAAGAAGGTTTTATCCTTGTTCCTTTCTTTCCTTAACATGTCAAAATAGTATGTTTTTGCCATATTAAGGAGGGGGGCATATATAGGGCCTCCCTTGTACTATAGTTTTTTATTTTTATATGCTAAATCTTGGAAGGTAACGCACATAAGTTGCTAAATCCTAAAAAGACACGCATTTAGATGCTAAATCTTCCAAAGGTAACGCATATAAGTTGCTAAATCCTGAGGAGACATGCATTTATCAAATTTTTCAATATGCTAAATCCTCCGAAGGTAACGCACATAAGTTCCTAAATCCTGAAGGGACACGCGTTTCCAATATTTTCAATATGCTAAATCTTGGAAGGTAATGCACAAAAGTTGCTAAATCTTGAAAAGACATGCACCTATATGCTAAATCTTCCGAAGGTAACACACAAGTTGCTAAATCTTGAGGAGACATGCATTTTATATTCATAGTGATACAAGAAGGTGGATCTATGGATATTCCAGAAGCCGTCAGAAGATGCATTACTTTTGCAAGCATAGTTTATGGGTGAACTTGTTGGGCTCTCCTTCTAGGGTGATTCACGGTAAGGTGGGCATCTTATTGGGTGAGGTAATCACTTTCTCTTTTCTCTTTTTTTTCTTTCATGCTAATAGGATGGGATCATGAAGCTATGTTATCTATAGTGTTGCTCTTGTCTTTCTTATGTAAACATTTATGCTTTTATGATAGCTTTCCAAATATGATATTAGTATGAGAAATATTTCTTAGCGAGGTTTCTTATGCTAATTGATTTGGCTTGTTTAGTACTAACCCTTGTTCTTTTGACACTCTCATGCATGTATGTTGAGTTAGAATCCTTAGTTTGGGGGCTTGTGTCCTTAACTAAGTGTTATTTTATCTCATTGTGAATCCACTAGGATCTTCTCTTTCTTCTCCTTTACCAAGAGTTTGCATCGAGTCCATACTCTTGCTAAAGTGGGGGCTTAATGTATCATCTTAAAATGGAAGCACTTACATGATAAGAGCATTTAGCCCTTCGAGTAAGTGGTTTGGGGTCATGTTAAGCACCTTGATTAGGTCTTTGCATGTATTTGGCTTTCTCCCCACTTTCCACTTCTTCCTTGCACTTGATTTCTTCATTCTAGGTGAAATTAGGGTTAGGATCCCGAGGATTCTCCTTAATTTCCCTCTTCTATGGCTCTATTTTCTAGGTAGGATTTAGAAATAGATCCTCCTAGACTTCATCATGTTCATCATAGGATTTTATGTCTATCCCTGGCATTCTGTCCCTATCTGATTTCATTTCTAGGTTTTTGGGCATCCCCGAGACCTCCTGACCTGGTTCTAACTGAATCTGGGCCCAAGGTCAAATTCAAGGTTGATCCTGACTAGGTTAGGATCGAGCTCAAACCTGACTAGGTCAGGATAGAGGTTGAACCTAACTAGGTCAGGTCCAACCTTGATTTTTCCACCCTCATTCAAATTTCCAGAATCTTGGATTTTTGGGCATCGAGCTTTCAGGATATTTATTTTCCCACCTCCGGGTTGGCCATTTCAAGTTTTGGGATGGTAAATCCTCTAATTTCATTTAATCTAGGTATATTTTCTAAAGGTTAGGACCTAATTGGGATTTAATTCTCCAAGGTGGCCCCTCTAGAGGATTGTGCCCTAGATCACTATAAAAGGAGGCCTTCCTCTCTCATTTTCTCCATCAAGTTTTGTGAGAACATCTCATCCATAATCAAGAAATTGCTCTCAAACTCTCAAGCTCTTAAGGTGATCAAGTTCAAACATTCAAGTCTTCTTCTCCATCCAAGTTCTCCATTGAAGATCAAGGATTCAAGCATTCAAGCCATTGAAGGGATTTGGTTCAAGTATTCAAGATTCATCATTCAAACCCTAGATCTAGCCATCATGATGGTGTGATCTTCCTTCAAGATCCTTTGTTCATCTTCAAGATCCATTTCATTCTTCCTTCAAGGTGGATTCCAAACATACAATCATGGAGGTTTGATTTACATTTATTGTTTTGTTCAAGCTTTCATATCAATATACTTGTTTACATTCAAAATACAATTACATATCTATTGAATTGCATAGCTTCATTGTTAGATCCTTTTCTACTACTTGCTAGCATTCTTATTTCAATTTCAATATTAAGGTTGATTCCAAACCAGGGTTTGACCAAGGCAAACCCCTCAAACAAACAACAAAAACCCCCATTTTCTTGCAGGTACAAGTGTGGAATTTTGGATCTGAGAGCGAATTTGGATACCCTTTTCAGCAAACTTCTGAGATCTATGAACATAATTCAAATCAGACTTCACATAAAGAATGTAGTACTTGACCTTTTATGAGGGTCAAACCTGACCTGAGCTCATCTTGGAGAAAGATTTCTTGGTTTTCTCTGTCTCGGCATTTCCAGTCCAAAATAGGTTTCAGAATTGCCCAAAAGTACACACAGACATCAGAATTTAACATTTTCCAGATCTACCCTAATTTGAGGTTAGTATTTGTATTTCAATTATTTCATATTCCAAGCATAATTACATTCATAGGGAAATATTCGATTTATTCTCTTCCATATTCTCCATAAATTGATTCAATTGTGTATTAACATCTTGGTTGATCAAATTGGATCTCTTCTTTGGGAATTTGGGTTTGGGAATAGATCTCATATTTCCCCCCTTCCCTTTACATTTGAATAGAATTGAATCCATTTTAACTCTATTCAAGTAAACATTCACAACTTGTATTTTATCCTATGAAGTGTCTTTTTTGAGTGAAAAAATGAACTAAAATTTTGTGCCTTACTAAAATTAATTCATTAAAGAGGTTACAAATACAATGAAATTTTCTACACCATAGAGTTTTACACCTAGATTTTGAAGGGTATTCAAATTATCTTTATAATGAATCCTCTCATGTCTAAACTAAAGCTAACACTCAATAAATATACAAAGAGAAACAAATCCATGTAGTCAAGTGCCTCAATATGTATGCTCAAGTTGATATGTGTGAACTTACAAGAACCTTCCAACTTTTATATAACTATCTTTGTTGTATATTTTATTACATGTTTATTTATATAACTATGTAATTATGTTATGATGAAACTATTATAGACTTTGAATGCCTTATTGGTTTATTTTTCCTCTAGCGACTCTTTCTATTATTCTTGATGTTTTCATAGGTCTGCACTTCCTTTTTTATTTGCAAGTCTTTCTATTAATCTTGATGTTTCCATAGGTCTGCACTATCACTCACAGTTCAACCTTTTTAGATACTTCTTTTGAGTGATGAGGAAGATTATCTTCCTCCTCCTATCTATCCTCTAGAAGATGGCATAAGTAATTGGTTGGAATATACCCATTTGTGATATCAGTTTTTGGGTAATTTGATATTTCATGTACATCATTATGTATCTTTTGATTCTAATACTTTGAAGATGTTATGTAAGAGGTTTAGGGTTTAAATATGTATGTAATCATATTTTAGTATTTAAAATTATATATGGGAGGTTGTTTTTTGGCAACATGGTTGGGTTTTCCTATTTGTATAATTTGTGAGCATCCTTTTATGTATTCTTATATGTTTTCTATTTAATATTTATTTTACTGGCTTTACAACTTTTATAAAAAAACTATGTAATTACTTTCACAATGTATTATCTAACACTCCAAGAGTTAAGTTGATGCATAGAAATATTTTTATAACTTTAAGTGTGACACCCCATACCATGAAGATCAAAAAAATTTAATATGTTATAGTATAAAAATATTTACAAGATTATAATATAGATTGTTGTTAATATTCTAACAGATTTTACCTATACAAAGACAAAAAAAGATTCTCTCACTTATTTTTCAAATTCTTTCACATTGTAGATGGTCATGGAGGGAAACTTGCTCCTCCTCATGGGGACCCTCACCCCAAGGATTCTGTCATGGTTTTGGGAGCCCGTTCCTTAGATTCACCAGCTTCTACTTCTCTATATGATTCAACGAAGTTGGGACCCAATGTTGGGACTATTGAGCCTACTCTAAGTAATGAAGGTAATGTTAAGAAGATGAACCTTGGGATCATTGAGATTTATCTGGGTCAGAATGATATTAATAGCAGGGGGACCCCTGTGAGAAACTAGAAGGGGGATCTTATTTATGGGCCACATGGAAAAGAAGTTAACAACCCCATGTTGGACTATGTAAGGATGGATTAAGGAACTAAAATTATACTTCTGGATGTAGTAATGGATCGTATTGTTTCATCCATGAATTTTACCATTATAGGAAGGTTATTCTCTTTTAGGCCAATGATTGATATGGTTAGAACATGGGTTGTTTCCCAATGGAGCATGAAGGTCAGTGTGGTGACTAGTGTAATGTTGGGTGGCCTCTTCTTGTTTAGGTTCACTTTGGAGGAGGAAATGGTCAAGATAATTATAGGCTCTTAGACTTATGGCAAGTATAATTTGGATCCATGTAGATAAAAGCTAGGATTCAACACTGATAAGGATCTCCAAAGGACAACTCCTATTTGGGTTAGGCTCCCTATATCACTGGTGGAGTTCTAGGATGATAATATTTTTAAATGTATTGGGAATATATTTGGGCAGTATGTTACTTCTGATATGGTCACTCAAGAAAAGTCCAGGTTAGTCTTCACTAGATTCTGTGTGAATGTAATGATTAATAATACTCTCCCTAATTTCATTAATTTACTATCAAAAATTGTAAAATAGACTCAAGCTCTTATGTATGAGAATGTTTTAGTTTATAATCAAAAGTATAACAGACTAGGCCATGTTATAGTGATTGTAGGGTACAGTCGGTTAAGGAGCCAAAGTTGAAGGGGAAATGGTGTACTCCTCCTTGCAATGAGGGAGAACCCTCTAGAAATGGGGACTACCTTTTTAATGAAGGGTTATTGAAGTTAATGAATTCCCCAATTAGCACTCCAACTAAGGTTCTGGTGTGTGCTGATAATGGAGGGTTAGTCATAGAAGTACAAAAGGTTAAGGTCACTTGTAGGTTGGTGGATGGGGAAATTCTCTCTACTCCAAAGGTGAATGAGATGAAGATGGATTCTCCCTTTGCCTCGATGTGGAAAATAGATGATCCCTATAAAAATCAAAGGAAAATGTCCCTCCTCCTCTAGGGATTTAGGAGGTTTTTTGTTTAGAATAAGATAGATAATTGAGGATATAACTTAATTAGTTGGTCTGAGTATGATAAGGAAAAGAACCTCGAAAGCTGGGAATGAGGTTGAAACCATGGAGAAAATCTAAAAGAACAAGGGAACCATGTGTAAGAAAAACCATACCTTTCCCTTGGTGTTATTCTTTTGTGTACACAAAAGGAAGAATGGATGGTACAGAAGAAGAAAACTAGATCTCAAAAAGTTGATGTAGGTTTAGAGTCTAACATTGGCTGGCCTAAGGTGAGAGTTGTAAGACACAAGGAGATAGCTAGGGAAATTATTAACAAGAGGAAAAAGCCAATAGATTATAATCCAAAACATAAGAAGTAAAATTTATTTCATTGAATATGAAGCAGATCAATAACCCTCAAAATAATTTTTCACTGAACAAATATATTAAGAATCTGAAAGTGGATATTGTACTTCTTCAAGAAGTTAAAATGACTATTTAGACTTTGGATACTATTGTTGAAAGAATTTGTCCTCGCTCATCATATCTCATCAGTGATGCCAATGGGGCTTTTGGAGTGGTTACTATGTGACACCTGAGTAGGCTCAAGGGAGAATTTCATTCCTTGTCTTCTAATTTATTAATTTCTTCCTTCTCCATGGGCACTCTAAGGTGGATTCTAGTTAATGTGTATGCTCCTAACACTAAATATGGTAGGAAAGAATTTTGGAATGATATATCTGCCTTTATTTTTTATGACTCTAACTTATTTTGGATGGTGGAAGGGGACTTTAAATCTCCCCTCTTTCCTTCTGAGATAAAATGGGGGAACGATGGATTATTCTAACAGTATGGTAGATGTATCTAACTTTAAGAGTTTGCAGATTTATCTAACTTTATCAATAGAACCGGTTTGTTTAATATTTATTTTCAGAGTCAATATTTTTCCTAGTCCAATAATAGGAAGGGGAATAACCTAATCCAAGTCAAACTTGACATGTTCCTTGTTTCATCAAAATGGGATATAAGACATAATTCTACGTTTAAAGATTTCCAAGAACTATCTTAGATCATAATCCCCTCCCTTTGCATTGGATTGATAGACCTCCTTCTAGACCCCTCCCTTTTAGATTTGAAATTATGTGGGCTTCACACCCCGACTTTAGAAATTTCATCAGAACTAGTGGAATACCCCTATTCAAGGTACAAAAATATTTAGAGTCACTCAAAAATTGAAGATTATAAAGATGAATGTGAAAGGATACAACAAATCAACTTTTGGTGATATATTTAAGAAGAAAAAGGAAATTTCTTCTAAGTTGGAAGTTTTGCGATACAATGGCTAAGGCGGAAAATTCTCAATCACTCCATTATGAATAATAAATATGGAGGAAGAAATATAAGAAGGGAGGAGATCTACTAGAAGCAACTGTCAGGAGTGCAATGGTCAAAGGAGGGTGATATGAACTTGGTTTTTTCCAAGGATTTTATAGCAGGAATAGAAAGAGGAATTAAATAAAATTCTTATTTAATAAGTAGAATCAAGAAATTAATGAGGAGTCTAAGATGAGTGAAATGGATACTAGATATTTCATACAGACTTGTAATGACCTTGGTCTTTCTAGTTTTTACAACTTTGAAGACAAACTATTAGACTGTATCCCAAGAAAAATATGACCTAAGGATAATGAACTCTTTCTTCGGTGTCTAAGGAGGAGGTTAGAAATGTTTTTTTTCTTAATGGGGGCCTATAAGGCGTTAGGGCCTAATGAATTCCCCCCGGCCTTATTTCAAGATTTTTGGAATGTAGTAAATTATGATGCAATGATGGCCATGAAGGAATTCCTAAGGACAAGTAAAATGCTAAAGAAAGTTAGTAACAATTTTATAGCTTTGGTGCGTAAGGTCCAAAAGCCAAAAAAATTTGACTAATTTAAAACCCATTAGCCTTTGTAATACTCTATAAAATATTCTCAAAATTTTGGGTTAACAAAGTTAATCCTTTCTTGGAGGGGAAAATTAGTGGTTGTCAGATGGGCTTTGTCCTTGGAAGGCAAATTTTAGATGTTGGAGTGTTGACACATGAAATTATCCACTCTATGGAGAAGTGTTGATTGCTAGGTATGGTTTTGAAACTAGATATTTCTAAGGCATATGATAGAGTCAAAAGGGTTATTTTGTTTAGATTTTTATCTAGAATGGGGTTCAATGAAAATTTCACCAGCTTGATCAGAGAATGTGTGGGAACTGACTAATTTTTCATCCTTATTAATGGTATCCCTAGGATTTTTTTTGGAGTTGAGAAAGGTATTCGATAAGGGGACCCCTCTCTCCATATATTTTCATAATATTTTTTGAGTTTATAGGCAATAATTTTATCAATATGGTTTAGGTGTGAAGAATTCGAGGGATAAAAGTTGCTTCAACCATTTCCCCTCAATGTTACAACAATTTGTGGATGATGTGATCTTGTTTGGGAGATCTTCTATTGTGGAGGTGAGGGAATGAAAGGTTCTTCTTGATAATAATGCTAAGGTTCTAGGCCAGCACATTAATTATGAAAAAAATACCATTTAATTTTTCAATACTAAAGAGGACATGCAGAATAAGATTAAGAATATATTGGGTTGTTAGTGTGCTACTCTTCCTGGCACTAAACTGGGTCTTCCACTTATTGTTAAGGATGTCACCTTGGCCTACTGGAACACATTTTAGAATGTACGCAAAATAAGTTGGCTAGTCAGAAAGGTAATCTCCTTAGTAGTGTGGAAAAACTTCAATTGTTAAAGGCCTTTCTTCAAGGCATCCCAATTTACTTCCTTTCCATATTTAAAATCTTAGGGATTATGGAAGAGAAACTAGAAAGACTCTAAAATCCTTTTTGTGGACATGAATGGAAGAAAATAAAATAAAAACTCTGGTTAAATGGGACATGGTTTGTAAGCCTAAACATCGTGGAGGGTTGGGTGCTAGAAAAATAATTGCCCTCAACAAAGCATTGATTACAAAGATGGGATGGAAGATGAATTTGGAAAAGTCTGAGTGGTGTGAATTTATGAAGGTTAAATACCTTTACTTTGATAGCTTCTATAAATTTTTTAGTACCCTTGGAATCCTCATGGGTTCCAAGATTTGGAATAATATTTTGAAATTCAGGATTACTCTTCAATTAGGACTGTAGTGGCAGGTGGAATATGGTAGGAGTATTAGGTTATGGGAAGATGTTTGGGTTGGGGAAGGAAGTCTAGATGTTGATTTGAGCCTAAGGGGTTATAAGAATATTTCTAAAGGATTTTTTGGACATAGAGTGATTGATTACACTTCCCTAGATAAGAGGTGGAGGGATCTTGCACAATGTTGCATGGAACATTTATACTTGCTACAAAAAGCTAGGGAGATAATGGAGATTATAAATAAGGTTAGAATCCCTCTTTTTTCAAGGGAAGATAAATTTATTTGAAGGAAAGAAAAAAAAAGGGATATTTCATTGTGAAATTGGCTTACAATTTCTTGTCAAAAGAGGATTCTTTCTCATATTATTGGAGAAAGGTTTGGAACCCCTCTTTGATCCCTAAAGTTAACATTTTTTGGTAGATGGATTTGTACAATAGAATCTTAACTTGAGACAATTTCATTAAAAGGGGATTCCAACTCTCTAGTACATGCATTCTTTGTATGTAGAAAGTGGAGCCTATTCCACATATTTTTCTACATTGCCAGTTTGCCAAATAAATATGGCAATTGGTGTTGTCTAAGATTGACCTTAATTGGGTTTTAATAGAGAGTTGGACCAATTTATTGTGGAATGGGAGGGGCCTGATAGAAACCCATTAGTTAGAAAATTATGGAAGCAAATCCATCCTCATGTTTGTTGGAGTCTTTGGAAGGAAACGAACAACATGATTTTCCCAGAGGCTAAGAATCTTGTGGAAGTTATGTTCAAATCTCTCTTTGACATGTTATCTGATAATTTGTTTGCCACTAAGTGCAGACGCTCTAAGCTTTTAGCTACTCCCTTTGATGATAGAATGACTATAAATTGGGATTTTCCCATTGTATATGTTGAAGTTGGTAATCCCAAAAGGCTTATTATAAAGAATACCAGATTGAAACCCCCAGATAATTGGTGACACAAGTTAAACTTTGATGGTGTTGCTAGAGATGGTTTAACAGTTGGTAGCGGGGGAGGGGGGTTATCCATTCTTCCTTGGGTGCCCTTGTGGAATCATATTCTAGTAGTCTTTATGGACTGACTAAAAATTAGGCACAATGTATGTCAATGTTTTGGGGCCTAATCTTCTCTTTCTATTGGTATTAAGGCTCTTATTCTTGAGGGTGACTCAAAAAAATTCATAGATACTACTAAAGGGATATCTAAGATCAACTAGTCCTCTACTAATGTAATGGAAGATATCAAAAGCCTTCTTTAGGGCCTGGATTGTTTTTTCATACACCATGTACCTATAGAGAAGGCAATTGTCTGGTGGATTCTATGGATGCTCTAGGTTTAAGAAGTACAAGATTAAGATGTTGGAGAGACCAAGGGATGCTTCCTGCCAAAGTGAAGATTCTCCTTGAAGGAGAAATGAAACACTAATTCTATTTCCATGGATGTTAGCCTGGGTCGAAGGTTTTATGGGTGTAGTTTAATTCCCAATATGGATAGATATGTTAATATGAGGTGTAGTTTGAGAAGGATTTTTATGGGCATTATTTCAAACATTTTGGTGCTCATTCTTTCCATGGTCACCAAAATTGGGTTCTATGTGGTTGGCCATCCAATTGGCATGACATAATTATGGTCGTGGTGTGTTGTTTAAGTTTAAGACTCATAACAGTTGTATGATGATGGTTAGGTATGACTGTATACGGGTGGTTCATAAGACTAATATTAGTTATATTAGCTCAAATGGTAAGTATGTTTATAGGACCATTAATAGTTCTGTTAAATTAGATGGTAAGATTAACATTGCTCAGTAGTTTGCTCTTTGTTTTGTTTATTTAGTTTTTGGTATTGTTAGAGTGTTGTTAATGTGTTGTCAATGTGCTTCTTTGGTTTTTTGAATTGTTAGCTTTCAAGCTTGATTATAATAAGACAACACCCTAATTTTATTGCTTTTAATATCAAAAATAAATTTTACCTATAATTTTTAATCTTTTAAAATAATCTAATTACACTTAATCTTATATTTAAATTAAATAATTAAAATATTTTACATACATTTTAAAATCTTAGAAAACAACAAATAATTCTTTAAATATTTTGAAAATAATTTCTATAAATAATATATACTAATAAAAAAACCTTGATATAATGTTTCTATATATTATCTCTCACCTTTTATTCATATACTAGTAATCACAAAATAGCCATTTAATTTTATGTTTAAAATTTTTGGAAAAAAAAAGTAAACACTACATTTAAAACAAATTTTAATTAAAAAAAGCTATATAGAAGTTTTGAACTATTCACCCTTTAAACATGTAATTATATTATTTGCCCACTTTCATTAAAGTTTATGTGTGGTGGGCAATCTTATTTAACACTCCTAAAATATGTTAAAGGTCTGTATAAAGCTATTAATGCCAAGTAATTGTTTTGTCTCCTCACTTTAAATTAAAAACTCTAACAATATAATAGAAGTGTTTATAAAGTCAATCATCATTGCTAATTGGCTCAAAAGCTCCAAGAGACATCACTTGAAAAAAGCTTGTAATTTTGTGGGCGTGGTCAGCTCGGTTTAAGAAAAAAACAATTGAAAAATGCATAATTATTGATCCCCGTGTTTAAAATATTTTAGCTTGGCATAGCATTTAGTGATATTCTTAACCTTACAATGGATGTACTTTATTCTTCAATGACACTAAAACACAAAACAATGACACAAAACAACTCCATCTTAATTGACCATAATTGAATATAGAACTCCTTAGATGTGATTTATTTAAATCTATGCAATTGTGTAGGGTGCCAAGATAGCACACTAAATAATTTAATAAAAATAATATTTTTATTAATTCTCATTAGAGTTGGGTTTGACTAAAATGTATGATACCCAATATTTTTTAAGGTGAGATCATAATGAGAGGATCACTAGGTTTTATAAAATATTAAAGGAAATGGATACAATCAATTAAGTTATATTTTGTAAACAAATTAGATTCTTGGGGTCTTAGGATATTTTTTATATTTAATTTATTTCATGTGAAATTAGTAAATTATATAAAGAAAAATAAAGATAGTTTAACTAAATATTGATCATTTAATTAGTAGTGAATTGATTCTTATTCATTGAAAAATAAAATCAATAATTTGAAAAGAGAGATATTCATATAAGTCTAAAATATAGAATAAGAAGTGTACATAAGGATTTACGATAACAAAAAAATACAAGAGACATTCACATAATTAGATCAACTATAATATTGCATTAATATTCAAAAACGTCTCTTATGTATTATGACAATTTATTCTCAAAAACTCTAAGAATATCTTGCAATTCCTGCAACAACTAACTAACCAATAACATAAGAGGTCATCAAATATGACCTTATAGACTTAGACAATATCCCTTGTGATATCTCAACTAGACATTGGGACATATAGATCATGAAAATATCTATACGAAAGCGTACCATCTTCAAATTAATAGAAACCTACCCCTCAACCATCTTATCTAGTATGAATTATCTTAGCTTATTATGCTAGTGTACAATATAGGTAACCTATAAGACCTCCAAATAGTAGCCCAGCTACCACCTCTACACTCTCCAATTAGGGCCCACTAATAAAATCACTCCTATAAGTGTCTACCCTATTGCCATAGCCTTCCCAAATATTCTCATAAAGCTATGTACACACAACATTTAAAATAAAGGTTGGGTTCCCCAAATACTATCATATTTTTACATACCCATGCAACTTGTTTCATTTACTATTTCCCTTGGTCGTACAAACCCACTTGTTGAAAACTCCTATGGATACAAAAGTTTAATTAAACCCTTTGAACTTTAGCACAAGATACATGACTCTCATAAATAAATAAATAAATAATCAAAAACCCAAATGCTTAAATACAATAGGTAAAGTTGTACAATATTTGTTTTATTATTTTATCATATCCAATGAGAAATAAGCATGTATCATACTTTAATTTACTAAGTGAGTTTTAATATATGCCAAAACTGAAGATGTATGGTTATGGCATAAAGACTGTGTCATGAGAATTTTGATAACTTGATCAAAGTGAGTAAGAAAAATAGAGTCAGAGGTCTACCGAGATTAAGAAAACCTAAGAAACCTATGTGTAAAGAATGTCAAGTTGGTAAGATGACCAGGTCAAGTTTTCTAAGAAAATCTTATTCTACAAATGGTATTTTGGAATTAGTTCACACTGACCTTTGTGGTCTTATGAAATTTCAAAGCTATTATGGAGATCGGTACTTCATTTTGTTTGTGGATGACTATTCAAGAATGATGTCAGTAATGTTTCTAAAAGAAAAAACTAATGCATTTCAAGTGTTTAAGTGGTATAAGGCTAGAGTTGAAAAAGAAACAGGTAAACAGTTGAAGTGTTTGAGATCTGATAGAGGGGGTGAATTTATCTCTGATGAATTTACTCTCTTCTATAATGAGAATGGAATTAAAAGACAAGTGTCTTCACCAAGGACTCCACAACAGAATGAGATAGCTAAGAGAAGAAATAGATGTATTGTTGACTATGTCAAAACTTTGTTGATTGATAATAGGATTGCACAAATATTTTGGAGAGAAGCCATAAGCATTTTAGTTTACACACTTAACTGAATATAGTTGAAGAAAGGTACAAACAAGGCACCTTATGAATTATGGTTTGGCAGAACACCAAATGTAAGTTATTTCAAAATCTTTGGAAGTAGGTGTTATGTATTGAAACATTCTAGAAATGGAAAGCTTTATTTTTAAAGGTGATGAAGGAACATTTCTTGGTTATTATTCAAAAAGTAAAGCATATAAATGTTTAATCAAGGATTCTAAAAAAATAGGTGAAAGTACAAATGTGAAAGCTAATGAATTTGCTTAAAAGAATGAAGAGGATAGAAAAAAGGAACTTGAGGACTATGATAGATTTGTCTATGTACAAGATGGAAATTCGGTTGACACAACTGAGAAACAACAAGCAGGAATCAAAGAACAAAATGACCCTCTAATGAGAGATGAAATCAATGATGAACAAGCTACTGAACCTATATTAGCAAAGTATGTGAGAAGAAAATATTCACCAAGTAGAATTATTGGAGACAAGAATGCAAGAGTATTGACAAGAAGTAAGCTAAGAGATAATACTTGTTTGATTTCTAAATTTGAGCCTAGTTGGTAAAAGATGCACTAGATAATGAACATTGGATGAATGCTATGAAGAGATAGACCAAATTGAAAAGAATAATACATGGTCACTGGTACCAAGACCTAAAGATAAAAATGTGATAGTCCAACAAAATGGATTTTCAAAAATAAACTCAATGAAAAAGGAGATGTGATCAGAAACAAAGCTAGACTAGTCTACAAAGGGTATGCACAAGAAGAAGGTATTGACTATGGTGAAACTTTTTCTCATGTTGCTAGATTAGGAGTTAGAATATTACTTTCTTATGTATCTTACAAAGGATTTAAATTTTATCAAATGGATGTTATATCTGTATTTCTAAATGGAATACTTGAAGAAAAAGCCTACATTGAATAGACCAAGGGATTTGTTGATAAGAACAATAAGAACATGGTTTGTGAATTGCATAAATATTTATATGGATTGAAGCAAGATCATTGAGCATAGTATGAAAGATTGCACTCTTATTTAGTTAAAATTAGATTTAAAAGGACTAGTGATAACAACAATTTATACTTGAAATGTGATAAATCTGATGAAATGTTGATTGTTGAGATATTTGTTGATGACATTATATTTGGAGGTAATGAGATAATGTCTAAGTCATTTTCTGAGGAAATGAGAAAATAATTTGAAATGTCTATAATAGGAGAGATAAAATTCTTTATTGGACTTCAAATACAACAAATTAAAGATGGGATCTACATCGCTCAGTCTAAGTATATCAAGAAGATCCTGAAAACATTCAATATGGAAGATTCAAAATGAGTTGGTACACCAATGGCTACTAGTTGTAAATTGTAAGAAGGTGAATGAAACACTTTACCAATCCATGATTGGTAAGTTACAGTATGTGGTACATAGTATACCTGACATCACACATTCAATTGGTATTGGGGTGAACCCACAATAGTGGGTTACACTTTTTTGCCTGAACAGACACTGTACTCTAAATTTTGAAAAAAACTTTTAGATTCGAATGCATATTGTCGTTAAACCATTAAGAATCAGAAGATGAAGTAAATTAGAGTCTTTTAGGATTTTCTATCTAGATTCTAAATATTTTTTTAAAATTTTTTTTGAATTGATTTGATTAGTTTTTTCTTTCTCCCACGAAAACTGGTATGTTGCTAAAAATGTCATCTTCAAAGAGTTACATTGTTTTCGTAGAGCATAACTTTTTTTCTAAAATAGATATCAATGTAATTATTTTAAATTTAGTTTTTTAACATCCATATGGAGGGAATGCAATTGGTTTTATGACATTATCATGATTATTTCATATGTTATTAACGTTTGAAGTTGACTAAGCCGTAATTTTGACATATCTTGACTACATAGCTTATAACTTCTTGTGTATTTGTCCAATTTTTTAATTTTTGTTTATAGAAAGATAACTTCAATACCTAGGGCATATATATTTTTTAGAAAAAAATTTTCTCTCATTTACTATTTTTCCATAATCATCAAACATAGAGGTGGAGATACGGTGAAATATCTATGTTTAGTAAAACTAAAAATACAAAGTCATAATGAACTTAATATATATTAACATTATAATAATTGGAAAGATTTTTCTCAGTAGTACCTTACTACATAGATAGATTTTTTGAATGGATTCATTTGATCTGCCAAAAGATAAAGTCGACATGATTTTTTATCAGCATTTTAATAGGTGCGAAGGAGACTCCATTGTAGGTATGAATGAGGAGTATAGATGGTATATCAAAGTTTTTTTTATCTAAGAGGCTTTGAGCTAACCATTTCTAATTAATTCTTTCAAATGGAACCTCTCAAGGTTTAAATAATCATATTTTATTAAAAATGTGTTATTTCAACAAAAATCAACATGTCTAAAAAAGTGTAACCCACTATTGTGGGGTCACCCATTGTTGCAAGGTTTTCTGCAAACCCCAAGGAGACACATTTTTTTGTAGTTAAAAGGATATTCAAATATTTGAAAGGGACTGAAGATTTCGATATGTTATATACAAGGAAAGGAAATTTTGATCTTAAAGTTTATACAGATATTGATTGGGCAGGAAATACTGATGATAGGAAAAGCACTAGTGGTGGTGCAGCTTTCTTTTTAGGAGAAAGACTAGTGACATGGTTAAGCAATAAATAGCGTTGTATTTCTCAATCTACTGTTGAAGTTGAGTATGTGTTAGTAGATATGAATTATTCTAATATTGTATGGATCAAACAACTACTGGAAGGTATACATGAAGAGATTATTGATCCTATTACAATTTATTGTGATAACACCAGTGCTATTAACATATCAAAGAATTTGGTGATGCACTCTAAGACAAAGCATATATCTACTAAGTATCACTACTTGAGAGAGAAAGTACAAGATAAGCATGTGACATTGGAATATGTGAATTCCAAGGAGCAGATAGCTAATATATTTACAGAACCATTACCGAAGGATTCTTTTGAGTATCTCCAAAGTAAGTTAGGGGTTCTTCCCCTATCCAATGTACATTAAGGAAAGATGCATGTTGCATCAATTCAAGGACTTAATAGAATATCTATCTTGTGAGTTGATGCTAGCATTTCACTCTTTAGGTGGAGCCTAAAGTTGTGAAAAATGATGTTTATGGCTGTAATAATATATATATATATATATATATATATATATATATATATATATATATATATATATATATATATATATATATATATATATATATATATATATATATATATATATATATATATATATATATATATATATATATATCTATTTGAGGTATATCTGAGATGTTTATGCTTCTTTGGCATTGTTATCAAAGAGGGAAATGATATAGAAATTCAGATGTTAGAGGGAGATTAAAGAGTACAATTGATGCAAAAAATTAGTTTATTTATTGTTTGAGGGAGAATAATGAGAATATATTTAGAAGAATGAAGATGAATCAGTATATGACAAAGAGCTAGAACATGAATATAGTAAGGAGACAAATCAGATGAAAGATCAAATAGAATCAAAATAGAAAGTGAGAAAGAAACTACATATGAAAGATCAGAAAAGGAGAAGCTACTACTCAGAGTGAGTTAAAAATTTGAATGAAAGTGAAGTATACCATCATCAATTGAACACTAAATTTGTTAGTGTTTCCATCAATTCCAAAGAGGGAGATTGTTATCATAACTGATAATAATGTTGATGATTGATTATCTGATGGAGCTGATGATGAAGAATGACCAATATCAGAGGTATACATGATGATAGTAGAATGATTAGATCAGTTATAATCTTGGCATTGATGTCAAGAAATTGATTTATGATTTATATTGTGTTGCCATATCATTCAATAATGATACAAGATGAATGAGTTAAGAAGAAGAGGAAATCAGAAGTTAAGAAGTTGTAGAAGTACATAAATGGGAAACTGACACAGATTGGACAATAATTTGATTATGTTGGTATGATTATTTTCTATCGAACATATTCATAAGTTAAGTCGGTAAAGTATGGTATTGAAGATTTGACAACTCGGTAAGTAAAGCTGTTATGGCTACCGAGATGGAAAAGTCACTTGATAAGGTAAAGAGAAAAGGCTAGTCACTTGGTAAAGCGGAAAGGTTTAGGCACCGAGCGATGTAACTAAAATTCTACATGAAAAACATTCAGCAAGAAAAAGGTATTAAATGTGGATGAAATATATATTTAATGATTAGCTATGATGAGTTGGATGGTCATGATGATGAGGAAATTTAGTTACAGTGATCTACAATTATAAAAATTCAAGATGAAGATCTATGACTAGATCTAAGCGGAAAAAAGAAGTGGAACAAGTCTCTAGAAAAGTTCAAGTTCCTAGGTGAAAAGGAAACGTGTTACCGAGATCCAGATCTGATGAATAATGAATTGAATGGTCAAGATTGACTAAAGGAAAACATAATAGAGGAGATTAAGAGGCAAAACTTGTCTATATAAAGGATGATATTATATGGAAATTAAAATAGTTTGCAAATTGAATAGTTGAAGGGTTACCAACTATTGCAGTGAAGAAGGAACAGAGAGATTCTGAGGGGGAAAATAGTGATTTGATGAATTGTTGATGCCAGTGGAAGATGAAGAGTTAAAGTGAAGATTGAAGAGTGTACAAGGATCTGATTGAGAAAAGATAGTTGCACATCTACAAGTCATTTTTATTACTATTGCTTGCTAGCATTTGTAATAGTTAAAATCTCTTAAAAGAGTGGACTTAACAGTCTTATTGTAAATCTTTGAGAAAGGTGGCATTCTAAAAAGATTGTTTAAAGCCCCTTAACAAGGCCATTCCTAACAGGGTGAAGATCCTAATAGATCTAAGGTTAATCCCTTAACCGGTTCACACCTAACAGTGTGTTTTGTAATCTTTAATAGATTTGGATCTTAATCCAGTGTACTTTAGAAGAGTATATTTCTTAGTGGGTGACAATTCCCACAATGGCTTTTCCCAAAGTTGGGTTTCCATGTTAAATATATGTGTCAAACATTGTGAATGATTTATTGAAAGTTATAATTTATTTACTGTTGTCGGTAAATAGAGAACTGTGTTTCTACCTAGTAATTACTGAGTTAATCAAAGAAAAGTATTTTAAGGTATTTTGTGATCAGGATTACTGATTCACTCCCCCCCCCCTCTCCGTAATCCAACACATTTTTTTTTTAATGTGACATGTAAATATGATACTTTCAACACACACACATGTGCACGCATTTACGTGCATGCGCACACATGTGTGTGTGCACGCACACATGCACACACTTACACACACACACACAAAGGAATATATATGCATAAACATATACATATACATATAGTCGTCTCATTAATATCTTGAGAAAAGTTTTATGGTATTATATTATAATGATGGTTGAATTTAGATAAACCAATAGGAGATAAAAAGATAATAAATGGAAAAAAAGAGATACCAAATAAAGGACAAAAAGAAACTAGTGTAGATTCTAAAGGCTTCAATGAGATGAGGATTCTTGGGAAAATTGTATGAAATCTTGGAAGGGAAATATAAGGATAGATATTAATAATAGATGGGGGAAAAATGGACAACTATGGTCCACAAGAATAGTAAGTGAGCTCTAAGATGGCTTATGTTTACTATGCACCAGAATTATCCATAAATCCAAATATGCAAACTTAAGCTCCTATAACACAATAATCCA
Source organism: Chamaecyparis obtusa (assembly GCA_027943335.1). Taxonomy (NCBI): domain Eukaryota; kingdom Viridiplantae; phylum Streptophyta; class Pinopsida; order Cupressales; family Cupressaceae; genus Chamaecyparis; species Chamaecyparis obtusa. The sequence goes on along the minus strand of BSBK01000518.1, from coordinate 2,392,531 downwards.
TAAGGAAATTGTAAATATCTTAAAGAAATGAAGCACTAAAGAAAAGTCAAAGAATATTTGAAAAATAAAAACAAAATTCTTTATAATAAAATGAGAGGAAATAGGGTCTACTTATAGGATTTTAGGAAAGTGAATATACTAGAAAAATAATATGTTCTCATTAAGGATCCTCACATTAAATCTTGGTAGCTATATAAGTACTAGATATAACTACCATATAATTCATCTCTAGAGGTAATCTATTGGTGGTGAGATCATAGACATATAGGTTAAAAAATAATATGAAATATATTAGGACAATGAGGTAAAAATAAGAGTATCAAGTAGATTTATTTTTTATTTCAAGTTGTGACTAGCAATATATAATATAGGAGAATAGGGTTTAAAAAGGGGATTAAAAAAACATGGAAGGTACGTCAAATTAAATATTAGGTGGGAGATGATAAACATTAAACATAGGAAGGGTCAAGGGTTCAAACATGTACTAAAAGGAGAAGAAAAATACATATAATGGTAGAAAAGGATGAATAAAACTATACAAGGTGTAACCAAGAGCTAAAAAAGAGGTGAAAATACATGGAAAGTATACATGGATCTATCAGATACACTCGCAACCTACCTCCAACTCGACGATCTGTTCACCCTTGGTATGCCTTCAATAGTCAAATAAAGTTCTCAACCAACAACAACTCCTTTGTGATCCCCTTGCGCAAGTCCTCTGCAATTGTGGTCCAAATCCACACTCTCCCACCCCACAAAAAACATAACTAGGGCTTTGCAAGTTCATGAACTTGATTTTATAACACAAGAATATCAACCTTTCTATGATACCATCTGATGTAGTCATGACCAGAGTTCCCCCAATGGATATGGTCCAACTATGCAGCTAGAGTCAACATAGAGGAAACAATTCATTCAAGAACATAAAGAACTCAGCCATAAACATTAACCATGTCAATCAGGCCTTCACATTATCAGATAATCAAGATTTATGACATACATGCCCAACAACATGTCAGCTTACATTCTAAGGCATACATGTCTGATTACATACAAAAATCCAGATCCATATTGGATGTGAACCTCTAAGAAGACTTCCTACTGAAGCACTACTAAACTAAGGAACCAAAGCCACAATATATACAAGATTGCAAGCTATAAGTCAGCTAGACTGATCACATTCTCCAAGAAAGAAGAAAACATATTACAAAATATAGGGAAGGATCTAAATCATTAAGGAACACCTCCAAATTAATATAGAATGAAGTGTGACCATACAAGGAGGTCAACCATGAATGTAAGATCATCGAATAATGCACCAATTAGATTCGCAAGCTACAGGGAAGCTTCGCAAGATTCAACAAATCAGATAAAGTCATTAACATGAAGAATAGATATAAGTCTGAACCAACTTAAGAAATCTCCACCAAGAGAGAACAAATTAGGATGCGAACCCAAACATAGATTTCCATCAGGATCACACGAAATAACGATCCAACTAGAAGGATTGCTAACCGAAACACTAAACTTGTACAATAGGAAAAAAATTGCAAACAAACTGAAAATGAAATATTTTTAGGTGATGCAAGATTTCCAATGACCCTGGGATGCTCTTGCATAAGGTCTTAAATTTGTTTTCATGGTACATGGAATGAGCTCACTCTAGAAGCGAAGAAGAAATCACCCCACTTTGTTTATAATTACATTGTGACAACCTTCTAGGCTAGAGAGGTACATCAAAGCATCAATGGACACTTGCATCACCTATCTTCCTTTTACATTTCATCAACCACTTATACTATACCTAATTCCTCATTGATCATGGAGAAGGCTTGTGGATGTAAGAGCACAGAAGGAAAGGTGGGACAAGATAATAGATCAGAAAGGTTCTTATTTGAAGCAAGGTGAGTATGTCATCAAGTAATAGACTATATTAGGCTCATTACATTGCAATATAACTTGAGACCTTAGCTTTCTTGAGGAAAATAAAGAATATAGTTGGCAAGAGTGATGAGATCTCAGATTGAGCTTCTTTTACCTATTGTATCTCATACTTTATAAGATATATTATATGTTTTTAAGACATTGGCTTGAACTTTATTAATGTAATACCCACCTATATGTTGATATTTCAATGTGTGTCCAAACTCTTTTAGGACCCTTTATATGTGTGTGCTAGACCTTATTATGCTTTGAATGATACTTGATGTTATGTGAGTATGTTAAGATGGTACACTCACATTGATGTTCCATGACTATTGCTTGAGTTACTTCATGCTTAAGTTAGATGATGTTACTAAATCATGTTAGGACATATGATGACGTTATATTTTTCTTACATTTTCACTGAGTTACTAACCCATTATATCTACACATACATTATTTATGGATATGTTTATGCTCATGCCTAAAGAAATATATATAAATACACACACACGCACACACACACACACACACATTTATTTACTAATGCACGCGCACACACGTGTGCACGTGCATGCATGCACACATACACACACATCATAGTAATAAATAAATAATAATCGACTTATTTATAAAATAGAAATACTGCGATAAAATATCTATGTATATTGTATAACATCTTATTTTAACATAAATAATCATTTTGTAATTACTAAATTATGTTGGATATTTTAATTATAAGGATTTTATTATAATATCAATGATTAGCAAATAATAACTTTTCAATTATTAAGTAGTGTTGGACATTTTATTGAATTAATTAAAATAGTAGTGATTAATTTTAAATTATGATTTATAAATTATCTAGTAATATTTATTAATTTTTTATAATTAATAGACTTATTTAATTTATATTAAATCATAAATATCTAAATGTAGAAGATTAAATGATATTTTATTTTTAAATTAGATATTAATTAAAATTGTGAAAACTTATTATTTTAAAGGATTCTTTTTGAGTTTTTCCGATTTAAAAACATAAATTTGGTTTTATTAGAATTCTTTTTTTGAAACTTTTTTTTATTTTAATTTTGATTTTGATTTTGGAATTCTTTTTCAAAAAAACCTTCTTCTTTTCAAATTTTTATGGAATTAAATAGACGAATGTGGTCTCTATTTGGATTAATATTTAAGTGAAGAAGTTTTTGTCAAAAGAATTAGGGCAGTCCCCATGGAGTTGCTTAGCTTATTTTGGCTAGCAGCTGCAACTCAAAAAATTTAGGAGCAATTTGTGGAGTTGGTGGCCCCATGATTATCAAAATTTGTAGCTTATTTTTTATCAAGCCATCACAAATACCAAGTTTAAATAGAATTATTAATAATAAATTTTGTAGATAATATTTAGAGAAAAAATAGGAAGTAAATAAAAAAGAGGGAAATCAATTTGTGGAGCCATGTGTGATTTTTTGTTGATTTTTCTCAATAAGCGGGTCTTGCTTATTTCAGGCCCCCTATTTTTTTCCAAGCTTATTTTTCATTTTTAAGCAATAGTTGCTCTATTAAAATAGGGAAAGATTCTAATTTATTCTTTCTAGCTAATTAAATATTTGCATGGGAACACTCTCACTGCTTAAAATTAAGTAGAATTTACCTTTAAGTAGCCGCATAGGGACATGGGGTTAGTCCATTCATTTTATACAGAAGTTTTTGGTGTTGAAGAATTTTTTTAAAACCTTGAGAATTGGCTTCTTTGGATTGAAGGATTTCAGTTTTCCATTTCATTTGAATTCAACTCTGTGTTTACAAGGTAGGCAATTGAACCTTTGTAGTTATTTATGAGATTTTTTTTTGAATCAAAGAATTGTTTTCTTTGTGCTTTTCTTATTTATCAATGCTTACATAACGATTATTGAATTGTTTTCGTTTCTTGATTTATGAACGCTAATTTCTTTATGGTTTTGACATAGCTTTCTTGAACTTCCATTCTAAGCACACATAGAAATGTTGACTGATATTTTGTTCCCATATTTTCTTGCACCAAACTTAGTGAATATAAATATGATTTAGTTGTCTTTTTAAAAGCTCAACTCTTTGTTTTTGTAATGTCCTTTGTAGATCCTTTTAGCACCAGATACAAAGATGTATTGGCTTCCTTTTTCTCACCAAATACCTACGCCATACTTGGGTGCATTGGGTGGATGTTTAATTCAAGTTTTTCCCCTCTTAAATCAACGTCGTTTCTTATGGAAGTTCATTGTTTCTTGTTTATGTAAAACTAAAATCCAACATATGTTTATCGCTGCCTTTTTAGGGAGAAAGCTTTGTTTTTTCTTTGATTTATTTCCCCATCCTAATCAGCCCCACCTTTTATGGTTGATGTTTTGTCTTTTGTCAAAAGAAATTCAATATAAATTTATTCTTGATTAGTTTGGTATGGTTGTAGGTAATTCCAGTTTTATTTATGTTTAAATATATATTTATGGATTGAGAATATATTTTCAAATAGACTTATTTTATACTTATAAATGGAATGAATTTATATTTATAAATGGATATTATTTTATAAATGGTTCAAGTTATCATGTTATAAGTAAATGTGTAGATTGAAATTATATATAAATAGAATTAAATTTTATATTTATAAATAAATTTAAATGCATATTTCTTAATGGAGTTAATTTAGATTTAATCTAATATGATTACAAGATTTAGTAGTTATGTTGTTATTTTCTTTTAAGTGAAAATGAAATTATGTTGTGTATATCATTGTGTTTAAATGGTGTGATTGATAGATATTTTGTGATAATGTCGTAAACATTCTGATGTGTATTTGGGATATCTCCCCATACCAGAGGCTAGGTATTTTAATGTTATCTTGATTTTGTTTGAACTTTTGTACCCTAGTTTGATGTTGTGGTTTGTCTTCATTTGCCAGAGGTTGGGAGGTTGTATTATTTTGGTCTTATATAATCTTCTTTATATCCAAATGTAACTTATAACTCGGAGCATTAGGGGAGGTTAGCTAGGAGCATAGTTGGGAGGTGGCTTGCAACAGGAGTCAGGGCCCTAAAGTGATTGTCTAGGGTAACCTATTGTAGGTTGTGTAATTAAGTGATAACCTAATAAGAATTAACTAGGGAAAATATTAAAAGGATAATCATGATTTGTGCCTCGCCCATTTCTTGAGTGCTAATACAGGCTAAGGATGGGAGTGGGAGATGATGCATGTTCATCCATAGGACATATTGAGTTGGTGCGATTAGATTTCTTTGTCCACACAAAAAGATTATCTAGTTCCACGTAGGTTATTACTTGGGGGCTAGGGTCCAAAGACTATTTAGGGTATAACCCAAGGGGAAGGGCTACATGATTACACTTCCATATATATGCCCTAGGTTTCATATATATATTTTGTAGTTGCCTCTAGTATCTATTAGTTACATCTTTATTGTTGTTTCCTTAAGCCCTTGTATATATTACCATCACTCTACTTGCTTGTTCTAAATGTTTGTGTGTGTTGGGCTTGGTGTCTATCTCCTTAGCACGGTGGGGTGGGCCTTCAGGTTCTACATGGTTAGGTGGTAGTGATTCTTCTACCATCAAGGTATGTTGTTCATGTCCATGCATTTGGATAGTTTATGGATTTTGTTACCACATCTTCTACTTGGAGACACTTCTTTATGATGTACCATGAGTTGTAGCTATATATGTGATGTATTGAGATATTCCTATGGGAAAGGATGTAAATGTAAATTTTTAAATTGTAATTCATAAATATAATTCATGTAAACATGTATAGAGAAGTTGTAATCTTATAGATGATATTGATGTAATAGTTTAGGATCTTTTAATAAATTCCATGCTATTAGATAGATTTAATGTTTACTTTAATTGTTTTATAGTAAATGTAATTTTCATTATGACAAATGAAAGAACTAGGAACATTTGGTTATGGATCTAAAATAAACATTACTTAATTCACTTGACATGTGTTCTTAGTTAATATGTAGATTAGATATTGTCATTTAAGTGGAAACATCATGGGAACCCTAGAGAATGTTAGTTAGATGAGAGTACTTTAGTAAATGATTAAATTGTCTTGATGACAAACATAAGAATAAATTGCTTCTACAAGATTTATTTTTTAATGAAATCTTTCATTATGTTGTATGTATATTGTATATTAAAAAAAATTATTGCATCAACAATAAGTCTAGTTAAACTTGTTTTCTCATGGGTTCTTAGGCAGGGTATTGCAATTAAGACTTTCTAAATTTATTGGATTATATTGTTATGTGATGAATGCATGTGTTTTTCTGAATATTTATGGATGATATGATTTTATGATGTTAAAAAAGGTAGTAATGTGAATGAATTATTTTTAAGATAATAACTTCCAATCGTAAGTTTAACTACTAACCTAAAACCAAAATAGATTACTCATAGAATGTCATCCCCTACAACTCACAAGGAAATAGTCATGGAGGTATCACATGTGATGCAATTGTAAAGAATAGAATCCCTTGACTATTTTTTTGTTGATGTTGTCATTTAGAGAATAAATGCATTTGAAGGACAAGGAAAAACTTACAAAAAATAAGAATATGGCCCATAAGGACATTGGTTTAATCCTACATGTTCCTTATTTTTACTATTCTTTAAATGTAATAAGAGTATGATTGGAGTTGTTTTACCACCTACTCCTATGATGCAGTCAAGGATGGTGGATCCAATGAAGGACAATCCAAACCTTGCAGCCAACAGAATTATACAGTAGAATACTCAACACAATAAATAACACAATAATTGTTTCAAGTAATTTGCATTAACATGCCCGGCTGTAAGGCCTTTCGGGTTAGGGCCAATTACAATCAGAAACAATTCTGCTATATCCAAATAGATCGAGTACACTTTCAGCTAGTTCAACCCTAAAGATAATCAGAAGCTGAAGGAAACCCTAAGGTAGATCTAAACTTGAGCTCGCAAGCCTCCAAGAAATCTCCTTGTCTCCAAGTGTGCAAACCACTAGCTCTACTACAAACAACTATTAGATAACAATCTGATCTACAAGATCATGCAAGATCTTTTCCACAACTTTTCCAACTTCAACTTTCAAAACCTCAGATCTGATTTACTAAGTCTTCCAAGTCATGAAATTCTATTGATCTCCTAATGATCCTCTGCTCCTCTGCTAAACATCTACCCAAACATCCTATAAATACTAGTCATCAGCCACAAGTCAGCTGGATGAAACCATTAACTACCCCCCAACAAATATTAAATGCCATACAAGTCAGCTTACAATTGTATACAAACATTTAATTTAGCATGCCGGCTTGTAACAATAGCAACCAACAATAAATGCACCAAGTGGGCCCAAAAAATCACATAAAACTCTAGTCAGTAAACCAAAACTACCGAGCAATAGTAAATTAACTGAGCACACCAGGCATCGCTGAACACTAGCGTCGACCGAGCACCGCAGGCATGATCGAGTAACACTTTCACCGAGTGCCAGAGACTACCGAGCTTCCTTCAATGACCGAGGCTATCGGTTAAGGCTGCAACTGAGTAACACCGGCCAAAATACAAACACCCCATGCAATTTCACCGAGGACAAAGAATGCCCCTGCCTTAACCTTGGATGCCCCTGCATCAGACACCCTACATTCCAAAAGATGTTCATATGTGAGAAGAACATCTTCCAGGATTCAACATGTAAATCCCAAACTGGTTCTTCACATACAAGTCCTCCATCTTTCTTCTTGCAAATTCTTCCACTTCAGTTTCCTATGTCTCTTCAAGTCTTTTCTCGACAACATACAGGTCGGTTCTCCAAACTGATCATTCATTTTCTCTGGACCCACAATCTCAACTCATCTACCAATACTCAGGCTTCTCCTACCGAGCATTGTATCCATCAAAGGCATCAGGGAAAACTTCATGTCATCCTTCTCAACAGTAAACACATTTCGAACACAGTCATACATAGCTCTACAATCATATTGCCAAGGTCTAACGAGCAATGTATCACAACTATTCATCCTCACAATGTCACACAACACAAGATCCTTGTACTGGCCAATCTGAACATCAATGAAGCATTATTCTCTTACTTCCAAAGCATGAACATCTTCTAACCAACCAAGCCTATAAGGACAAGGATGCTTCATTCTATTCAAACCAAGTTTCTGAACCATGTCCTCAGCAACAAGGTTATCAATACTACCACTATCAACAATAACATCATAGAGTTTACCTCCAGACTTGCATCGGGTCCTAAACAAGTTACTCCTCTGACAAGGTTCCTCCTTTGTACTGAGCAATGTTTTTCGAAGTAGAAAGTTCTTAGATTCAGGTTCATTCTAAATGTTCTCATTCACCATAGCAGTTTGTCGGTCAACCTTCTTCTGTATAAATTTAAAAGAATGGTGTCCTTCCTCTCCATAGTTATAGAAAGTACCCTTAAAGATAACTCTACCTGTCTTCTTCTTCGGTTCTACAAGTTTCTGTTCATCTTCTGCATCAGTCGGTTTGTCCTTCACCGAGTGATCAATATTTTCCTTCCCTCGGGGATTACTATGTTGTTTCCTCTTCAACTTATCTTCTGCCTTTAGAGCATATTGATAAGCATCTTCAACATAATCAATCTTCAACATACCAAGCTCATCCTGAATATTGAATCTTAGACCATTCACATACCGAGCTACCTTTTCCTTACCAAGCTCTCGGTGTCCAGACCGAATAGTAATTTTGTAGAACTCCTCGGTATAATCTTCAATAGGCAAATCCTTCTGTTTTAGATTCTGCAACTTCTTAAACAAGTCAATCTCATAGTCAGAAGGTATGAACTTAGCTTTCAACTTAGTCACCATCAACCTCCATCGATTGATCTTTGTTTCACCTTCATCTTCTCTATCTCTTTGTAGTTCTTTCCACCAAAGAGCATGTCCTTTCAACTTTGTCTGTGCTAATCTCACCCGAAGAGGATCTTCAATTTCTTCTAGCTCAAAGAAATCTTCAAGTTCACCAATCCAATCAATCAGATTATCAGGCTTCAAAGTACCAGAGAAAGTAGAAGCTTCCATTCGCTAACTACTACTAAACCGAGCTCCAGATCTATGCAACTGAGTAGTTCTATCTTCACTAGATTTGTCCCTTTAGTCATCACCACTAGATCCAGCAAGTTCAAATTCTTTAGTAGCTTCTTCATAGCCATCCTTAGTACCAACATTTTGAGGTACACCAACAACAACTCTCATGATCTCAGCGACCATGTCATTCTTCATCAATTCTATCTCAGATCTGACATCCGATCTAACTTTATCAGAAATCTTTGATTCCACAGCATCACAAAGATCTGCAATAGCTCTAGGGTCTAATCTTCTCGAAGGCATCCTTAAAGATATGCAACAAACCCTCACCAACCACCTTGTGGCAATCTCTAAATTGTGTACAAGTCAGATCTCAACCTGACACCTTGAACAAACAACTAGGGCAAGATCCACAAGTTCAGTGCTCCGGATCTACAATCCAGATTATGCACAATCTCTGCTCCAACAAGATCAACTTCACAAGATCAACCTTGCTAGGTCAACCTTCGCTTCACAAGATCAACTATCAGCTCCAATAGGAGCAAACTTCGCTCTGATACCACCTGATGCAGTCAAAGATGGTGGATATAATAAAGGACAGTTCAAACCATGCAACCAACATAATTACACATCAGAATACTCAACACAATAGATAACACAACAATTATTTCAAGTAATTTGCATTAACATGCCCGACTGTAAGGACTTCTGGGTTAGGGCCAATTACAATCAGAAATAATTTTGCAAGATCCAAACAGATCCAATACACTTTCAACTAGTTCAGCCTTGAAGACAATTAGAAGCTGATGGAAACCCTAAGGAAGATCTAAACTTGAGCTCACAAGCCTCCAAGAAATCTCCTTATCTCCAAGTGTGCAAACCACTAGCTCTGCTACAAACAACTATCAGATAACAATCTAATCTGCAAGATCATGCAAGATCTTTTCCACAACTTTGCCAACTTCAGCTTTTAGAACCTCAGATCTGATTTACTAAGTCTTCCAAGTAATGAACTTCTATCAATCTCCTAATGATCCTCTTCTCCTCCGCTAAACATCTGCCCAAACATCCTATAAATACTAGTCATCAACCACAAGTCAGTTGGATGAAACCATTAACTCCCCCCCAACAAATATTAAATGCCATACAAGTCGGCTTACAATTGTATACAAATATTTAATTTAGCATGTCGGCCTGTAACAATAGCTACCGACAATAAATGCACCAAGTCGGCCCAACAAATCACACAGAACTCCAGTCAGTAAACCAGAACTACCAAGCAACAGTGAATTAATCGAGCACGCCAGGCATTGCGGAGCACCAGTGTCAATTGAGCACCATAGGGATGACCAAGTAACACTTTCACCGAGCACCAGAGACTACTGAGTTCCATCAGCAACTGAGCTTCCTTCAATGACCGAGGCCGTCAGTCAAGGCTGCAACCGAGTAACACCGGCCAAAATACAAACACCCCATGCAGTTTCACCGAGGACAAAGAATGCCCCTACATCATCCTATTAGTTAGGTTGTTATTACTAGCTATGGAGAATAATAAGTCATCCTCATTGTCATGAAGGATCATCAATTTCTAGTAAGGTTGTTTAGAGTCCTAAATAAATCCACTCTCAAGATTCTTATATAAATTCTAGATATTGTTAGAGTTTAGGGTTACCAAGAATATATCTATCATTTAGTTGTTAGATCATGTCATAGTTTCTTGTCAAAACAGTAAGATTGTAATGATCATCAACTTATGTATCTATTCTGAATATTGAATAAAGGATGAAATTTTGATAATATTGTGATTTAGATTAAAAATTATTTGTCAAAGGTTACAACACTCAAGCAAGGGTCACTTGAGGTATTGTAACTCTCTTCATAGTGTACATTTTTAGTATTAGTATTAGCTATATTGGTAGTTATTTTGACAGATTAATTATTATATTTATTTCCATCAAGTTAGATTGACACATGATCAGTTGTAGTATTGATAGAATGAGGTTGTGTGTCTTAAGTTGCCGAATAGTAGTAGAAAATTACCCATAGCCATTATTGTGTCAATTGACCAGTGACTGTCATCAACTACTGTACAATCTTTTAGCATTGTTTTAATTTCAATTCAAGTTGTCTTTTTTAGATAATTTTCTATATTCAAATAATAGGATAAATTGGAGGGTCCTCACCTACACATATAGTGCCAACATCATTCAAGAAAAAATGTTAGACTAGTCAATAATTGAATGAACCTTTTAGATACAATCTACATTACTTGGCATCTTTCACTAACTCTAGATATGTTGGTCTATCGAGTTTCATCCATTGATTTTTCTGCATCAATCTATTGCACTTAGTAGGATTCATTCAGGTCCCATAATATTAAATAGACATGTAATTTTAACATAAATGGGGTGAAGATAGATATCGGAAATACTCACCCACATCACCCAATGCTAGAGGTTTATTGTGTTGTAAAAGGGTTTAATTGAGTGAGATAATAGATTGTAGGTTCATAACTTCAATACCCTCCTTTACATGATCAAAGTTGGGTCTAACAAGTGGTCTTTTTTTCCTAGTTATGGGCACATTGTGCCCACACTTTGTCATTTGCAAAACCCCGCCTCTAGTCTAGAACTCTTACATGTTGAAGTAATTTGGGTTATCATTGATGAAAAACTTATAACATCTAGAGTTTCCTCAAAATGGACTACAAGACCTCATTTTTATTGCATAAAGGATGACAAAAAACCATCCACCACCTATCCAAAAGATTATTCCTCATCACTTAGTGGTGACACTAGTATATATATGGGATCTCCTACAAGCACCATGTACGGATGCATTAGATCATGGGTTAGTGAAAGATGCACACAAGTTGGATTTCAAGTTTTTTTATTTTAATATTTTCTCACTTAATATTTTTTTCTCATAAATTCATCTTATTTTTTCCTCTTGTTTGACAAAGTGTTGATTTGGCCACTTATGGGTATGAGAGATATAATTGATTCTAGTGAATCGATGAGGGTAGACCTATGGGAGCTTACTCATGATCGATATCTCAACATTCTGATTATTGCCTCAAGTTCTCGCTTGTTATTCTATATTTTCCCTAATATATTTTCTTATGTATCCTAGGAGGATGTGAGGCATCATCAAAGAGGTTTTTGTGGTTTTTCTTTAGTAAGGTTTTTGTGAATTGGTGTTTGAAGGTTTTAATTAACTATTGGGGCATTCTCAATTCCTTGAAATAAAATAAAATCCACTCAAAACCATTTCTATCTATCCATTTAATAAAAAAATTATACTAAAACACCTACTTCTTCAACCTTGAAATGACATCATGGTGGCATTTTAGTGGTGTTTTGGCAAAGAAATGGTTGTGAAGGAGTTACTCCACAATGTAATTGTGTTATAAAAGGTTACAATCTATTTTTTTTAGTTGAGAGATCAAGTTCAAATGAGCTTGACCTCTTGATTTTTTTAATTTTAAATCTCACCAAAATGCAAGGACATTATAACATGTTTGCGTTATGTCTATTGTGGGGAAAAGTGGCATAGCCACTTTTTGGTCCCCCATATTTTTTTGCTTACCCTTGTTTATGGTATTTTTTATGCTACTGGTAAACTTTTATCATTAACAATGTCACAAAATCTAGAACAAGGTTTCTTTGGCTACATTTTGTGTCTATATTGAAATTGGTTTGAGGTTGCCTAAAATTATTAATTTGTGCTCCAAGATTTGGTTTTGAGAACATGGACTTCATTACAAGTCCTCTTGACTATACCACTTCCATAATGTTGGACATTTCTCATTATTATACAAAGACATTTAGGGAAATGTGCTCTCTAATGAGGTCAAAACCGCTAAGAAATGCCCTTGGCCTCATTATAATGAGACGGTGCTAGAAACTACTAGGAGGGCACACATTGCTAAGGGTTTTGGTTCCTCATGCAAGGAACAAGCTATGTTCAAAAGCCCCTCTTTTGAGATATTTTTTCTTCAAAGTTGGTTAGCAAGGTTCAAAGATAACTTGACTCTTGAATAAGATTTGTCCCTTGAAAAATTAAAGGATATTTCATTCTAGCTATGCCCCTCTTCTAAGGCCTTTGGTGAAGTTTGGTTTCAAATTCCCTTGCTATCTACTAGGCTTTATTGTTGGTTTTGGATTCTTCTCAAAACCAACCCCCAATTCTTTGCTTTAATAAAAAATATTTATTGGTCCTTGTTTTCCCGTTTGTTTTTGTTGGTTTTTGTCTCTTTTTTGTGGGACAACAATTTTTTGTCTTTTTTTCTAATTTGTATTTGGGTTCGGGCCTTGTTCTAGATTTTCTTGTTGAATTTGTTGTAAAAGGTTTTGGGTCCTTTCAAAACCCATATCCAATTCATAGCTCAGATCAAAAGTGTTTACCATAATCAAAAAAAATTTCATCATACTTTTATAATGCAACTTACAATGACGTATATCATCAAGTGGTGAATTTTATTATTTGATAAATCTCATGAATTATTCCTAGTATGGTGCGTCATCGCATAAGAACCAAAAACATAATAATACATAATAATAATAATAATAATAATAATAATAATAATAATAATAATAATAATATTTATAGAATTTAGAAAATGAATTGTATTCCATTATTCTAACATACCTTACCTATAATTTTAACTTAATTACATTTTAATCTTATATACTTTCTCATGTATCCTGGAAAGATGTAAGGCATCATCAAACTGGTTTTTGTGAATTGGTGATTGAGGGTTTTAATTAACTAGTGGGGCATTCTCAATTCCTTGAAATTAAATAAAATCCACTCAAAACCATTTCAAATTTATACTAAAACACCTACTTCTTCAACCTTGAAATGGCATTGTGGTGGCATTTTAGTGGTGATTTGGCAAAGAAATGGTGGTGAAGGAGTTAGTCCACAATGTAAATGTGTTATAAAAGAGTTACAATCTTTTTTTGTTGAGAGATCAAGTTCAAATGAGCTTGTCCTCTTGATTTTTTTTATTTTAAAGCTCACTAAAATGCAAGGACAATATAACATATTTTCATTATGTCTATTGGGGGAAAAAGTGGCATAGCCACTTTTTGGTCCCCCATATTTTTGTGCTTACCCTTGTTTATGGTATTATTGATGCTACTAGTCAACTTTTATCATTAATAATGTCACAAAATCTAGAACAAGATTTCTTTTGCTACATTTTTTGTCTATATTGAAATTGGTTTAAGGTTGCTTAAAAGTATTAAGTTGTGCTCCAAGATTTGGTTTTGAGAACATGAACTTCATTACAAGTCCTCTTGATTGTACCACTTCCATAATGTTTGACATTTCTCATTATTATGCGAAGACATTTAGGGAAATGTGCTCTCTAATGAAGTCAAGACCGCTAAGGAATGCCCTCGACCTCATTATAATGAAACAATGCAAGAAAATACTAGGAGGGCCCACATTGCTAAGGGTTTTGGTTCCTCGTGCAAGGAACGAGCTATGTTCAAAAGCCCCTCTTTTGAGACATTTTTCTTCAAAGTTGGTTAGCAAGGTTAAAAGATAACTCGACTCTTTGACTAAGATTTTTCCCTTGAAAAAGTGAAGGACATTTCATTCTAGCTATGCCCCTCTTCTAAGGCCTTTGGTGAAGTTTGGTTTCAAATTGCCTTGCTATCTACTAGGCTTTGTTGTTGGTTTTGGATTCTTCTCAAAACCAACCCCCAATTCTTTACTTCAATCAAAAGCATTTATTGGTCCTTGTTTTCCCTTTTTTGGGGGGGGGCTTTTGTCTCTTTTTTGTGGGACAATATTTTTTTGTCTTTTTTTCTAATTTGTATTTGGGTTCGGGCCTTGTTCTATTTTCTTGTTGATCTTGTTATAAAAGGTTTTGGGTCCTTTCAAAACCCATATCCGATTCATAGCTTTGATCAAAAGTGTTTACCATAATCAGAACTTTTGTCATCATGCTTTTATAATGCAACTTACAATGACACATATCATCAAGTGGTGAATTATATCATTTGAAAAAGCTTATGAATTATTCCTATTGTGATACTTCATCACATAAGAACCAAAAATATTATAATACATTATAATAATGAAAATATATATAGAATTTATAAAATGAATTTTATTTCATTATTCTAACATATCTTACCTATAATTTTAACTTAATTATATTTTTAATCTTATATTCAAGCATCTATCCACCCTTGAAAATGTGTAATAATGTTGCCTACCCACTTTCACTTAAAATTTAGTATTTAGTGACCAATCTTATTTAAGATTCTATAAATATATTAAAACCCCTCACAAAGGCAATTATCATAAATAGCGAAATGACAAGCAATTATTTTGTCTACTCACTTTTAATTTAAATATAACATCCAATTAACTAAAAAACTCTAAACATATATAGTAAAGTTTTTATAAATTGAATCATCATTGCTAATTGTATCAAAAGCTCGAAGAGACATTCCACTTAAAAAGCTTTCAATTTTATGGGCTTGCTAAGCTGGGAAAAAACAATGAATATGTAATACTTAAATAATTTTGGATTCCCACAAGAAATTCATGGATATGCATTCTTCGTATAATGAATGTACTTTATTCTTCACTTGACCGTGTCATGAGAATATTACTAATCTTGTAAAAGGTTGATATTAGATTGACATATACAGAGAGACAAAATTACAGAGAGAATGAGTTAGATGTGATTTTCTTAAATCTATAAAATTGTAAAGTGCTTAAATAATGCACAATATAATATAATATTGTATTGTCACTGCAAATGGGTTTGAATAAAACTTAAGCCACCCAATATTTTTTAAAGCTGAGGTCATGATGAGAGAATTTATTACCACGTTCAATTTTTATATAATCTAATTAATAAAAATACATTGGCTACACAAAAAAGCCTGATCCACCGGATGGAATTAATATATCTTTCATGAATAAGCTTGGAAATTGACTCTTTTTTTTAATGGAAACAACCGGTTTACTGACCTATTCTTATTTGTCTTCCAAGGAGATTGTGATATAAGCCAGGTTTAAATTTGATGGTTGGTTTTGTTGATTATTTTAATGACAATTATTTGTTTGAAGTTGTCTTTTAGATGTTAGGATATATTATTTTTGAAAATCGCTTTCATAATATGATCTGATTTTCTTAAACTTGTAGTATTAGAACAATGTTTAAATACAATTATGTGAATGTGAAATTTAAGTTAAAAATATTGAAAGTCTTTGGTGGATAAGTTATAAGGAGTGGATATTAAAATTCTAATTAAGATCACATCAAATTTGAGTTAAAATAAGAATATATTTATGCGAGAAATTTCTTCCTATTAAACTATCCCGAGTTAAAATTTATTATTTAAAAATAATTTGATATACTCCTAGCTCCAAAAGTATATTGGTCTACATTTATTATTTGATTCGTATTGGAACTCTAATGACACCTAAAGTTGTGTCAAATTGTTGGAGTACTATATTTCAACATCTCCTTTTAATGCTACAACATTAAATAATAGGATATACATTATGCATAAACTTTTTATTGAAACCCAAATTGCAAGTAGAGTCACACATCCATCATCTAAGCTCCCAACTTCATTGGACGCCATTATACATCAACACCCTCACCTTCATAAAGGTATAATGTTGAACTTTCAAATTATGGATCTCCCCTGAACATTAGACGCCAATCCTCACATGTATGTCTCATAACCTCAATGAGGTATAGTTTCTCCTCCTATATCTTCTACTGTATCTCATATGTATCTTCTACTGTATCTCATATGTATCGTCTACTGTATCTTTCCTTGTCTTCAAAGTGTTGGCCTCTTTAAGATAGAACAAGTGCCTCATCCTCAATGAAACTATCAATATCTAGTGATTCTTTTGTAGACCTCATTTGACAACTTTTTCGCTTAACAAATGCTTCTTTTCTTATAAGGAAAACTCCTCCTCTTCTACCATTTAGATTAAAAGGCTTTAATACCATATTAAAAACAAAAGATATTATACTAAAGAAAAAATAGAACAACACATAAAAGATTCATAGTTTATAATTCATCATTAGAGAATACAAATATATAGATTCATCTGACTCCAACAAGATCCTACAATTATACCAACATAACAAAACAACTAACTAGAAACTCTTGATAGCTAACTAGAATTATTTGACTCCAAATTAAACTCTAATAATAGTGAAAGTTCTATCAAACTATTGAAACATTATATATTCCAATAAGATCCACTCTATTAGAACTAAATCTCAACTCTTTTAATTAAATTCACCTTATCCCATTTCCAATATAGAAATAATTGTCTATAATAATACTTTGTTTCAAAAAAAATAACTAAATAAAAAATCAAATCTTCTAATTGTTTATTCTCATGTATGATAATTTACATTAATCCAATCAAAATAAAAATATAAAAAACCAATCTATTAAAATTAACTTTACCCAATTACACCCCAAAAAAATTTCTCTTACAATCAATTTGACCATGTCATACCTCAAATGAGTCTGCGCTAATGAACATTCCAAAAATGCTTGTAATTCATCTACAAAAAAATTTATTGCTTTTTATCGAATAAAAAAATATATGAAAAAATGTCGGCAGCAAAGACATTAAGAATGTGGGTCCCACAGGCCCAAATTATTTAAAGGGAAATCCGGGCATAAATTGTACGTGCTTGATGTCTTTCGCAAGAGGATCAGCTGGCACCTTCCAAAAAGAAAAAACTTATTTTATTTATGCATATGCAGAGCATCTAGCCAACGCATTGACTTTGATTACAAGCATTTCATCAGATCCTATTTAGCCACAATTTCCTCTGAATCATCACTCCCTCTGCAAATTCTCATGCAGGCTGTAATTATTATCGATTCTCGTTGAAAAATTTCAAGTTCATGCTTTGAGGTGGAAGAAATAGCAGTCTGAGCAGAGGATTTTGAGCTACAGCAAGTGATATTTATGTATTTTCTGATTTGAAGCTTGTTCCCAGAATTTCATCCATTATCATGCAAATAAATTTTGTTCAGTAAATAAGTTTTAGCGTAGCAAGCTCTGGATAATCTCGCAGTCATTATTCCTTAGAAAAACCTTTAGAAAAACCTGTCATTATGTAAATTCGGCCCTCCTGTGTTTTTGCCCTCTGAAAAAAATCCAAAAAAAAAAAAAAAACACCAGAAAACCTAAAATCTACCATGTAGAATCGGCCCTAAGAGATTCTCAGTTTTTGTTTTTGCTTTTGTTAAATAGAAACCCTTAAAAAAAGGAAAAAAATTGTTTAGCTTAAGGAGAATTTAATGACGGACTCTGAGATTGGCACTCCAGTTCAATCTGCACCTGCAACCCCTGGAACTCCAGGAGCTCCGTTCTTGAGCTTGCGGGTGAATGGAGAGAGTCGGCCTGGGAAATTTTCAGGGCTTAATCCGTGCGAGTGCTTTGCTTTGGAGTCATGGCGCAAAGATGCATTTCCTGTCGTCTCTGTTTCGCTCTGGCAAAAGGTACATTATTTATTCTCGCTTAATCTTGAAGAATTTTCCTTCAATTGAAAGCAGAGTAGGGGCATATACCTCACGAACACTTGTTATATGTAATTCCGTTGTTTTGCACCAGGAATTTACACTCTGATGCCAAATGAGCACATTTTTAGATCATTTCGTGATGCAAATTTCTCAATTGTAATCCTTTCTCAATTCTACAATCTGATGCTAAATGAGCATGTTTTTAGATCTTTTTTTATGCAAATTTCTTTTGTTTGTTTGAAAGATTGAACGAAAGTAAAACTGGAACAGTTTTTGAATTGTAATGTTGTCAAATGAGCACATTTGTAGATCCTTTTGTGATGCAAATTTCTTTAGTTTATTTAAATGATTGAGCAAAAGTAACTTGCAACAGTTTTTGAATAGCATTGTGCTCAAATGAGCACATTCTTGGATCCTTTTGTGATGCAAATCTCTTTAGTTTATTTAAATGATTGAGCAAAAGTAAATTGTAACAGTTTTGACTCGCAATATTCTCAAATGAGCACATTTTTGAATCCTTTTGTAATGCAAATTTCTTTAGTTAGTTTAAATGATTTGAACAGTTTATGAATTACAATTTGTGATTTAATGAAGGTGGGAGCAGAATTCATCGGGACATTCATGCTCATATTTGCTGCCACAGCCGCGCCCATCATTAATGAAAAGAATGGAGGGAATGAAACCCTGCTGGGCCTGGCTTTGTCATCTGGTCTGGCTGTCATGATCGTCATACTCTCAACTGGACACATCTCTGGAGCGCATCTCAATCCCTCCCTCACCATTTCCTTCGCTGCTCTCCGCCATTTTCCATGGTTTCAGGTTCCACCCCTTCCCACCCCTAACCACTCACAATTTCTTCATGCTTTCTTTCTTTTCTGTGAATACTTTCCTCTTTTGTTTAGTTTTCTAGTTTTCACAGATTCAATGGCCAGCAGTAATAAAATTCTTCATACTTTCTTTCATTTCAGTGAATACTTTCCTCTCCTGCCTTTTTTCTAGCTTTCACAGATTCAATGGCCATATCTTATCTGATTTGCACGAATTCAATGCTCAATAATTCCATAAATGGACTAAATTTGATTGTCGTACCTATAGTCCTATTCATGCATTTTTTCTGTAAAATCCAAATCAAATATTTAGTAAAGACCGTACTTAGATCGTCAAAACCTTCAACTTTATTTTCAATAGATTTTAATTTTGAATGAGACAGCTGTCACATACAGGTATATTTGACCGTCAAACTTAGGCCCATAATGTTTGTGGTCGTTTATAATTATTTTCTTTTATTAACTTACATGGTTAGTCGCATCCCCAGGGGATTAGCTTTAGGAGTTATCGGCGTGATTTCACTCTGCCCCTTTAATAGGAAGTCAAACCTATGATTTAATAGTTATACCCTAAAGTGGCTCACATTTCCAGACGCGTAAGGTGCAGATTCATTCCATAGAGCTTGGAGTGTATGTACACCGTCCATGGAATTCAAGCCACTTTTCTACTATAGTACTCAAGTCGGCTGCCTATGGGCCACAAGCTTATAAAGTTCTATTCCTTGACGGCGAAAGAATGTGTACTTTATTGGTGCGGGACCATATATCTATTCAAAACCAGTTCTTTTGTACAGTAAATTTCATATTCCCTCTTCGTGCTTCAATTTTCGACCACTCCCAATGTGCTCACCATATTATTTATCTTTTAAACCTCTGTACTTTATAAAAGTGCATAAAAGTAAGCTTGTTAACTTTTCAAAGCGAGGAAAATATGTAGCCAATGATTCGTCCTTGTAGGTCTAGTATTCTTGGGAGGGAGGGGATGTCCCATGGATGTGACCACCCCTTACTTGTTAGGGTCTACTTCCCTCACTAAAGGCTAGTTTATGTGCATGGATGGGACCACTCAATATTACATGCCGTGTAGGGAGCAAATTATGCCTTGTGGACGGGACCCTCCAATACTATTTTCTTGGTGGAGTTGACTACTATATAGTTTTCAAGATGTATAGTATAAATTATATGTCCTTGAGAGATATTTATCTTATATTTTTTATATTATATGTTTCTATCTTATGTTTATTTATTATTTAGGTAGATTATTGAAAAGAAATAAAATGATTTTTATTGAGAATAATTGTAGTGAAAATAATAAATAATATAATTTAATGTTGTAATAGAATTTAGAAAATAAAAGATTAAGAGAAGTGATATTTCAAACTAATTTTGATGATCAATAGATAGGTGTCTATTATTTTAAATATGATTTCTAATTGAATTTCAAAATTATTTAGTCTTAAATACATAGGAAGATCAATGATGAAGTTTGAATAAGGTTATTCTCAAATTTTGGCTAGGGTTAAATTCTCAAGTGCAAATTGAACCCTTTTTCAAAAATGTATAATCTTCTATAGAAACTTCATTTCTCTTCTCGTCATGCTCTTAATTTTTTTATTATCACATCACTTCTCTCCCTACCTATTTTCAAGGCTCTTTCTACACTCTAGTTCATCACTCCTCTTCTCGATGATGCATCATCGAGTGTGATCTAGAACATCTTTTAAATTTTAAGATTGATAAAATATACATAGTTAAATTCAAATTCTATCATACTTTGGTGTCTATAAACTTAAGAAAATAAAAGGGAGGAATTTTGGTTGGATGTCTAGACCTACACCAAATAGCTAGGTAGCATTGATTGACACCATTTAGAAGTTCACTAGGTAAGAAATATATTTCTTTGGTCAAACTCCTATTACCAAATAAAAAATAAATAACAGTGATTAAAGACAACAAACAATCATGATATTAATGGTGTTGGTTGTTTATTGATTGTTTACTATTAATGGCCTATGTTGGCCCTTGTATTGTAAGTGGTCAATCCTAGCCCTTTGTTTTGTAAAAGGCCTTTTAAGGAAGGTGTGTAATCTACTAACAGTGTGACCTTTGTATCCTTGATTTGCAACAAACAACACCTTTTGTGAAGTGACGTTGATCCCTCAACAACCCTTGGGATGTGGTTGTGTAAGGGTCAACCCCCTTGTTTTGGTTATTGATTAATATTAAAAATAAGCGATCATACAATATGCCAAATATGTGCAACTACTAATGTACTTTTTTGTAGATATTGATGTGGTTTCTATTAAGATTTGCACCCTTTAAGAAAATATTGAATTGTATCTAATTGACTATATATTTAAATATAGAACATGTATAAATAAAAATAAGAAATAAAATGAGCTATATACTAA
The DNA here is from genome assembly GCA_027943335.1 of Chamaecyparis obtusa. Classification (NCBI taxonomy): domain Eukaryota; kingdom Viridiplantae; phylum Streptophyta; class Pinopsida; order Cupressales; family Cupressaceae; genus Chamaecyparis; species Chamaecyparis obtusa. Next base: position 2,370,737 of record BSBK01000518.1, on the reverse strand, counting down.
CTCTAAAGTAGGAGCTAGAACAACTCCACTACCTACTTTTGTCACCACCACAGTCAACTCATATGCTTCCTCAACTATGTGCAAATCACCCCAATTGTGAATAGTTCTTATGCTGTAACTAATGTAAATCAATTTGGTAATACTCTAACTATTAAATGATATGAGTACTATGAATCAAATAAAAAAGAGTGAAAGTTTGGAGGACATTTTAGTTTAGATAAATGTAGATCTATCTCTAAAATGGATCCTATCGCCCACTCATCATGGTCTTTACTTATCTTTGTTAAGAGAAAACACTAATTCACTCTATTGTTAGCTAGGTAGTCAATTGCACAATTTCCTTCTTGAGTCTTTTTTCTACACCACCTTAAATCTTATTTCTACAATTTTTAACTCATCAAATATAGTAAGTTGTCAATATATTGTTGAACCCATTACATATTTTTGTATATAGTTTAAAATGATTTTTCCTTTTGTCCAAATCTTTTGTATGTTTCTTAAAATGATTTATCCATTTGTCCAAATCTTTTGTTTATAGATCCAAGGCATCCCCTTGTTGAATACATCTCATTATTTGAAAAAACTATATTGAAGAATCATTAGCCAACACTATGGACCAAGAGAAAAAACTAGCTCCATGGCCCAATCCACCCAAAAATTAGAAAACTAAACTTAAGAAACACTTTCTTCATAAAGAACTGTCAAAATTTATTACCAACCTTTGCTATGCCCAAGTTAATAACTATACCTTATTTTATTTTTATATTTTAAAGGTCTCATGATCCAAGATTATACTATCAAAAATTTACCTTCCAAAAACAAAACAACTTTTCCCTTTAAAGATCAATTCCAACAAGAAAGATTTTAGTCTTGCTAGTGCCACCTTAGAAATGATTCCTTGAGTTATATTACATAAGGAAATATGTTTTCAATCACTAAAATGGATTGGATTAACCTTATTAGAAGTCATTTAAATTAGTACATTTGATCTCTTTTAGCACCTTTCATGAGTTTATTGATTCATTATCTACCTAGACTAGTTTTTTTCCTAAAAAAACCCAACAAAAGCTTAAAACAAGGGCCTAAAAATCATCAAGCCCTCGAGAACTAACTTTCTTTAGGCCAAACACGACTAATTTTTCTTCATCTAAAGAGAAAGGTTCTAATAAATTCTTATTTTACTCTTCATCATTTTGAACATGAATATTACTTAAAAAGATCTCCACATGTCCCAAAACAACATTCCCATCTTTTGATAAAAGTATGCTAAAATATAGAAGTAATTCTTGTCGAAGAACTAAAGGAATTGAGACTAACTCCACTAGGATATTTTTAAGTTCTTGAATTTTTTTGAAAGCTCTTATTGCAAGAAGAAAGAATTTTGTATTTGTATTTCCTTCACTTACCCATTTCTCTCTTTATTTTTAGTTTCAAAATTCCTCTTTTGCATGTCATAATCCCAACTTACTTAGAGTGGCTTTTTCTTTTCTAAAACATCATAAAACCCCATTAACTTATATGACTTCATTAATCTTTCCAAACTCTTTTTATAGTACTACTTTTTCTTTAAAAATATTTATAAAAAAACTTTATTTAATAAGTTATCAACCTGATTTTAATAAATTTCAATTTGTAATAGAAAGCATTTTCAAATTTGCTAGTTGTAGGCAAGTCATGTGCATTAAGACTACTTATAAAAAATAAAACAACATAGACACCCCTCCAAGAATTTGATTACTACCTCGATTTGTCTATCTAAGTGGGGATATTATATAGAGTTATGATCTATATGAGTACCCAACCAAGAGAAAAAATCTATCTAAAAATTAGTAGTGAATATAGGATCACAATCACTTTTAATAACATTTGGAGTACCATATCACTTTTATATATTCTTCGTAAAAAAAAATTATACTTTACTTACCATGGAAGGATGGAATAATACCCAAAAATAGGCATCTTTGATATATTTCTCCACTAATACCATGATGGCACTCTTATCTTTATACTTTTGAAAGTATGCAATGAAATCCATAGAGACCTCTTCCCACTACTAGTTAGGAATAATCACATATTAAAAAAGTATAAGGTGTCTTAATTGTCTCATATTTATTTCTTTAACATATGAGACATCATGCCATACGAGTTTGTAACATCACCTTTAATCTATTCCCAAACAATCCTACATGATTCATTAATATGTCTTCAAAAAAGTTCAGTGAACCCAACTAAAGAAATATGGAGCTTATGTAGAATCTTTTGTTTGAGGGTGGAATCCTTATGTACATAATTTTCTTCTTCATACCACATGAAATTCTACTTCCAATTAACTTATCAAAGTTTCTTGAATTATTGTACAACTATTAAATTTCATTTCATATAGCAACATATTTTTGGCACTCTAATCTTGCTTCTTCAACCCAATCTCTCTATAGTATTGAAAGCATGCATTAATTCCTCTTTATCACTCTTTGTATATAATGCATCAGCTACTACATTCTCCTCCTCTCTTCTACGTGATCTCAAATTCATGTCCTAACATCTTAGTAACTCATTTTTGTTGTTCTTCAAATGATAATTGTTGCTCTAATAAATATTTTATTCTATCATAGATATGGGACCTCCATTACTTGACTACATGAAGAACGCCTAGTATTTACTTCTCATAAATATGCTTGAGTTGATTCTTACCCTTTGATTGATAATTTTCAAAATTAATGGACCTACCTTCTTGCATGATAATTACTTCCATACTATTCCTCAAAGCATCACACTAAAAATTAATTTCTTTGTGAAATCTAGAGTAGTTAGAACTAGAGTGGTATACACAACCTTTTTCAATCTCTCAAATGTCATATTACCTACCTCATTCAATTATAATTAATTATTTCCAAACTATTGTGATGGATGCTAATATGAAGCCACAATTCCTTACAAATCCATTATAGTACATAATTTAAGTTCTAGGAAACCCCATAAGTGCTTAATGGATGCAAGAACTTTCCACTCTATCATAATCTTGATTTTGTTTGGATTGACTTTTTCTCCTTCATGATACACAATGCAACCCAATGATTCCACCTCTTTGAGTCTGGAACTTAGAAGGGGGTGACCCCACAATAGTGGGTTACACTTTTTTAGACATGTTGATTTTTGCTGAAATAACACATTTTTAATAAAATATGATGATTTAAGCCTTGAGAGGTTCCATTTGAAGGAATTAATTATAATGGTAGTGCAAATCCTCTTAGATTAAAAAAATATTGATATAACATCTATAGTCCTCATTCATACCTACAATGGAGTCTCCTTTGCACTTATTAAAATGTTGACAAAAAATCACTTCGACTTTATCTTTTATCAGATCAAATGAATCCATTTGACAAACCTATCTATGTAGTAAGGTACTATTGAGAAAAATCTTTCCAATGATTATAATGTTAATATATATTAAGTTTATTATGACTTTGTATTTTTAGTTTTACTAAACATAGATATTTCACCGTATGTGTACCTCTATGTTTGACGCTTATGGAACAATAGTAAATGAGAGAAAAAAAATTCTAAAAAATATCTATGCCCTAGGTATTGAAGTTCTCTTTCTATCAAAAAAATAAAAATGAAATTGGACAAATACACAACAAGTTATAAGTTATGTAGTCAAGGTATGTCAAAATTATGGTTTAGTCAACTTCAAACGTTAATAAAATATGCAATAATCATGATAATGTCAAAACCAATTGCATGCCCTCTGTATGGATGTTACAAAACTAAATTCGAAAGAATCACATTGATATATCTTTTTTAGAAAAAAAAAAGTTATGCTCTATGAAAATAATGTAAGTCTTTGAAAATGACATTTTCAGCAACATACTAGTTTTCATGGGAGAAAAAAAACTATTCAAATCAATATATATATATATATATATATATATATATATATATATATATATATATATATATATATATATATATATATATATATATATATATATATATAATCTAGATAGAAAATCCCAAAAGATTCTCATTTACTTCATCTTCTGATTTCAAATGGTTTAACAACAATATGCACATGATCCACTATGTACTACAATACACATCATTTTCATCACTTAATTGAAATCTAAACTTTAATTTTGTATTCTCACTTGATATTACTTATTAGTCATTCTAGAGTAATATCATCTTCAAGCACCAAATTCTAATACAAATAGAAAAAATGGTGACCAAAACTATACCATTGTGTAGTGCTTTTATATATCTTTTTGAAACCTATAAGAAGTAAAAAAATCCAATATTATATGTCAAATTTGTGTCATTTGGAAAACTATTTCTCTATGATGCCTTCACAAAAAAATAATTAGTGATTAGGCAGTGGCTCCCTGACAATGTTGTCAATGGTAGAAATGAAGGATAAGTAGTAGTATAATGTTTCTTTGATAGTCTCTATTGGTGATGGTGGGGTTATTCTGGCCTATTGGTGGTGTGGCTTGGTTGTAGCCATGACATGTTTAGCCCCTAATTGGTTTGGTCTGATTAAACACTTGAAATCATAGGGTAGGCCATGTAGTAGCCAAACTATCAATGTATAACTCTTATTTTATTATTCACCCCAATGCTACTACAAGGTGGCCCCAAGAATTTCTAACCCATGTGATGCACACATCCCTAAATTCCATAAATGTACTAGAAATTTTTTTTTTATATTATTTAAAATATTGTACAAGGTGTGAAACACACCTTTCTCCAACATCTACTCAAGGTGCCCATCTCATATCTTTGCCAAGAAGATTAAATAAACATTATTATATTTTTTACTCTATTTTCAGCTACTTTCATTGGTATTTAAACTATGTTTGTTCCAATAGAGTTTCCACTCTTCACTTGAAAGGGAAAATGTGGAGTTGGAAAATTTCAAAGAAAGAAAAGATTTTTGGTCACCTTTTGCTAGTAGATTTTTTAATGAATTCCAACTCTTTGTAACTTCCTTAAGAATGACACCAATTTGTTGGTGCTCAAACATGTGGATCCAAAAATCCAAAAGACTAACACTTAAGGCTAGAGGTACATCATTAGAGGTTAAATAAATCTACTTATGATTATACTATAACATGAAAGGACCAATGGATAAGTACAAATGTTTCCTTCTTATTCTTATGCTTGTACTTCTAGACCTAGTGGGTATTCTTAAGGCATGCAAAAAGAAGGGATTGGAGAATAATAGTGCTAGGTTATGCCTTAAGTGAGACCCCATCTAAACACATGAGACTACTAAATTTTCACTAAGTACCAATCTATCAAGGTTTACCTTGAACTAAGGAAAAATAAAATCGATAAGTAGATGTGATAGATATGTGGGGACTAGGATGCATTCTTCTTAATCCTTTAATATTTGTTGTATATTATCTCACTCTGAACATGAAAATATGATGGTAAAGAAAATAGGTTTTATATTGAATGAGCTTCTTGAGGTTTGTAGATACTTTGCAATACTAGGGAAATGAGCTTAGAACATCATGGGCACCCACAAAAACCTAGAAACAATTACCACACAACACCACAAAAGAAAGATAATAAAATAAGAAGACTTATATTGTAAAACTAGATAAAATATGGCCTATAATACATGCATAGGTTAACATAGGGATGGTGGAACAAATACAAACACTTGGCCCACTAGAAAGATTTGGATAAATGGACAATGATCCTCACAAGATGCAACATATAAAAAATGAATTTAGGAGCATCAAAATAGTAATTTGATGACATGTAAAAGGAAAATTGTCATGACATCAATATCCTCACAACAAGGTCACAAAGAGCTAAGGACTGTGTAACCTTATCACATACAATATCATCCCTAGAAGTATGTAATATTGTGAACTTAGTGAAAATATAACAATAACAATTAAAACTCATAGCTCGATCATTTTATTTTAATAGAGATAGAACATGAATGGAAATAGAAATAAATGTGTATTAATAAAAATTAAGACACTCAGGAAAAATCTTTTTGAGTAAAAACTCCACTACCAAAGAGAGTACATGATTTTATTGATCACCAAATATTGAATAGACCAATATATTATTGTTTCTCCCTTCAATCTAATAGCATTATTGCAACATAACAATGCTCAATCTATAACCCATGAAAATGCTACCCCATGCCTTCAATATACAAGACAATGTAATGCATGAAACATAAATGGTTTTTGAAATAGGGGACTCAAACCATGATTCAAGTAATCAACATACAAAAGATGCCTAATGACATGTGTTTGTGTCTTGGCCATCCAACTTCACTACAAGACAAAAATAACCAACTAAAAGATAAAATAAAAATTAATAAAGTCCAAAAACTACCAACTTCTCATGAATAAGCATTAATTATTTCTTACACCTCTTACAATGACATAAGTACTTCTTATATATCTTGCAGTATCATAATTTGTTATAGATCAACTTCTACTTGACGCTAAGTGTCTAGTAATGCCTTACAATGATTTCTCCCACATTTGCCCCTAACATATATTCTAATTCACATATAAGGGTGACCCCACAATAGTGGGTTACACTTTTTTAGACATGCTAATTTTTTTTGAAATAACACATTTTTAATAAAATATGATGATTTAAGCCTTGAGAGGTTCCATTTCAAGGAATTAATTACAAATGGTTATCTCAAAGCCTCTTAGATAAGAAAAACATTGATATAACATTTATACTCCTCATTCATACCTACAATGGAGTCTCATTTGCACCTATTAAAATGATGACATAAAATCACTTCGACTTTATCTTTTGGTAGATCAAAAGAATCCATTTGAAAAACCTATCTATTTAGTAAGGTACTACTAAGAAAATCCTTTCCAATGATTATAATTTTAATATATATTAAGTTTTTAATGACTTTGTATTTTAGTTTTACTAAATATAGATATTTCACCATATATCTACCTCTATGTTTGATGCTTATGAAAAAATAGTAAATTAGAGAATTTTTTTTATAAAAAATATCTATGCCCTAGGTATTGAAGTTCTCTTTCTATAAAAAAACATAAAAATAGAATTGGACAAATACATGACAAGTTATAAGCTATGTAGTCAAGGTATGTCAAATTTACAGTTTAGTCAACTTTAAATGGTAATAAAATAAGAAATAATTATGATAATGTCGTCAAACCAATTGCATACCCTCTGTATGGATGTTAAAAAACTAAATTCAAAAGAATCACATTGATAACTATTTTAGAAAAAAAGTTATGATCTATGAAAATAATGTAACTCTTTGAAAATGACATTTTCAACAACATACCAGTTTTCATGGGAGAAAGAAAAAACCATTCAAGTCAATTCAAAAATAAAAATAAATTTTTTTTTTAGAATCCAGACAGATAGTCTTAAAAGACTCTAATTTACTTTATCTTCTGATTTCAAATTGTTTAACGACAATATGAATCTAAGTTCGATTTTTTTTTCAAAATGTAGAGTTTAGTGTCCATTCAAGCAAAAAAGTGTAACCCACTATTGTGGGTTCACCCATAAGATAATTAATTATATACATACCCTAAACAACATTCAAATTGCCCTCTCCATGATACTTGAAGATGTATACATATTTAATCAGCTATTAAATAATCTAATTACAATGGTAGAGTGGTTTACAAGGTGAATATCATAGTGGATCCTAAAATAAAAGGAAAAGTAACAGTTAGGGCTATTATAGGTTGCAAAAGAGGTATCATCACAATAAAGCATAGGGGCACAATAAGTGAACATGGTAAGGAAAGAGGTTCACAACATTTCTGTGATCCTAATCTAATAATAGGAGGGTATGAATCAAAGAGTGAGAGGGTATGAATCAAATAGAACAAACATTGAAATTCTAAAATCTAATAAAAATAGAACAATTAAGCACAAGGAAAGGTGGATCCAAACCTAATAAAACTAAAATGAAAGGGTATACAATTAAAAAAAATAGAACAATAATTGTAATGTAGATAGAAGGGTAAATCCCAAGAACAAAATCTTAGGGGGTGTAGGAATGAAAAAGAATAAAATGTCTCTTTTTAAAGAAATTTGTTTTTATGAATATGAGAAGCAATACAATCCAATTAACCTAATTTAGAGCTATGATAAAAATATGACCTAATAGAAAAATTAGAAATTTAAGAATGGAAGTGCTTTGGTAAATTTAGAAGCATTGATAAATAGTTTTTCGTTGTAATTCAAATGGAGCAATCTCTTAAATTTATATTGAGAATGAGCCAAGAAGAGACATGTCCCTTCATAGGAGATGTCTATTCATTATTTTATATATATATATATATCTTGAGTCATTATTATATACATCTTATATATACTAAATATATATATACATATCTTCACTAGTATTGACTCATAGTGTTTATTTGACTTAAGCTACAAAACATCAACAATATGAAATTGGAAACAATCATTACTTTTTTATTACAAAGATTATAAAATAAAATAAAAATATGTTTTTCAACACTATTAGGTAGTATATCAAATACAATATTGCAAATGTTCAAACATATTTAAATTTTAAAATAAAAATCAGAGTTTTAAAAATTTTATATGATAAAAAGTAAAATTTATAAAAATCTTATATAGACTTAAATGGTTATATGAATATATATAAGTAGTTCAAGGAGAATTGTGATAATATTTTAATAATTATTAAATATTATTTATATAAAATATATATTATTAAAATTAACTTGATTGATTATACGATTATATTTAAATATTTTAAAGAGAATTGTGATAAAAAATTTAATAAACCATCAAGTAATATTTTTATATTTTTTCAGACAAAATATGTCTTTATGTTTAAAAACAAAAGAACCGTCAAATTTAAGCGCATTCACCATTAACAATACGAGAATCCATTTCCAGTACACTTAATAACTCACTCCCATTTAAGTACTATTACTCTTGTCAAAATGACCCACCACGTGCATTTTTAAGATATCAATAACAATATGATTTTTTATTCAGATATTTAAAGTGATTTGATTGATTATTTAATTTATTTTTTATTGGTTAAAATAGAAGAGTGAGTACAAGAAGCAGCAAGCGTGATTCGGTTGATTACTTTCCTTGTGCTATAAAACATTCAAAGTCAACATCATTAAATTGGTAGTTTTTGGCACTTTGTCAACCTTAACCGACTGTTTAGTCATCACTTATTATTATAATTAATATGACCATTCTTGTCCTTACCATGCTCATGAAACCTCCATCTTATATTCCTTGGCTACATTTTGGCTCTTTTTGTCCTCTTTATAAAGAGATAGAACCTTGTAAGATACAAGATAATAATATACGTTTTATGAAAATTGTACTTTAATTAAGACTATGTGTGGCTAGTTTAGTATTTATTATTATATTTAGATGAAGTTTATATGAATAAGTTTTAGGTAATCTACTTTGGTAATATTCTAATTCAATTATATTTAGATGAAGTTTATATGGATAAGTTTTAGGTAATCTAATTTGGTAATATTTTAATTCAATTATAATTTATTATAAAATTTTATTTACTTAACTTTTAATCGATATCATTATAGAATTTATTAATTCATTCATTATCAAAAAAATCGATATTTTTTAAAGTATATACCTTCTTTTTACAAAAATCAAATTTTCTATTATTGTCAAAAGCTTCAATATTTGATTGATTCTTTCTATTCTCTTTTCATCTTAACATTCTATTTATTAAAAATCAATTCAACTTTGTTAGGAGCTTCAACTATTTAATATTCATCTACTTTTATTAGTGTTGTCTTCTTCCTTTCTTTTCATATCTTTATATGTATTTATTCTTTGTACTTACATGCATGCATGCATACATACATCATGCTTATGTGTGCATATCTATTAATTGAATTTTTCATATTGACTATCTTTCTCTTAGATTTTTCTTGATTTTACAAGTCTATAATATTAATGCTCTTATATAAATCGTAATGCTTCAGTTTGTTGTTATTATATAGATACACACACTTTCTCTTCACATTTAAACAATTTCATAGATTGCTTTATTTTATCATTAATACACATACTGCTTAGTTTTCTTTGTGAATTTTAATCATCAAGGTTCATATATTTATATATTTTAATATGCTTTAATTCCTCTCCATCAATGTTACTATTTCTTATTTTAACACTCACTCTTGTTCAAATTTTATTGTGTTATTTGCATGTTTTACTTTTATAATTGCTCTATTATTATTTCATTCCTCTCTGTTCTCTACTCTTGTTGATATATTTTAAAGTCATAAAAATCTGTTGACCTTTCTTTTTCACTCTCTCTCCTATCTTCCCTAAATATCTCCTCCAAAGTTTGAACATAATCCTTTCGCAATTGCCTCCAGTCACTCACCTGCTGGAAAATTGCTTACACAATTTAATCCAAAAACTCTACAAAATATATACATGTTATTTTTTATTTTATTTTATTTTAAACATTTTATATTATTCTAACAAATTGTGTCCAACCATGTAATGTGTAATACACAGGTGCCCTTGTACATAACGGCCCAAGTGCTGGCTTCAATCTGCGCATCGTTTGCACTGAAGGGAATATTCCATCCGTTCATGCACGGCGGCGTGACAGTTCCGTCAGGATCCTACGGCCAGGCCTTCGCGCTGGAGTTCATCATCTCCTTCAATCTCATGTTCGTCGTGACAGCCGTCGCAACGGACACGCGTGCAGTTAAATCCTTTTATTCCTTTTTCCCTCCTCATTATTTCTACACTCCAAGAAAATGATTCAATTTATTCCTGTTTCCCTCCTCATTATCCAAGAACGATTCAACTTAATCACGTTGCAACAAATGATAATAATACAGGTGGGTGAGCTGGCGGGCATCGCAGTTGGTGCAACAGTCACACTCAACATACTCATTGCAGGGTAAGTGGAAAAGGAAAAACAAGTCAGACAGGATTAGGTATTTTGGGTTGGAAGGAATATAATTGAAAATGGAAATCATTGAAAGTTCAGACAAATCAGAATCGGGTATAATAATTGAGTTGATTTTGTTGTATGATTGTATGAATGTGTGGGTGTGCAGTACAAACAGCGGGGCATCAATGAACCTAGTGAGGACATTAGGGCCGGCCATAGCAGCAAATAATTTCAAAGCAATATGGGTGTATGTGACGGCGCCCATAACGGGAGCCCTGGCGGGTGCGCTTTGTTATACTCTTGTTCGTATTGAAGGCGATGGCCCTCGACCCGTTGCCAGCTTCAGGAGAGGGAGATCCGAATCAAACATTTAAACCTAAACTTACTTTCTCACATTTCTTATCTACTCTACTCTCTTTATCTTGTGCTTTGCAATGAAGCATAAAACGTGGAGCTTGAATTTTTGTTTTATATATATTTGTGGCAATATGTTTTTTGTATTAGATACAGTAAAACAAGGGTACTACCTATCCCTTGATATTTGTGGCATTATGTTATGTGAAAAAAAATATGTAAAAAGGAGATATATATATTGTGGGAGTAATAAATTATATTTATGTTTGTGAAAACATATTATGTAAGGAGAAAGTATGCTGCGTGTGAGGGAATGCTCTCCCAGGTACCTTATACTTTGTGGTGGTGTGAATTGAAGTACATTTTTTTTAAAAAAAATAGAGACTTAGTGGATTAAATCAAAGAGTGTCTTGTGTGGTTTGAATGGAAGGGCTGAGTGTGCTGGTTATGTTAGTTTGTATCTTTTTTGGGATTGAAATTTTCATAAATGGTTTCAATATAATGATTAAAGTTGATTGGTTATTTATTATTGATTGTATTAGCTATGTTAGTTTCTATTTTTTTTAGTGATTCATATATTTAATATAATTATTAAAGTTGATGAGATTGTATTGGTTATGTTAGTTTCTATCTTTTAGTGATTGAAATTTGTATATATAGTTTTAATAAATGATTAAAGTTGATTGGTCATTTATTATTGATTGTATGTGAATGAATGAGACTGTTGTGTTAGTTTCTATTTTTTAGTGATTGGAATTTCTATATTTAGTTTTAATTAACTATCAATGTTGGTAGATTATTTATTATTGATTGTATGAGAATGTCGAATAAGATTGTTATATTAGTTTCTATCTTTTACTGATTGAAATTCTTATATCGACTAAAGTTGGTTGATTATTTATTATTGATTGTATGTGAATGAACAAGATTGTTATATTAGTTTCTAACTTTTAGTGATTGGAATTTTGGTATTTAGTTTCAATATAACGATTAAAGTTGGTTGATTATTTATTATTGATTGTGTGCGAATGAATGAAAATGTTATGTTGGTTTCTATTTTTTAGTGATTGGAATTCTCATATTTAGTCTTAATTAACAATCAAAGTTGGTCAATTATTTATTATTGATTATATGTGAATGAATGAGATAGTTATATTAGTTTGTATCTTTTACTCATTGAAATTCTTATATCGACTAAAGTTGGTTGATTATTTATTATTGATTGTATATGAATGAACAAGATTGTTATATTAGTTTCTAGCTTTTAGTGATTGGAATTTTGGTATTTAGTTTCAATATAACAATTAGAGTTGCTTGATTATTTATTATTGATTGTGTGTGAATGAATGAAATTGTTATATTGGTTTCTATCATTTAGTGATAGGAATTCTCGTATTTAGTTTCAATATAATGAATAAAGTTACTTGATTATTTATTACTGATTGTATGCCAATGAATGCGATTTATATGTTAGTTTTTATCTTTAAGTTGCTTGATTATTTATTATTGATTGTATGTGAATGAATGAGATTGTTATGTGAGATCTTTATCTTTAAGTTGCTTGATTTGATTGTATGTGAATGAATGAGATTGTTATGTTAGTTTTTATCTTTGAGTTGCTTTATTATTTATTGTTGATTGCATGTGAATGAAGGAGATTGTTATGTTAGTTTCTATCTTTAAGTTTCTTGATTATTTATTATTGATTGTATGTGAATGAATGAGATTGTTATGTTAGTTTATATCTTTTACTCATATGAAATTCTCATATTTAGTTTCAATGTAACAACTAAAATTGTTTGATTATTTATTATTGATTGTATGTGAATGAATGAGATGGTTAGTTTGATAGAAAGTTTTTTGTTTTCAAAATTAATAATATAAATTTTTAAAAAATTGTTTGAGAATTAAGATTTTTTTAAAAAAATATTTTATATTCTTGTCCAAATCTTTTATTTATGCTTATTTTTTTCATTTCAGCTCTTGTTTTAGTTTTTCTTATCTTAGTGCATTGATATGTGCTCAATTAATAAATTAATTTTTACCAATGATAACACTTGATTTTTTTCATTTTTAAAATAACCACAAATTTTATAAAGTTTCAATTTATATTTTTGAATTTTTCAAATTTAAAAAAATATTATAACTTTTCTTGTTGTATACAATGTTAATAATTTATTTATTTCTTTACTCTTTTTAATTTCTTTTATGTTATGCTTCACTCTTTCACTTTGACTTGTGTTATTTTTAGATATGTTTGTAATCTCATTCAATATTCTATATTTATTTTTATGATGGACAACAAACCACATTTGAATCTAAAAGTTTATAAACATCTTTATGCATTGAGAAATGCCGTGTTTAATAATTAATTTAGAAGTAATATTTATTATTATTTTTTTAAAGTTATTTTATTTCTAAAATAAGAAATTGAGTTTCATTTTATGGAGTTTGGTTGAAGGTTTTCTTAAAGAACAATTAGTTAGTTGTTAAAGATATTTTTGGCATGGATAGAATAATTGATGGAATTTTAGATTGCTAATAAGATCAAACAATTATTCTTTTAAGTATAATTTTTTGTTATTTAAAATATTATGAGAAGTTATTTTCATTACAATAAAATACCATATCATTAACTTTATATATTTGTCACCATATTTTAAAATATTAAAATCTATTAGATTAACAAAATTAATTTTAATTGAAATTATAATTATAAATGTTTAATGGCTTTCATGACCAAAGTTTAGGTCAATTATTAATGTTTTAGCTTGCGAGAATATATTTAAACTAATTAGTTATAAGTGATAATGAAAATAAAAGTCAACTCATATTCAATTTTAGATTAATGTAATTATATTTATGTACATAAATAAGTATAAATTAGTCTAAGATGATTACTCATAGTTGAAGATTAATAATTAATAATTTATAATGGTTAGTTTAGAAAGTAAATGTAATAGAATGGTGATTTCTAATTTGTTCACTTAAAATTAAAAACTTAGAACTAGTGTCTTTCTATTAGTGTAATAATCTAAAATTTTGTGTAGGATATCTACCTTATAAAAGACAAGTGATAAGTTCACCTACTAAAATCCTTTCTAATAATCTCTAGGATTTTATCTTGAAACTATGTCTAATGTATAATTATCTTTTTCAAGAATTGGAGATTAATAGTACTAATGAGTACCTTATGAGGTTGTCATGTGATTGAGATAGAAGGGAATTGCAACTTGATTGACTCCTTGAAAATTAAACAATATTGAAAATAGAAGGCAAATATATAAGATGAAGATTCTATACTTTTTATTACACCAAATCAGAGTGCATTACTATTAAATTAGTCCAATTCTTTAAAATGATGTACTTTTAGACATTCCTAGGAGATGGTGATAATGAGTGCATTGAATTCTCTAAATGCTAGCACATAATATCAAATCACACTAAAATTGCATTCAAGTCAACTTATGATAAAAAGGTAAAGGTTGCTAGTCATCCAAATTTAAATTTTAAATTTTAAAGAGGGATAATGATAAGTTCTTGCCTATGAGGTTTCTTTTGTGTCTATTGACTTGTCCTAGATTTGGATAGAAACTAAATCTAGTTGGTAAACAACTATAAGAGAGTACATGAATATATTAATGATGAATAAACAAATAAAATAAATGTATAAGAATGTATGTAAGTGGATATGATATAACTAGATGTCTAAAAATATGAATTTTTGTAAATGTGTCAAAAATCTAGAAGAATGAATCTAATTCTACACAATATTGCATGATTTGGCATTATATACACATATCAAAACACAACATCAAAATATACATAAAAATAAATAATTAATTGTATAGATATACAGACTCACCATACAATAGAATAATATCATTATAAAATTATTATACGTACAATAAATGAATGAATGATTATATAAAAGAAAATTTAACAATAATACCATACTTAATGTTCGTACTTCATTTAAATTTTATTATTTTTACCTACATCCACATTGAGTTATTGATCATTTTTCATTTGACTTTTAGTATTTGATTATGCTATAAATTTTGATCTATGGGTCTGATTGACAAATTGTTTGAAGAATAAAAATCTTGTGAAATACTCTATCAAGCTATAAATTTTTGTATTAGTTACAACAATTTTTTTGGCCCAAAAATGCCTCTAAGGCCTTCAAACTTGACTTTGAAAATTCCAAAAATAAAAGCTTTAATATCTTCAAATCTAGACATGAACTTGCAATGAAAATTTACCAGCATGCTTATTTAGCCAATCCTTAGCTTTGGGAAAAATTTAGGACCAACTCATGCTCAAATGTAAACTTACAATACATAGGAACCTTATGTGATTACAAGGTTGATATACTATTTTCAAAACATTCTCTCAATTATTGAGCACCCTGCAAGATAAAAGGGAGTATCTACACCATAATTTAATCGCTAGGGGCCATGAGGCCCATATACTTCAAATACCATCCAAACTTCTCTTTGCTCACAACTTAAGTTAAATAATCTGCAACACTCATCATAATATAGATACCTTAACCAACTTCACATTGTCATACTCAATCATAGATCTCTAAATACTATTGAACATCAATGTGCTTGGTCCTAACATGAAATGTTCAGTTCTTAGCTAGAAAAATATCACTTTGTCTATCACAATAAACTATCATTACACCTTGTTTTAATCTAATATTTTATTGTAGTCTCTCAAGACAAATGGCTTCTTTTCAAGCATGGGTAGCTACCATATACTTAGATTTAGTAGTGGACAAAGAAACCACACCATGTCACTTACTCATCCAACAAGTTACAACACCAAATAAAGAAAGCACATAAGCATTGGTGGATATCCTACTACATGTAGCCTATTTAATCCAAATCCAAATAGACATGATAGCAAGGGAAATATTATTTCCTATTAAATTACCACATGATAACACAAAAAATATTGTACAGGTACTTTGCGAATGTATGAATGCTCTTTGAATTGCATTGTAATGAAATCTACCAATATTAGACATATATCTAGAAATAACTCCCACTAGTTGGGCAATGTTTGGTCTAGAGCATACCATAGGATACGCCAAACTTCCAACTATTCTCTGGTCATATCTTCTATCTTTGATGGGGATGTAGGACAATATGAAGAACGTAGCTTTGTTACAACTGTTAAAGGAGTACATAATGGTCTATAATAATCCATGTTAAACTCTTGTAAGCATAATTACCATACTTACTCTAGCCTAGCCATAGATTTTCATTCACTCTCTCTCTTCTAATTTCCATCCCAAGAATATGTTTAGCTACACCAATATATTTCATTTCAAATTTACTTGAAAGATGAGACTTTAGTTTCAAAATTATTCCTTTCCACTAATCACTAAATAATATATCATCAACATA
Source organism: Chamaecyparis obtusa (assembly GCA_027943335.1). Classification (NCBI taxonomy): domain Eukaryota; kingdom Viridiplantae; phylum Streptophyta; class Pinopsida; order Cupressales; family Cupressaceae; genus Chamaecyparis; species Chamaecyparis obtusa. The sequence goes on along the minus strand of BSBK01000518.1, from coordinate 2,354,027 downwards.
TAATCTAATCTGCAAAAAATGATCATAATCAAATTTATAACAAACACAATGATCTAATTTAGAACAAAAAAATACCAAAATCAATGTACATATGTAGAAAATATTTAGTAGTACGTTCTAAGACTCTATTTGGGGCCATACAAATATTTCTTCAATTTACAAACCAAATTACTCTTACCTTTCATCACATAATAGTATGGCTACATGTTATATAAATATCCTCCTCCAAATCAAATTTGAAGGAAATCCAACATTTAATCATAAGAAAAATAAATAGAAAGAAAAAGTGTAATGGATGTTAGTTTTGCATCAATATGATCTAAAATATCTCACCATAATCAACACCCTCAACTTGAGAGTAGACTTTTGCAACTAGCATTGCTTTGTACTTTTCAATACCTCCATTTGAACCAATCTTTTTTTTAACACCCATTTACAACCAATAGTTTCTCATCCTTCAAGGAATGGTACAAGATCTCATTTATCATTATTTTTAAAAACTTATGTTTCTTCATCCATAACAATCTTTTAAGATTCTATAAATCATTCATACCTAATGCCTCTTTTACATATCTAGGTACATCCATGTTAGTATTAAAAGAAGAAATACATCTCTAATCATTAGGTGAATACTTTTTGGGTGGTTTTTTATGCCTTCTACATAAATTCAAAAAATATGAGTTGGAGGTTCTTCCTCTTCTTCTAAAGATTCAAAGCTAGATGAGCTCTCCTCAACTTCCTATCTATCTAAGAGTCTCAATTCAACTTTCTTAGGTGCAAAATGAACTTGAATCACATCTTATTGTATAGTTTTTTATAGTTGCAATGTATCAAAAAGGGATCTTAGTTTCTCTAAATATAATATTTCTATTATATGTTACCTTATGTTTAACAAGATCCCAAAGATTATATTGTTTCACACCATAAATGTACTAACTGAAGATACATTTCATAACCTTGTTCTCCAACTTTTTTTTCTTCTCCTTTGGCACATGTGCACATAGCTCACAATCAAAATCTCTAAGATGTCATAATGAGGGTTTATAGCCTAACCATGCCTACATAGGAATTTTATCAACAAGCACTGATATAGGAGACTTATTAGTCAAATAATAAGAAGTGACAATAACTTCAGCCCAAAAATTTTGTTCTATACTAGAACCACTCTTCATACTCCATCTATCCTTATTTATCAAAAGATTCTCTAACATGCTTATAGTACTAAATCTATAAGGTCAAGAGATCATCATTCATGTGCTAGAAATTTTCTATGGCTGGACAAACATGATTTTCCATATTCACCGGGAACTTAATGTGTAGTTTTTGATGTTACCTATAGAGTGCCTCGTAGAAAGTTACCATCTTCCTTTGAAATTATGTGAGTATCATTAGGAAAAGGTGTTGTACACCTAGCATAATATTTGTAAAATTATATTTAATTATTATGTTTGTTACAACTAGGAGCACCTAGATGGGCGTGCATCATGTAGATATTCCTTGGAGATTCTATTCTTGGGGCCACTTGATGATTTGCATTATAACATTGGGATATTATTTTATGTGGGTGTCACATTGGGATATGATGTTGTATATTATTTAATATTGGGGAAAGAAATTTAATAAAGTGAAAACTTACTACCCAATATAAAATGAGGGAATTAATGGTAATTTGTGTTAACATAGTTTTGTCACACATGGTTTTACTTTAACAATAGATTTATTTTATGTGAGCTTGTGTTTATAACATCAAACACATGTTAGTGGTTTGGATTGGCTAGCAGATTGGGTTGTCATTATTGTATCTTTATGAAGGTTGCATTTGCAAAGCATGTCATGAGATGCGTGGATACATGCTTCGACACATGAGAATGCATTTAAGGGATTGATATTTCAAGAGTATTTTGTAACTTTTTAATTCATTTGTGTTTATTTATGGTTGACTAATACAATGGAGTATAGATTCTTTTGGAGGATAGATTTTTCTTCGTGAGGATTTTCTAGGGTATATCTTGTGTTATCTAGTGGCTTGTCTATTTGATATTTTTATTATGGTAATTTTGTAAGCTTGTATGCATGCTTGTCTCTCATGAGTTATGTAGAAAGTGAATTAAACATAATTGGGTATATGGATGATTTCCTAACAAGTGGTATCACATATTTCATGGTTGATTTGGAATTATAGCCATAGCTTGAGTGGAAAAGGTACAAAGTTGAAGCCATGGATATGCATGAAGGATTTGGTACATTTTCAAGGTATTGAACACATATGAAGGTTGTTTTATTACAAATATGAGGGTTTTAGGTTTGTTGTTATAAAGGGTTGTTTGAAGATTTGGGGCTTGAGAAATATCTGGTCAAATGGGTTTTATGTATATACATTTAAAATGAGGCTTTTTTAGGGGAGTTTGTAAAAATAACCTCTTGGGAATATAAAAAACCTCACCATTGGATCCAAGTTGGTTGATCAATGAATATTGATATGAAATTTGACCTTCTTTTGGAGAAAGTTTTTGGTAGGCTGTTAAATAACTGAGAGGGGGGGTGAATCAGTTAATTCCAGTTATCCTACAGTCCCAAAACTCCCATGGATATATTTTCAAACTTCTCAATCAAATTATCAACTTGGTAAGCTATCAATAATAACTTTATCTTCATCTACCGATTGGCAGTAAATTCAATACTGTATTTACCGATCTGACAAGTTATGAAATGTGTAAAGTAAAATTGTAATCCAATCACATCAAATACACAAACACATAAATTTTTAACGTGGAAACCCTATTAGGGGAAAAACCACCTAGGACTGGTAACCCAAAATAATTCACTCTTCTGAAGTGAGCTTGGTTAGGAGCCAACCCTGTCAAAGGTTACAAAACACACTACAAGGTGTGACTTGGTTAGAGGATTTATCACTAACAGTTCTCCCTTGACTAGCATTCACTATGGGGTCAACAAGAAAATAATCAACATTCATTGAATGTCATATTGAAATACAAAAAGACTGTTAAGTCCACTCGGTTAAGAGATTTTATTGTAATAATGGTTAAACTGATACAGTAATGATCTGATTCAAATACAACTTAGATTTTTAGATTTTTAGATCTATGCTAAGCTCAAAATACCTCCTCTAATCAATATTCAATTTAATCCTTCATATCCTCTAACTTATTCAACTCAGTGAATAATTCTCTTATGCTCGGTAATGTTTGTAGTTCAACTTGGTTCTATCTTCAACCAGTTTGATCAGAGGTACATGAAAATAGTTCTTTCACATGAATTCTCCTGCAGTGTCAATAATCCTAGACTCAATAATGAATCTCATGTCTCCTTAAGTAGACAACATAAACTATTTTCTTTTCAGCAGTTGGATTTTGCCTCTTAATCTTCATCATTCATTTTACCACTTTAACCTTCCTAGGTAGTTGTGTCTATAACATGTTTCATCCTTCTTCATCCAATCAATCTTGAATTTTGTCAGTCATTAGATCATCATAAAAAACTTTATCTTTTACCTCAAAATCATAAGCAAATGTCCAACTCATCAAGTCAGTCGGTTGTTATAAACTTTATTTGTTTCTTTCACTTGGTCAATACTAGAATTTGTTGGTGAATAGCTACTCAGTTAATACTATACTTGGTATACACTACACTAGCTCAGTGTATATAGAAATATTCAATTACCGACCATATAAACTTGTTCATTTCTGATCTTAAATACATAACAAAATCATGTAATACAATCAAGTCAACAACATGATGTCATATACTCGTCAATAAGTTACCCAATGTATACCATAGCTATATCTTTCATATCCATCTCATCTTCATGTAGATATCTCATTCCTTTACCATTTTCTTCTTCAGATGTTTGTAACTATCATGATAAGTATAGTCAAAACTAGTTGACATTAATGACAATACATTGACTGATTTAATTGCCTTACATATCACTTTAGTAGCTTGGTGACCTCTAATCACTGTCTTTCACTTGTTCATTCATTACATCAAGATATTCAATTAGTTGTAGGTGTAATCACCAAAAATTGGACAAGATCATTTAAGTGAGAAATCAAGGCAAAAATCAATACAATTAAATGCAATTAAATCAAATCAAGTCAAAATCAAAGATAAATTGCAATTGAACCCTAATCCAAATTTAATTGAAAATCAAAAGCCTTTAAATTAATTTAAACCTAATAAATCATGATTAATCAATAAATTGTACAATTAATCTAATTAATTGTATAGTTCAAATTAAATCAAATTAACCCATTTAAGGGGTACACATGGCTAAACAAATTAAATAAATTCAATTAATTAATTCCTATTTTGTCTCAACCACAAAATGGGAGGAAAATGAATCAACCAATAGGAATTGATGACCAAGCTCACATGGATCAATCCTAAATTGAATCTCTATCACTCACTTGGAGAATGCATCTTGTCCACTCATTTTGTCTTCTTGTCCCAAGCTTTGAGGACAAAATATTTAAATGGTCTCCAAAGGTGGAACCATGGACTTAACTCAAACTTAATCATGATCAACTCAACTGCACCCCCTACCCTTGCCAAAATCTATAAAAGCAAGGCATAATTCAATCAATAATCATCCACAAATCTGAGAATAGCATCAAACCTCTTGCAAATTAGAGCTAGAAAGGAAAATTTAGAGCTAATTAGTTGTATTTTTTTTTGGAATTGAACTTTTAGTATTGTTTATCATTCATTCTCATTTTAGGACTGTCACTAATGGAAGCTTGCTGAGAGCTTTGCATTAGCATCCTTAAATAGAGATCCATAGAGTGCTTAATTGTCAATTCTTTGCTTAATTAGATTTCTATTTGTGGTAATTTAGTTGTTATTTTGAGTTATTGATGATACTAACCCTATGAAGGTACTTTTTCTAGTAAATAGTAGGTTATCAGTCTCTCCCTTTGGCATTAATGGAAACACAATATGAAATGTGCCATAGAATACCAAACATCTATTCTATAACTCTATAGGTAAATGCAGTAGCTCAGTAAGCTCTCCCTAGCTTATTCATTTAATATTTTTAATCACTACACAACATTCCATGCACACTCTCCTTGCAGATTTGATCTTCTTCTCTCCATTTGCTTCTTTATGATTCTTCTCTCCCACTGGATAAATATTTCATTAATTCTTCTCTCCCTTTGACAAAAATGCCAAAAATAATAAACAACTCTGTAGTAGCCAAAATATTATCTCCGGTGTTCGGCTCAGATCAAGTACCTTCATGTACTGATATACAGTGTTCTTTGTTCTAGCTATCACAACCTTAGGAAACCTAAAGTGTGAACAATATGCATCAACATCATTTGATATTATGATAAAGTATAGGTTGCTGCAACTTCCTAATCACCTTAGTGACTGATAGACAGGGGATCGACCCCTAGTCTAGTCCTCAAGTACTCAAATGTATCCTTAGGTAAGGGTTTTTTAAATATATCTGCAAGTTGTTCTTTTGATTTTACAAACTCCAGTTTCACTTGCTTTTCTTGTACTTATTTCCTCAAGTAGTGATACTTTATGGATATGTGCTTGGTCTTTGCATGCATTACTGGATTCTTAGAAATGTTTATAGCACTTGTGCTGTCACAATATATTATCACTGGATCAATGATCTCTTCATTCATCCCTTTCAAAAGTTATTTTATCCATGCAACGTTTGAACAATTAGTAGCAAAAACAACATATTCTACTTTGGTAGTGGACTGAGAAATGCATCCTTATTTCTTTCGTATCCAAGTAACTAATCTTTCTCCCAAGAAGAATGCTCCATCGGTAGTGCTCTTTTGGTCAGCAATGTTTCCAGCCCAATCTGCATCGATGTAAACTTGTAGTTCAAAATTAACCTCTTTCTTGTACCATAAACCATAGTTCTCTATATTTTTCAAGTATCTTTGAATCCTCTTAACAACATTCATATGTGATTCCTTAGGATTAGCATAAAATATTGCTACAATCCCAACTGCATGTGCAATATCCAGTCTACTATGCACAACATACATCAATTTACCAATCATTGATTTGTATAGCATTTGATTTACCTCGGTTGACTGATCATCCTTTGTTAATTTGCATCCTCTGACCATCGGTGTACCAACCGGTTTTGAATCTTCCATTCCAAAGGTCTTCAACACTTCTTTGATGTATTTTGATTGAGTAATGAATATCCCTTCACTTTGTTGTAGAATTTGCAAACCAAGAAAAAATTTAATCTCTCTGAACATTGACATTTCAAATTCTTTTCTCATTTCATCAAAAAATGATTTGCATAGATTATCATGTCCTCCAAATATGAAATCGTCAACAAAAATTTTAGCAATAAGAATCTTGTCGTCAGTTTCACCTTTCAAATATAAATTGTTGTTGTCACTTGTTCTAACAAATCAAATGCTAATAAGATATGAATGAAATCTTTCATACCATGATCTTGGTGCTTGTTTAAGTTCATACAGTGCTTTTTGCAACTTACATACTATGTTTTTATTTTATTTGGATCAACAAAACCTTCAGGTTGTTCAATGCATACCTCTTCCTCAAGTATCTCATTCAAAAATATAGATTTGACATCCATTTGATATACTTTGAATCCTTTGTAGGTAGCATATGCAAGTAATATTCTAACTCCTTCAAGTCTTGCAACTGGTGCAAAAGTCTCACCATAATCAATTCCTTCTTCTTGTGCATACCCTTTACATACAAGTCTTGCCTTATTCCTAGTGACTTCACCATTTTCATTCAACTTGTTTTTGAATATCTATTTGGTTCCAATAACATTCTTACCATTCGGTCCAGGTACCAATGTCCATGTTTTGTTCTTCAATATTTTCTCAATTTCCTCATTCATTGCTTTAATCCATTCATCATTTTCAAGTGCATCTCTAACATTTTTAGGTTCAAATTCACAAACTAAACATGTGATATTTCTCAACTTACTTTGTGTCATCATGCCAGCTTGCTTGTCACCAATAATCTGATTCTATGGATGGTGTCTCCTCACAAATTTTGCTAACACTTTCTCTCTTCTTTGTTCATCATTTGGTGTAGGATCAAGATCTTCCTCGATAACTATTTCTTGATTCTTGATCTCTATAGTTTGATGCTCGGTGTTGTTATCCTATTGCTTAGTGATTTCAGCCTATTGCTCAGGTAGAATGTTAGGTATCTCAATGTATGTGAATCTACCGTAGTCTTCTGGTTCCTTTTTTCTTTCTTCATCATTTTTCTCAGCAAACTCATCAACCCTCACATTTGCACTTTCAATCATTTTGTTAGAAATCTTATTCAAACATTTGTAAGCTTTTCTTTTAGTAGAATATCCTAAGAATATTCCTTCATCACCTTTTGAATCAAAATTTAGATTTCCATCATTTTCAAAATGTAACATCTACTTCCAAATATTCTGAAACAACTTACATTCGGTGTGTACCCATACCATAACTCATAGGGTGTCTTGTTTGAATCTTTCTTCAGTTGTACTCGATTCAATGTGTATACAAAAATAATAATAGCTTCTCTCCAGTACATTGGTGCAACATATTTTTCAATCATCAGTGTTCCAGCATAATCAAATATGGATCTATTCCTCCTTTCAGCAATTCCATTCTGCTGTGGTGTTCTCGGTGCAGAAACCTGTCTTGTAATTCCATGATCATTACAAAAGTTAGTGAACTCATCAGAAATAAATTGACCACCTCTATGTGATCTTAAGCATTTTAACTCTTTTCCACTTTAGCTTTATACCATTTAAACATCTTGAAAGCTTCAGATTTTTCTTTCAAAAACATAACAGTCATAATCCTAGAGTAGTCATCAACAAATAAAATAAGATATCTGTCACCATAATAACTCTGAGTTCTCATAGGACCACAAAAGTTGGCGTGAACCAACTCCAAAATATCTTTACATGAATAGGTCTTGCTCTTGAAACTAGATTTTGACATTTTTCCCATTTGACATTGTTTACACATGACATGGTTAGGTTTAGATAAGCTCGGTAAGCCTCTAACTTTTCTTTTCTTACTGATCTTAACCATGTCATCAAAATTCACATGACATAACCTTTTGTTCCATAATCACACATCTTTAGTTCTAGCCAATAAACAAGAAGTTTCAACATTGTCAAGATAGAATAGATTACCTTTTGATTGTTCACCAGTACCAACCAAATTTCTAGTCTCATCATAGATTTTCACCTTTCTATTTTCAAATGCAACTCAATGACCTGATTTATTCAGCAATTCTACACTCAAAAGATTATAGTTAAGTCCCTTCACCCAATATGCATTCTCACATCTAATCTTATTATTCAACAAGATATATCCTTTTCCTTTTACTAGACAAGGTGTATCATTTCCCATTTTAACAGATGCACCATTATAATGTTCAAGGTATTCAAATTTGTCTTCTTCACTAGTCATATGATGTGTACAACCACTATCAATAATCCATGTATCATTCTTGCTAATTTTAGAGATAAGTGTTGTTTCAACATACCTTTCTTCTTCTTTTGAATCTTCTTTCAAAGCTACAAATACTACCTCAATGTCTTCATCAGTGTCGGTATCAGTGTAATCATCATCATCTTCAACAAGGTAACATGCTTTCTTTCCTTTATCTTTGTAGTCTCGATTTCCTCTTTTGTCATACTTTCGGTTGCCTCCGTGATCTCGGTTATCTCTCCTGTCAAACTTTCTTTCATCGAATCGTTCATTGTCTTTGTCATCTTCTTTTTGGTTAGGACATCTAGCTACAATGTGACCAATCCCCTTACAGTTAAAACATACCAAAGGTAATTTCCCTTTGTATCTTCCTTTACCTTTTTGTAGTCTCCTAGCCATTAATGCTTTAAGTTCATCAAGTTCATCCTCATCACTATCACTGGCACCCTCATTTCTTATCATGTGTTTACTACTTGATTTACCAATTTTCAAGGACAACATAAATGTAGATTCAACTTTTGGAATAGTACTGTTATCATAGTTATTCAACTCAAAGGTAGTCAGTTTACCGATTAGGCTATCAAGTGTAAGAGTGTTACCTGGGGCTGATCATATTTCATGAATTGCAGAGATTCTAATAGCATAGATAGGAAACAAGGTTCTAAGAATTTTACTCACAACAATGTGTTCATCAATAATACCTCCTGCTCCTCGGATAGCATTGACAATTTCCTTGATTCGGTTGTTGTACTGTGAAATGTTTTCTGCTTCTTTCATCTTCATGTCATCAAACCTTCCTCTAAGACTCTCAACTCTTTCCCTCATCACATTCTCATCTCCTTCGTGAACTAGTGCAAGTTTGTCCCACATTTCTTTGGCAGAAGTACATGTCTTGATATCTTCAAATTCATTATCTGATAAGGAAGCAACAATCTCTATCATTGTCATATTATGTTCATGTCTATCTCTCAACTAATCAATAGTCAAAGGTCCAGTTAGTTTGATGTAAGCATTTATCAAGTAGAATACTGTAGATTCTCCAATTTCAGATTTATGCAGCTTCATTCTTCTTTTCCATGTCGATAAGTTGTCTTTGTTCAGCTTTGACACCTCTCTCTTATACATCTTGTGATCTTTAGCTTAAGTCCTTTAAACTTTCCTTCTAGGCAACCAAGGCTCTAATACCAATTGTTAGATAATTGAGAGGGTGGGGGGGGGGGGGGTGAATCAGTTAATTCCAGTTATCCTATGCAGTCCCAAAACTCCCAAATGTATATTTTCAAACGTTTCAATCAAATTATCAACTCGGTAAGCTATCAATAATAACTTTATCTTCATCTACCGATTGGAAGTAAATGCAATACTGTGTTTACCGATATGACTAGTTATGAAATGTGTAAAGTAAAATGCAATCCAATCACATCAAATACACATAACACATAGATTTTTAATGTGGAAGCCCTGTTAGGGGAAAAACCACCTAGGACTGGTAACCCAAAATAATTCACTCTTTTGAAGTGAGCTCGGTTAGGAGCCAACCCTGTCAAAGGTTAGAAAACACACTATAAGGTGTAACCTAGTTAGAGGATTTATCACTAACAATTCTCCCTTGAGAAAAATTCACTATGGGGTCAACAAGAAAATAGTCAACAATCATTGAATGTCATATTGAAATACAAAAAGACTGTTAAGTCCACTCGGTTAAGAAATTTTGCTGTAACAATGGTTAAACTAATATAGTAATGATTTGATTCAAATACAACTTAGATTTTCAAATTTTCAGATCTATGCTAAGCTCAAAATACCTCCCCTGATCAATATTCAATTCAATCCTTCATATCCTCTAACCTATTCAACTCAATGAATAATTATCTGATGCTCGGTAATGTCTGTAGTTCAACTCAATTCTGTCTTCAACCAGTTTGATTAGCGGTGCATGAAAATAGTTCTTTCACGCGAATTCTCCTGCAGTGGCAATAATCCCAAACTCAACAATGAATCTCATGTCTCCTTAAATAGACAACATAAACCATTTTCTTTTCATCTATTGGATTTTTCCTCTTAATCTTCATCATCCATTTTTCTGCTTTAACCTTCCTCGATAGTTGTTTCTATAACAGGTTTCATCCTTCTTCATCGAATCAATCTTGAATTTTGTTAGCCATTAGATCATCATAACAAACTTTATCTTTTACCTCAGAATCATAAGCAATTGTCCAGATCATCAATTCAGTCACTTTTTATAAAATTTATTTATTTCTTTCACTCGGTCAATACCAGAATGTGTTGGTGAATACCTACTCGGTTAATACTATACTCGGTATACACTACACTAGCTTGGTGTATACATAAATCTTCAATTACCAACCACATAAACTTGTTCAGTTCTGATCTTCAATACATAACAAAATCATGTAATACAATCAAGTCAACAACATGATGTCATAGACTCATCAATAAGTTACCCAATGTATACCATAGCCATATCTTTCATATCCATCTCATCTTCATATAGATATCTCATTCCTTTACCATTTTCTTCTTCAGATATTTGTAACTATCATGATAAGTACAGTCAAAACTAGTTGACATCAATGACAATACATTGACTAATTTAATTGCCTTACATATCAATTTAGTAGCTTGGTGACCTCTAATCACTATCTTTCACCTGTTCATTCATTCCATCAAGATATTCAATCAATTAGAGGTTAGCATAGGCTTTTTACAACACTTCTAGATTCATCTGAATTATCCAATGTAGAAGTGGTCAACATCTAATCTAAACCCTAAGATCGCTATTTATTTCCTTGATTCAATTATTTTTCTATCATTTTTTTTACTACAAGAGTGGCTAGGATTTTCTAGTGATGGTTGCAATGTCACCGCATAATTCAGAGTTGGTTGGGTTATGTAAAGAAGGAGAGATAAAATAGGGATGCTTTCTCAGCTATAGCATCTTATTGTATGACCATTACTGATGCATTAATTTCTATTATCTAAGAATTGTTCTTTCATGTTAAAATATTTCCAAAGAGAAATCAATGGATTTGAATTTCTAATGATTAGATTTTTTTAAATTGACTGCATTGTTTATTTAGGTGACTCCTCTTATTGAGGTTAGGACGACATGGTTACTATGGTAGAGTTTCATAATTTTTTCTTGCAACTTCAATGTCAAGTTGTGACAGCATTTTGTAATTTTCCCTTGGAAATTTTGCCCATTTTTCTCATCAACATCATTGATCGATGACACAATTTATTCAAAGCTGGAGGGTTCAATTGACATTGTCTATGAGTTTTATTAGTCTGAAGTACTCTTTTACTTTGATATTTAGTAAGGCATCAAAAAGATTCTTAATTGATATTTTTTTTGGATCTTCTCTAGGTTTTAATGGATGATTACTCTATTGTAGTGACATTTAGTAGTCTAAAATGAGTACCAACTATGTAGCCAACTTACGAGCATGGTTTCATTAATCATTTCAGGGAATTCTCCATCGAAAATGTCCCATGCCATAATTATTTATGTTGATAGAAAAGGATTTTTGTGTTGCCCATTTTTCATTACAATGTGAATTTGGTACATTTTTGCAAAATCTACCCCTTTTCCTAACTGACATTATTGACAATAGGACACAAGTTGACAACACATCATCTTTTTTGTAATAGATTTATGGAAAATATGTTGACAACACATCATCTTTTTCGTTAAAAAATAACTAAGTGTTCCCTTGGTAAGCTAATTCTTTTTAGTTTGTTGTTTTGATGTTTCCTGTGGACAATGTGGTGGATTTAAATCATTGTTGGAAGACTTTAATAAACACACAAACTAATAGAAATACTGGCATTTTATTAATAAATTGTTGATCTGATTGAAATTTTTATATTTAGTTTCAATATAGTGACTAAAGTTGGTTGATTATTTAGTATTGATTGCATGTGAATGAATGAGATGGTTAATGGGATACAAAGTTTTTTCTTTTCAAAACTAATAGTATAATTTTTTAAAAGAAATGATTGAGAAATGAGAACATTTTTAATTTAATACTTTTCCAAATCTTTCATTTTATGCTTAATTTTTTTCTTTTCAACTCTTGTTTTATTTTATCTTATTTGGATATGTTTGTAAGCTTGTTCACTATTTTCTATTTATTGTTATTATGATTGATAACAAAACACATCTAATCTAAAAGCTAGTAAATATCTTTATCGATCGCGAAATATTATTGTTTAGTAATCATTTTATCTTTTAACATTTATAAATTGAAACATACAAATTAATTATAAATTCTTTTTTCTTGAGAATGAATGAGATAATTAGTGGAATAGAAAGCAATTTTTTCAAAGTAATAGATTATTAATTTAAAAATTCTTTCTTTTATCAATAAAATAAGAAACACCTTTTTTTATTTTTGCATTATTATACTCTGTCTTGTTGTATATAATGTTAAGAAGTAATTTATTTCTGTATCATCAGAAAATGGAAGCACTTCCATTTAGGACTGGTTTAGCCCTCCGAGTAAGTGGTTTGGGGTCATGTCAGATGCCTTGATGGGTTCTCTGGCTTGGATCTAAATTTTTCCCCTATTCTACCCCATTTTTGACCTCTTTCCTACCTGTTTCTAGCATCCTGGCTTGAAACCCTAAGATTCTTGACCTCAAGGCAAGGTTGACCTTCTGGGTCAAGGTCGACCTCAACCCTGACCTAGGTCAAGGTAGACCTCGACCTTGACCTAGGTTAGATTTGACCTCTACCCTGATCCTTGGTCTAGATTTAAAAATCTAGAAGTTTCTGGATGTCAGGTTTCGGAAAGTTTTATTTTCCGCTTCTAGGTTGGCTATTTCGGGTTTCAAAATGGCAAACTCTTAAATCATATTTAATTTAGGTACATTTCTAGGGGTAAAGGTTTAAATGGGAATTTAATTATCCTATGTAGGCCTCTCTAGAAGTTTGTGCCCTAACTTGTATAAAAGGAAGCCTCCTCTCATTTTCACATCCATTATTCACCAAGCAACTACATGATCACAAAATCATACATCCATCCATTGAATTCAAGCATAAGGTGAAATATGAGATATCCATTAATCATCAAGCAATCAAGCAATCATCTACATTCAAGCATTCAAGTTCTCCATTGAAGATCAAGGATTCAAGCATTCAAGCCTTTGGAGGGATTTGGTTCAAGCATGTAAGATTCATCATTCAAACCCTAGATCTATCCATCATGGTGGTGTGATCTTCCTTCAAGATCCTTTGTTCATCTTCAAGATCTATTCATTCTCCCTTAAAGGTGGATTCCAAGCATACAGTCATGGAGGTTTTGATTTACATTTGTTAGTGTTGAGTCCAAGCTTTCATATCAACATACTTGTTTACATTTTAAATACAATTGCATATATATTGAATAGCATAGCTTCGCTGTTAGATCTACTTCTACTACTTGCTAGCATTCTCTATTTCAATTCTATTTTAAGGTTGATTCCAAACCGGGGTTTGACCAAGGAAAACCCCTCATCCAAACAAAAAAACATTTTTCTTGTAGGAACAGGTACATATTAGTGAATTATAGTATAGATTTGGACACCCTTTTCGGCAAACTTTCAAGATCCGCAAACAGAATTTCCATCGGAGTAGTGCAGGTCAAGGTCGACATAAAGGGGTAAGATTGTGCCCCTGTATTTAGGTCAAAGTTGACCTGTCTCAGAAAAGTAGAAGGTTTTTGGGTTTTCTCTATCTCTATGTTTCCAGGCCAGATCCAGTTGCAAAAATTCCCAAAACTGAGTACAGACACTAGAAAACAATGATTTTTGAATATGCTTCCTTTCAAGATAAGTTTTTATGCTTTATTAAGTTTTGTATGTTCACAACATTTTCCATCACACACTCACACATATTCTCAACACATCACACACGCATAAATAGATATAAAAATATATCTTCATATATTTTTGTATCTTACATTTTGGTGAACTTGCGATAAACAACTCTTTCTTTTTGGTGTTAGATAATTTTCTTTCTTTCCTTAAGATTATCTTTCTTTTATGCTCTTGCATTTTAAAATTCAAAAAATAAAAATAAAAAATCTACATACTGTACAAAATACAAAAATATTTCTTGCATTTCATTTTCTATGAAGATCTTTAAGATGCTTTGGTGTGTGGCTATTTTCTTTATTATTCTCCTCTTAGCATCTCTTTATCTTACTTATGATGTTTATGAGAGTATCATCCATTTTATTATGTTTCTCACTCTTCATGTTTCACTTGCCTATGCTATTGTGAGATTGACTAATACTAGTCTTCCTACTTTTCAAAACTTTCATTAAAGATTTATGTGGCAGACTTATTTATCTTTTAGATTATGTGAAGAATTTGGTAGATGATACACCACCTCCTAATCTTCCTAATCCTAATCCTATCCTTCCTAATCTAGTTACTATCTTCCTAATCCTAATCCTATACTCCCTAAGGGTGGTCCCACAATAGTGTTCCCCACTTTTGGGCCAACTTTGACACAGAGATCAACATTCTAAGAAAAAACTTCACTTTCAAACACCTGTTGCCACAAAACTATTAGGAATTTGAAGATGATGTAAAATAGAGTCTTTTAGAATTTTCTTTCTAGTTTCTAAATATATTTTTAAAAAATAATTAAAATTCATTTAAATTCATTTAAATTCTCCTTCGAAAAGTGGTTTATGTGAAAAAACTATGTTTTTAAGGAGTTATTGTCACTTGGATCAACATAATTTTTTTTTAAAATATGATAATGATGTAATTCTTTCGAGATTATATTTGTAACTTCAATATCTAAATGATGCCACTGGTTTTATTCATTTTGGGTGAATATTTCATAGTTTATTAAGTTCTAAAGTGATAGTAACTATAATTTAGACATAAGGTCACTTGGATCACTCTAACTTGATCTGTGTATATCAAAATTTATTTTTTATTTTTTTCATAGAAAGGTGACACAAATACACTTTTCCTACATATTTTTAATAATTTTTTTTTATAATTTACTATTTTTCCCAAATTATTGAAGAGACGGGTTGTTGAATGACCAAACAACCTATGTTTAGTTAAAGTAATATTTAAAAGTGATAATGACCTCAATATGTATTAAAATTATATTCATTAAAAATTTTGTTCTGAATAGCATCTCTTGACATTGTATGTTTGAAAAAACCATCTTGTTTGGTCCTTGTTCTAGGCCTCAAAAGACCATTTTTTTGAAGTTCACTTATTTTCTGAGGGCAAAATTTTAGTTTTGAGGTCTTCGCATGAAGATCCCCTTCACCCGAAGACACTTGAGGGTCTTTGTGTGATGACCCTTCGCACGAAGCCTCTCAAGTGAAAATTTTAGTGAAGAAACACCCCACCAGATTTTTTGTCTGGGTACTTCATGCGAAGTATGTACTTCGAGCGAAGGTGACAATTGAGTTTATTTTGTAAAAAATAAATTAGAATGGTATAAAACTAAAATATTTTGTTTCTATTTTATACCAAATTGTAATTAATAAATTCACATTTTCTATTATTGAAGGCATTTTTTGGAGGAGGATTGTTATTTCTATTTTTTCAAAGGCATAATTTTGGAGAGGAGAAATATTAGATTAAAGTATTTTTTGAAGAGAATTTTTATTGGCAATCTTGTGGAAGACATTTTTTGGAGCTCGAAGAAATGGGGAACAAGAAGGGAAGACAAAGTAAATCTTCTAGAAAAAGGTCACCCAGTACTAAACAAAGAAATCATGAATCTGCATTGATATATTATCATAAAACTAAAGAAGCTGAAAGACAAGCTGAAGTAGGAGGGTCAAGTCAAGTCGAAGAATTGCACATTGAAGAAGGGTCGGGATCACTCCCTAGGGAAGCTCAAAAAATTGATGTTGGAGAAGGGTCAAGATCATGTACTCCTACTGGTATGGATGAACTTTTAAATTTATCTCAAACTATAAAGAGAAATATTAATTATAGAAACTTAGATCATTTACTTACAATGGATGTGGATAATTTGAGATTACTTGCTAATGTTCAACCCTTAAGTCTTGCTAAGAAGAGATCAATGAATATGATAGCAAGAGAAATATTGGTTAAATTTGATAATTTTGAAACACTTGAACAAGCTCAATTGCTTTCACTTGTACTTATAAATAAAAAGTTGGAAGGGGCATTAAATTTTTTGGGTATAGACACAACATCAAAGAAGAGAAAAGTTGTTGACATACAAACTGATATGATTGATCTTAGGAAAGGTTTGAACCAGCTAGGGAAGTGATCTCAAACTAAAGATAAGACCATTACAAGAAAAGTTATGTTGACATCCATTGTAGGTAACACTATGGGACGAAAAAGATAGATATCTTTAGTTTCATCTCAATTTGGTTTTAATAGGAAAACAATATTATGATATGTTAATAGGAGAATACTTTTGGATGATAGCACCTTGGAAGGCAATTGGGAAATCATGTGTAGAGCTCCTCATTCTGATAGGATTGATGAAGGAATACAAAATTTGGTCACATTATTTTAGAATGATAATACACATCCTTCATCAAATAGTAGAGATGTTATCAGACATAGAATTTCAGCTAATCAATATGAATATCATACGAAACATTGGTTGGACACAACACAACATGAAATGTATGTGTCATTTTGTAGTTCAAATCCTAATAGAAAGATTGGGAAAACATTGTTTGAAAAATTGAAGCCATATTATATCAGGACAAATAAAGTGTTTGAAACTTGTTGTTGTCGTTATCATATTGAATTTGATCTCCACTATCGGATTTTTTGAAAGTTTGTACAGAAGACACTTACGGTTTTGAAAATGCTCCTCCTACTAGATGAAGTGAGTTCATCTCATCCATTTTATGTGACAAAAGAGATGAGGTAGCTGGACAAATAAATTGCATAAAAGGAATATGTCCAACATGTGCTGATTTGTCTCTTTTTCCTTTGAAAAATGAAAATATTGATGTAACAAAGATGGTAAATTGCAAGAGTTATAAATATGTAAAGAATGAAACAAAATTTGGGAAAGAATCCAAAAGGTTAGAATATGTTGAAGAGGAGATAAATGTTGGAGTATTTATGGAAAAATTTAAAAATTTGATTCAACCCTACATTCATCATGCTTTTTTTGCAAAGTGGCAAGCACAACTATTCCAAACACTGAGAGACAATTTCCCACTTGGAACTATTGTATCAATTGTTGATTTTGCAAAAAATTATTCATTTGTTCATCAAAAGGCAATTCAATTGGAATACTATTTTTTAGAGAAAATTACTATTATGGTACATGTGTGTTATCGACACACACAATTAGATTTGGATGGTATTCAAAGAACATTTGAAGCATGGGTCATCAAGAAGGAATATCATTTTTATATAAGTGATGATAGAGAGCATGACATTCATTATGTAGAACACTTCTTCAAGATGTTTTTGCAAATTTGAAAGAAAGAGGTATAAAAATTGATAAACATTATGTTTGGTCAGATGGATGTGCTACACAATTCAAATCATCGAGACCATTTTATGCACTATGTAGATATCATCGTAATGAAAACATACCACATGTCTGGAGTTTCTTTGAGAATGGACATGGAAAAGATGAACATGATGGTGCCAGAGCTTGCATCAAACATTCTATATGAAAGTATCAAATGAATTATAAGGGAGTTCATATAAAAAATGCACATGATATGGTTGAATGGTGCAAGACACATTTCACACCAAATGAGAATGACACATCATCAGGATTGACTCAGGCGGTGCCACATAGAAAATTTTGGGAGCTAAAAGGTATGCACACATTTTTAAATTATTTGAAAGTGTTTAAATTTTTTATGATATTCTTTATTCAAATTATATTTATAGAATGTAAATTACATATGCATTTGTTTAGGTGTGGATAGAAAAATTATGCATGGTTGCAATAGGATAGAAAAGATGTGATCTTTGCATTTAGTTATGAGTACGAATTGTCGCAATTGGATGTTGAACACTAGGGACTACTCATGCTTTTGTTGTCATTGCATTGCTGACAATTATGGGGAATGTATCAATCACGACCGTGGATATGTAGGTGCATGGAATCTAGTGCCACTAGTTGTTACTGATACATTTGATAGAGATGAAGATGAAAGCTTCGATGATGTCCCTTTGATTTCTACTGATTACGATCATATCTCAAGATTGGTCAAAATTGGCAAGTATATATATTTCACATTATATGGTACATTGAGCTACATGTATAGATAGATAGATAGATCTATAAATTGAACTAAGTAAATTTTAAGATCTCACACATGTACATATAAATTTACTGTGTAGGAGATGTCTTTGCAGTGATTGCTGAGCGTGGAAATGTAGAAGGAGTTGGTTATCATTTACTGTGTTTTACTGCAGAGAGGATGAAGTTACTTGAACCTAAAGAAAGTGATGGAATTTTGTTCCCCATAGGTTTGTACATGCTTTAGATCAATATAATAAACTCAATTTGTAAATTTTAAATTTCAACCTTTTAAAAAATTTCAAATTTAGTTTGTTTAAATTTATATGTTGTTAAAATTTGTGACCTGCAGGTTCAGTTATTTTAGAGGGAACATATTTCAAGAAAATCAAAGTAATTCAAAATGGTATTCACTTTGTTGATTACCAACCAGACAATAAGGTGTTTCAATATAGTCACCTAGTAGTTGCCACATCCATTTGTCTCCATATAGTTAAATCTCAACGTGGACGTCGTAAGTGGAGACTAGATAGTGAGGATCATGAGAGAATATTACATGTTCTCCATGAAAGGTCTGAACCACTTGAGTTGGTTTAAAAAGTATAATATGTATACCTATTTCATGTGTTAGGACCTACTTGATATCTTTGGATTAAATTTCATTATACTTTGTTTATATATTTAAACATATGATGGACTATAATTTGTTGATATATGATGGACCTATTTGATGGTTCAATGGTTTTAATATATATAATTTTATATGTATACTTTGATTATTCAATAATTTTTATATATTGCATATTAGTTAAATATATTATGTATGCTTTGATTATTCAATGATTTTTATGATACTTTTTATGATGCTTATGATTTCTAGATCCCCTTAAGACCTCCCCTTAAGACACTAAAAAATGATGAAATTAGTTAGATTACTTATGACATGTGTTAGTTCTAGAATTAGTTAGAATAGTTATTTTCCATTAGTTACATGTATTAACTAGTTATTTTTTATGATATTAATTCTAGATCCCCTTAAGACCTCCCCTTAAGACTGCTTATTAGTTAAAGATCCCCTTAAGACACTAAAAAATGATGAAATTAGTTAGATTACTTATGACATGTGTGTTAGTTTTAGAATTAGTTAGAATAGTTATTTTCCATTTGTTACATGTATTAACTTGTTATTTTTTATGATATTAATTCTAGATCCCCTCAAGACCTCTCCTTAAGACCTCCCCTCAAGACACTAAAAAATGATGAGATTAGTTAGATTACTTATGACATGTGTTAGTTCTACAATTAGTTAGAATAGTTATTGTCCATTAATTACATGTATTAACTAGTTATTTTTTATGATATTAATTCTAGATCCCCTTAAGACCTCCCCTTAAGACTGCTTATTAGTTAAAGATCCCCTTAAGACACTAAAAATGATGAAATTAGTTAGATTACTTATGACATGTGTGTTAGTTTTAGAATTTGTTAGAATAGTTATTGTCCATTAGTTATATGTATTAACTTGTTATTAGTTATATCATCTAATCAAATAAAACCATCTAATCAAATCATATATCATCTAATCAAATCAAATCGAAACAAATCATATCATCTAATCAAATCAAACCATCTAATCAAATCATATATCATCTAATTAAATCAAATCAAATCATATCATCTAATCAAATATATATGTCTCTAATCAAATATATGTCTCTAATCAAATATATGTCTTGAATCAAATATATGTATCTAATCAAATATGTCTCTAATCAAATATGTGTCTCGAATCATAAACTGAAAATATCAAACATATACTAATGACATATATAATGAGTCTCAAATAAAAGATAAGTGCAACATGTCCTAAACTAGGGAGTCATCTAGGTGCATGCAAACAGAGAGACCCTTTGAGCGACTTCCATGAGGATCCTCTGGTTGTGAGGTAGCAACTGATCCCTACGAATATAAATGCATGTATATATAATAATAATCTAAAATAATTAAAATATTATAAATGCATGTTTAAACTTATATATTTTTAAAACTTACCTGACCACTACTAGGTGTCACATCTGCTGAATCTCTCCTATGAAAAGAATCCTCTGGCTATGAAGCAACAACTAACCCCTGCAAATTTAGTACACCAGTTGGTTATATACATGTGCATAGTATATATATTATGTAAAGTACTTGAAATATATAAATACATGTGTACACATGCATGCTTAAACATACATATATCTAAAACTTACCTGACCACTAGTAGGTGTCACATCAAATGAATCTCTCATATGAAGATGCTCTAAGCCCACACTAGAGGTAACATGCTCTGCTAACTGTGCCTGCAAAATATTATACATTGAACAAACATCAATCCACACATCTACAATTAATTGTTCACTAAAACTCCAAAGAAAAGAGAAAAGTAAACTTTATATGCTTGGGTTTTAGGAGTAGGAGGATCATTAGCATGCTGCACCATCATATCATCAACTAAAACTACATCACCCACACCACCTTCAGTCCTGATCCTCTCTAGTAATGAGGAGTGTAGGGGTGGCACTAGCTAGGAGGGGAGTGATGTAGAGCCTGAACCATCAGGATGCAATAACATATCCATAAATGATCCAACATCAGTGCCAACGTCCACCTGAACCAACCCACACAACTTCTCATCAAATGTGTCTAGGCCCTCAGTGGTGATGTGTACATCTCCAACATGTATACCTAGCTCTGCAACTATAGAGTGATCTATGGGTTTCGAGCGCTCTGCACTATGATGTGCTTGACTAGATGGTGTGTCCTATGTCAGTGGAACTACAAGACTCCATGCAAGTTCGATGACATCCCTAACTGAATGTACTGGGATCCTTTGCATGTCAGCAATATAAGAATAGGCCTGCAGGAGATCCTCCATAAAGTAAAGGGACATATCTAAATGACTATGATGACCTAAAAGTGTTCGTATCTCTCTAGGTATAGGAAGACATGCAGCTCTATATGTCTCATCAGTCACACCTACAATAGTACTAGACGAAGCCTTAGAAGATGATCTGGATCTACTCGGTCTAGTCAAAATGTATCTTCCCACTGAATCTGAAGTGATGGATGTGGCTGTAGAAGTAATATGTCCTATACTATCTACTACTCCCCTCTGAGAAGCAATGACGACTCTATCTATAGTAGAAACCATCGTTGGTGTCACTACCAGAGTCTTGTGCCCAACTAGCTATCTATGAGGCTGTACAACTTGATCGGCCATATGATACTAATCACGGTCTGCAACCCTACCATGCCTTTCACCATAATATGTTGTAAGAACTAAATAGTTGACCATGAGTCCCAAATGGAACTCAACATACAACTGCTGTGCAAAATATAAAGGAATCTAGTCATTATTAGGATAATGACCATGTGCTACAAGAAACTGAGGGTATATCATGCATGCAATTTGAGGAATGACACCCTGTGTGACCTAGTATGCCCTCACAGTAGCCTTCCCCTCACAATATGGGAAAACCTCTCATTTGATGGTTTCTTTGGGGACATGACTCTGAACCGTCTCCAAAGAAACATCACCTGAGACCTTAGCCCTCAACTCTCAAAAAATAGTCTCAACTACCTAAGGCATGAAGGAGGAGTGAGATCTCAATCTAGCAGTCATCTCCTCCAAATTGGTCAATATACTGACATAAGTATCTCTATATATGCTATCTACTGAAGATGTACGGATGGACTCTCTAAGTCGAGCCATCTCTGTGTTAGCAATATGAAAATTGGTCTATATATCAAGAGTCTGAGGTGCCTTATGAGTGGCCATCTAGATATATAACATGTGAAAGCTAAGTGTTAACAATTAAGTACTTGATTACATGTTATAACTATGTGTAAAATGGAAACAAATATCTAAATATATAAAATTATACTTAAATTTATAATACTAGAGTGTACTAATACTCTTAAAGGGTCATAGGATGTACTAATTGGTATTAGGTCAAGTATGTGGTCCTATTAGGTCAAGTAAGTGGTCTTATTAGGTCTTAAGGGTCCTAGGATGTACTAATTGGTATTAATAGGTCCTATTAGGTCAAGTAAGTGGTCTTATTAGGTCTTAAGGGTTCTAAGATGTACTAATTGGTATTAATATGTCCTATCAGGTCAAGTAAGTCGTCTTATTAGATCTTAAGGGTCCTAGGATGTGCTAATTGATTTTAATGTCTCTTAAGATGTTGTAAGGGATGGATAAAGGTCCTATTAGGTCACATAAGTGGTCTTATTAGGTCTTAAGGGTCATATGATGTACTAATTGGTATTAATAGGTCCTATTAGGTCAAATAAGTGGTCTTATTAGGTCTTAAGGGTCCTAGGATGTACTAATTGGTATTAATAGATCCTATTAGGTCAAGTAAGTGGTCTTATTAGCTCTTAAGGGTCCTAATATGTACTAATTGGTATTAATAGGTCCTATTAGGTCACTTAAGTGGTCTTATTAGGTCTTAAGGGTCCTAGGATGTACTAATTGGTATTAATAGGTCCTATTAGGTCAAGTAAGTGGTCTTATTAGGTCTTAAGGGTCCTAGGATGTACTAATTGGTATTAATAGGTCCTATTAGGTCATGTAAGTGGTCTTATTAGGTCTTAAGGGTCCTAGGATGTACTAATTGGTATTAATAGGTCCTATTAGGTCAAGTAAGTGGTCTTATTAGGTCTTAAGGGTCCTAGGATGTACTAATTGGTATTAATAGGTCCTATTAGGTCAAGTAAGTGGTCTTATTAGGTCTTAAGGGTCCTAGGATGTACTAATTGGTATTAATAGGTCCTATTAGGTCAAGTAAGTGGTCTTATTAGGTCTTAAGGGTCCTAGGATGTACTAATTGGTATTAATAGGTCCTATTAGGTCACGTAAGTGGTCTTATTAGGTCTTAAGGGTCCTAGGATGTACTAATTGGTATTAATAGGTCCTATTAGGTCAAGTAAGTGGTCTTATTAGGTCTTAAGGGTTCTAGGATGTACTAATTGGTATTAATAGGTCCTATTAGGTCAAGTAAGTGGTCTTATTAGGTCTTAAGAGTCCTAGGATGTACTAATTAATTTTAATGTCTCTTAAGATGTTGTAATGGATGGATAAAGGTCTTGGAATCTCTTAAGGGGTCGTATGTGTCATAAGAGGTCCTTAGGGATCCTAGTATTTCTTAAGGGGTATTCAGGGTGACAATGGGTCCTTGTATGTATTAATGGAACATAAGATACATCAATGGGTCCTAGGATATCCTAAGTTTTCATATTTGTTTTAAGATTTCATAAGGGATTCAGATAAGAGTCCTAGAATGTTAATGGGTCATAGGTGCAATAAGTGGTCCTAAGGGATCCTACATTACATTAATTGATCCTAGTATGTATTAAGGTTTCTTGAGGGAAACAATGGGTCCTAGATGTATCTTAAGATAGTGTAAGGGATGGATAAGGGTCCTAGACTATCTTAAGGGGTCGTGGGTAACATAAGAGGTCTTGAGGGGTCCTAGGTTACATTAGTGGATCATCCTATGCATTAATTGAATCTAAGATACATAAATGTGTCCTAGGACAACCTAAGATATGTTAATGGGTCTTGAGGACCCGAAGGGGTCATATATGTCTTAAAATGATGTAAGGGATGTATAATGGTCCAATAATGTTAATGGGTAGTAGATGTGATAAGTGGTCTAAGAACGGTCCTAAGACATCATAAGATTCTTTAATGGGTCTTGGGGGTCTTAAGGTTTCATATTTGTTTTAAGATTTCATAAGAGATCCAAATAAGAGTCCTAGAATGTTAATGGGTCGTAGGTGCAATAAGTGGTCCTAAGGGATCCTACATTACATTAACTGATCCTAGTATGTCTTAAGGTTTCTTGAGGGAAACAATGGGTCCTAGATGTGTCTTAAGATAGTGCAAGGGATGGATAAGGGTCCTAGACTATCTTGAGGGGTTGTGGGTAACATAAGAGGTCCTGAGGGGTCCTAGGTTACATTAGTGGATCCTCGTATCTATTAATTAAATCTAAGATACATAAATGTGTCCTAGGACAACCTAAGATATGTTAATGGGTCTTGATGATCTGAAGGGGTCATATATGTCTTAAAATGTCATAAGGGATGTATAATGGTCCAATAATGTTAATGGGTCGTAGATGTGATAAGTT
Source organism: Chamaecyparis obtusa (assembly GCA_027943335.1). Lineage (NCBI taxonomy): Eukaryota > Viridiplantae > Streptophyta > Pinopsida > Cupressales > Cupressaceae > Chamaecyparis > Chamaecyparis obtusa. The sequence goes on along the minus strand of BSBK01000518.1, from coordinate 2,329,128 downwards.
GTCTAAGGGATCTTAGGTTACATTAATTGATACTGGTATGTCTTAAGGGTTCTTGCAGGTAACGATGGGTTCACATATGTATTAACAAAAGCTAGGATAGATGAATGGGTCCTAGGACATTTTAAGATATAATAATGGGTCGTATGGGTCCTAAGGGGTCCTATGTGTCTTAAGATGTCATAAGCGATGCATAATGGTCCTAGAATGTCTTAATGGGTTGTAGGTGTCATAATAGGTCCTAAGAGATCATAGGTTACATTAATTCATCCTAATATGTCTTAAGGAGTCTTGAGGGAAACAATGAGTCTTTGTATGTATTAATGGAACCTAACATGTACATCAATGGGTCATAGGACATCCTAATATGTATTATAAGGTCTTGAGGGATCCTAAGTGTCTTAATATCGTAAGGGAGGGATAAGGGTCCTAGAAACTTACTACTACAATTTTTTAACATAATCTAACATACTACTAGATCATTTAAAAAAATTTAACTACAATTTTCTAAGATTTCTACAAATGAAAAATTATTTAAAACAAATAACTAACTAATATTTACTACCTTCACTAAAAATGTGTGTATAGGTGAGGGAGAGATAGATTTCTAATATTTACTAACTTTAAACTTGAAATTTTTTAAAATTTTTTTTTAATAATTTCTATAAGATCCTAATATTTTCTAACATTTTCTAACATTTCTACTATGGTTTCTAATTTTTTGTAAATATTTTCTAACAGTTGCTAACAAACTACTACAATTTTCTACCATTTTCTAACATATTCTAACATTTATACTACGATTTTTAATATTTTCTAACATTTTCTAACAATTATACTATGATTTTCTAACTTTTATACTACGATTTTTAATGTTTTCTAACATTTTCTAACAATTCTACTTTGATTTTCTAACATTTTCTAACATATTCTAATATTTATCTACGATTTTCTAACATATTCTAATATTTAACTATGATTTTCTAACATTTCTACAAATAAAAAATTATTTTAAAAAAATAACTAGCTAAAATAAATATAAAACATATAATTTACAATAAAAAATGAGAAAAATGCATGTACCTGATGCTACTAACAATCTAAAGACGTCAAAAAATCTCGGGAGGTGCTGATGTCATACTAGATGTCACAGGTTCGCTCCAAGCCCTAGGGTCCGCAAAATCCAAACAGTAAAAATGAAAAATAAAAATGAATTGCCATAAATTTATAAAAAATTCCAGTCATAGGGGCTTTGCGCGAAGACCCTACTTTGTGCGAAGTACCCTGCGTAGGGTACTTCACACGAAGTGGGGTCTTCGTGCGAAGCCCCCAACATAGGGTACTTCGCGCGAAGTGGTTGACCCACTTTGCGTGAAGTGTTGACTTCACACGAAGAATCTAAAATTTCTTTTTTTTGCTTCGATGCCGATTTTCTTCGTCCCGAAAAGTGGGACACAACTTTGTGGGATCACCCCTAATTAGTTCCTAATCTTCCTAATCCTAATCCTATCCTTCCTAATTTGATTCCTAACATTCCTAACATGCCTAATTCTCCATCTGCTATTCCTAGTTCTTCCTGTACTTATGATGAGGCTCAAACTATGGTTCATGATGCAGATGTGCAATAATTCTTGGATTTACCTTCCCCTTCTTATCCGATCCAAGATGATATTAAAGGGAAGAGAAAATAAACTTCTTCTAAACCTATTATTCCGCCTTATACAACCTTTTCTCATGAATACAATAAGCAATCACCTCCTGCAGAAGCTTTACATAATATGTACACTACAAGATATAATATGATGGCTAAATAAGGTTATAAGGGTTTAGGACTCGGTGTTAATGAACATGGTATTAAGTATCTAGTTCATATAACCCCTAAACAAGATATGTGTGGACTTGGTTTCCTGATATCTCAATTTAAGGTGGTTGATTTTGATCTTCGCCTGCCTCTTCATGTTCTTCTTCCAACACCTACCTTAGATTACCCTAATACTCCTCAAGATGTGGCTAAGAAGGTGTATGTTCAGTTAATGAATTCCAAGAAAGAAATCTTTAAACCTATGCCGAAAGATGCTCTCTCTAAGTACAAATGTCCTTTTCACTATAGTAATACACATTTACTTGTTGATTGTGTGCATTTCAAGTTATATGTTAGAGAAAGAGCTGCTTTAGGAATTATATCCCACTTTCATGCGGTTTTACAATTCCTTCATAATTTTGATAAGGGGTATCCCCTTGATTCTTCCATAATGTAGATCTTTTCTCCTCTTGTCTTTTGACTAGGGGGCAAGAGGTATTTCATCCAGTCTTCTAGGATCCATTATGCTCTTACCATATATCTTGTCTTGAGCTTAATTGGTATTCTTTCTATCTTTCCTCCTTATGGTTTGGTATTATGTTCATAATCATCCATAGATTCTCTTTTATTATTCAAGATATCTTTTCTAAAGACTTTTTGCAAAGGTATCCCTTGCTTTCATCCCTAGGGGGCAAGGTTCTTCCTTCTTTCTCTTTGTCTAGGGATCTGCTTTCCCTAGCTTAGTGGCATTTGTTTATCTTGCAACATTATTTTATTATACTGACCAAGGTTTTGGTTATGGATATCCTTTTTATGTGAGAGGTTGTTGTCCTAGATCATCACCTCTTCTTTATTCTACAAATTATGTTCTTTATAAATTCTTGCCCTGGCTGTAGGGTTAGAGTTTGATTCCTTCGTTCAAAGATTCCTCTTCCTCTTGATTACAGGGGGCTGGATGATTGAATCTTTGTTTCTCTTTGAAAGATAATATTTTATCTAAAGCACTCCTCTATGGTGGGGGTCTTGTTGATAAGATCTCTTTCTTTGAGGATCCTTTTTCCATGAGTGACATATCCTTTTCATGATTATCTATGCTCTTCACCCTTCACTAAGAATATAGTGTACATTGTTGTTAAACAGGATATCTCCTTACTTTGTGAAGTAGGTATCATCCTTCTCTTCCTTATCATGTCTAGTAGACAACCATGATAAGGAGGGGGGCATATATAGGGTCTCCCTTATACTATAGTTTTCATTTGCAATATGCTAAATCCTTGGAAGGTAACACACATAAGTTGCTAAATCCTGAAGAGACACACATTTTTCAATTTTCAATTTGCTAAATCCTCAGAAGGTAATGCACATAAGTTGCTAAATCTTGAAGAGACACATTTTTCAATTTCAAATATGCTAAATCCTCTGAAGATAACACACATAAGTTGCTAAATCCTAAAGAGAAACACATTTTATATTCATAGTGATACAAGAGGGTGGATCTATGGGTATTCCAAAAGCTATCAGAAGACACATTACAACTACAAAGTGTAGTGTTTGGGTGAACTATCAGGTTTTTCTACATGTTGGGCTCTCCCTCCTTGGTGATTCATGATAAGGTGGGCATCTTACTGGGTGAGGTAATCACTCTCTCTCTTTTCTCTCTTTTCACTTTCATGCTAGTAGGATTAGATCATGAAGCTATGTTATTTATAGTGTTTCTCTTCTCTTTCTTATGTAATCATTTATGTTTTTATGATAGCTTTCCAAATATGATACTAGTATAGGAAGCATTTCTTAGCAAGGTTTCCTTTGCTAGTTGATTTGGGTTTGTTTTTGTACTAACACCTCTTTTTGTGTCTTTTAGCCTTGTCTTTATTTTTTCTTTTCACACCCTCATGCATGTATGTTGAGCTAGAATCCTGATGCAGTCAAGGATGATGGATCCAATTAAGGACAGTCCAAACCATGCAGCCAATAGAAGAACACAGTGGAATACTTAACAAATCAACAACAAAGTAATTTTTAACTTTGATTTTCATTAACATGCCTGACTATAAGGCCTTCCAGGTTAGAGCCAATTACAATCAGAAACAATTCTACAAGATCACAACTGATCCAATACAATCTCAGTTAGTTCAGCTTTGAAGACAATCAAAAGCTGATGGAAACCCTAAGGCAGATCTAAACTTGAGCTTGCAAGCCTCCAAGCAATCTCCTTATCTCCAAGTGTGCAAACCACTAGCTCTGCAACTACAAACTATTAGATAACAATCTGATATGCAAGATCATGCAAGATATTTTCCACAACTTCACAAACTCTAGCTTTGAGAACCTCAGATCTGATTTGTTAAGCCTTCAAGTCATGAACTTCTTTTCATCTCCTCCTCTTCCCTCTCCTAAACATCTACCCAAACACCCCTTAAATACTAATCATCAGCCACAAGTCAGCTAGATGAAACCATTAACTCCGCCCAACAAATATTAAATTTAGTACAAGTCAGAATCAAAATAGCCTTACAAAATTTTAATCCAACATGTTGGCCTATAACAATAGCTACCAACAATAAATGCACCAAGTTGGCCCAAAAAATCACACAGAACTCTAGTCGGTAAACCAAAACTACCAAGCAATAATGAAATAACCGAGCAAGCCAGGCATCGCCAAACACCAGTGTCGATCGAGCACCACAAGCATGACCAAGTAACACTTTCACCAAGTGCCAGAGACAATCAAGTTCCTTTAGTGACCAAGCTTCCTTTAATGATCGAGACTGTCAATCAAGGCTGCAATCGAGTAACACTAGCCAAATACAAACACTCTATGTAGTTTCACTGTGGACAAGGAATGCCCCTGTCTCAACCTTGGATGCCCCTGCATCAGATACCCTAGGTTCCAAAAGATGTTCATATGTGAGAAGAACATCTTCTGGGATTCAACACATAAACCCAGAACTGGTTCTTCACATACAAGTCCTCCACCTTTTCAACTTGCATACTCTTCCACTTCAACTTTCTCTTTCTCTTCAAGTCTTTTCTAGACAACACACAGGTTGGTTCTCCAAACCGATCATTCATTTTCTCTGGATCCACAATCTCAACTCGGCTACCAATACTCAGGCTTCTCCTACCGAGTTTTGTATCCAGAAAAGGCATCAGGGAAAACTTTCCATCATCCTTTTCAATAGTAAACACATTTCAAACACAGTCATACATAGCTCTACAATCATATTACCAAGGTCTATCGAGCAATATATCACAACTATTCATCTTCACAACATCACATAGCACAAGATCCTTGTACTAGCCAATCTAAACATCAATAAAGCACTATTCTCTTACTTCTAGAGCATGAAAATCTTGTAACCAACCAATCCTATAAGGACAAGGATGCTTCGTTCTATTCAACCCAAGTTTCTAAACCATGTCCTTAGAAACAAGGTTATCAGTACTACCACTATCAATAATAACATCACAGAGTTTACCTCCAGACTTGCATCAGGTCCTAAACAAGTTACTCCTTTGACAAGGTTACTCCTTTGTACCAAGCAATGTTCACCGAAGCAGCAAATTCTCAGATTCAGGTTCATTTTGAATGTTCTCATTCACCATAGCAGTTCTTCAGTCAACCTTCTTCTGTGTACACTTAAAAGAATGGTGTCCTTCCTCTCCACAGTTATAGAAAGTACCCTTAAAGATAACTCTACCTATCTTCTTCTTCGGTTCCACAAGTTTCTATTCATCTTCTGCATCAGTCAGTTTATCCTTCACCGAGTGATCAATCTTTTCCTTCCCTCGGGGATTACTATGTTGTTTCCTCTTCAACTTATCTTCTACCTTCAGAGCATACTGATAAACATCTTCAACAGAATCAATCTTCAACATACCAAGCTCATCTTGAATATTGAATCTCAGACCATTCACATACCGAGCTACCTTTTCCTTACCAAGCTCTCGATGTCCAGACCAAATAGTAAGTTTGTAGAACTCCTCGGTATAATCTTCCACAAATAGATCCTTCTGTTTCAGATTCTACAACTTCTTAAACAAGTCAAGCTCATAATTAGAAGGTATGAACTTAGCTTTCAACTTAGTTACCATCAACCTCCACTGATTGATCTTCATTTCACCTTCATCTTCTCTATCTCTTGTAGTTCCTTCCACCAAAGAGCAGGATGTCCTTTCAAATTTTTCTATGCTAATCTCACCTGAAGAGGATCTTCAATTTATTCCAACTCAAACAAATCTTCAATTTCACCAATCCAATCAATCAGATTGTCAGGCTTCAAAGTACCAAAGAAAGTAGAAACTTCCATTCGGTAACCATTACTAAACCAAGCTCCAAATCTAGGCAGCTGAGTAGTTCTATCTTCACCAGATCTATTACTCTGATCATCACCACTAGATCCAATAGTTTCAAATTATTTAGCAGCTTCTTCATAGCCATCTTTAGTATCGATATTTCAAGGTAAACCAGCAACATCTCTCATGATCTCGGTGACCATGTCATTCTTCATCAACTCTATCTCAGATCTGACATCCGATCTGACTTTATCAAAAATCTTTGATTCCACAACATCACAAAGATCTGCAATAGCTCTAGGGTCCAATCTTCTCAGAGGCATCCTTAAAGGTAAGAGAAACCCTCTACAACAAACCCTACACCGACCACCTTGTAACAATCTCCAAGTTGCATGCAAGTCAGATCTCAACCTGCCACCTTGAACAAACAACTAGGGCAAGATTTCACAATTTCAGTGCCTCAGATCTACAATCCAGATTGTGCACAATCTCTACTCCAACAGGATCAACTTTGCAAGATCAACCTTGCTAGGTCAACCTTCGCTCCGTAAGATCAATTTTGCTCTGATACCACCTGATGCAGTCAAGGATGGTGGATCCAATTAAGGATAGTGCAAACCTTGCAACCAATAGAATAACACAATGGAATAATTAACAACTCAATAGAAAAGTAATTGTTAACTTTGATTTTCATTAACATGCCCAACTGTAAGGCCTTCTGGGTTAGGGTTAATTACAATCAGAAATAATTCTGCAAGATCACAACCGATCCAATACAATCTCAACTAGTTCAACTCTAAAGACAATCAGAAGTTGATGGAAACCCTAAGGTAGATCTAAAATTGAGCTCGCAAGCCTCCAAGAAATCTCCTTGTCTCCAAGTGTGCAAACCACTAGCTCTACAACTACAAACTATCATATAACAATCTGATCTGCAAGATCATGCAAGATTGTTTCCACAACTTCGCCAACTCTAGCTTTCAGAACCTTAGATATGATTCACTAAGCCTTCAAGTCATGAACTTCTTTTCATATCCTCCTCTTCCCTCTCCTAAACATCTACCCAAACACCCCTTAAATACTAATCATCAACCACAAGTCAAATGGATGAAACCATTAACTCCCCCCAACAAATATTAAATTTAGTACAAGTCAGCATCAAAATAGCCTTACAAACATTTAATCCAACATTTCATCCTATAACAATATCCACCAACAATAAATGCAGCAAGTCGGCCCAACAAATCACATAGAACTCTAGTCGGTAAACCAGAACTACCGAGCAACAGTGAAATAACTGAGCAAGCTAGGCATCGTCGAACACCAGTGTCGACTGAGCACCATAGGCATGACCGAGTAACACTTTCACCGAGTGCCAGAGACAACCGAGTTCCTTCATTGACTAATCTTCCTTCAATGATTGAGACTTTCAATCAAGGTTGCAACCGAGTAACACCAACCAAATACAAACACTCTATGCAGTTTCACTGTGGACAAGGAATGCCCCTGACTCAACCTTGGATGGCCATGCATCAAATCCTTAGCTTGGGGGCTCATGTCCTCAACTAAGTGATATTCTATCTCGTTGCAAATCCACTGGAATCTTTCTTCTCCTTTACCAAGAGTTTGTATTGAATCCATAATCTTGCTAAAGTGGGGGCTAAATGTATTGTCACAAAATGGAAGCACTTCCATTTAGGACTAGTTTAGTCCTCCGAGTAAGTGGTTTGGGGTCATGTTAGACACCTTGATGGGATCTCTGGCTTGGATCTAGTTTTTTCCCCTGTTCTACCCCATTTTCCACCTCTTTCCTACCTGTTTTTGGCATCTTGACCTGAAACCCTGAGATTCTTGACCTTAGGGTCAAGGTCAACCTCGATCCTGACCTAGGTCAAGGTTGACCTCAACCTTGACCTAGGTTAGATTCGACCTTGACCTTGACCCTGGGCCCAGATTTCAAAATCCAAAAGTTTCCAGATGTCGGGTTTCAGAAAGTTTTATTTCTCACTTCTGGGTTAGCTGTTTTGGGCTTTGAAATGGTAAACTCTTAAATTATATTTAATTTAGGTCCATTTCTAGGGGTAAAGGTTTAAATGGGAATTTAATTCTCCTATGTAGGCCTCTCTAGAAGTTTGTTCCCTAACTTGTATAAAAGGAAGCCTCTTCCTCTCATTTTCACATCCATTATTCACCAAGCAACTACATGATCACAAAATCATACATCCATCCATTGAATTCAAGCATAAGGTGAAATCTGAGATATCCATTAATCATCAAGCATTTAAGAAATCATCTACATTCAAGCATTCAAGTTCTCCATTGAAGATCAAGGATTCAAGCATTCAAGCCTTTGGAGGGATTTGGTTCAAGCATGTAAGATTCATCATTCAAACCCTAGATCTATCCATCATGGTGGTGTGATCTTCCTTCAATATCCTTTGTTCATCTTCAAGATCTGTTCATTCTCCCTTAAAGGTGGATTCCAAGCATACAATCATGGAGGTTTTGATTTACATTTGTTAGTGTTGATTCCAAGCTTTCATATCAACATACTTATTTACATTTCAAATACAATTGCACATCTATTGAATATCATAGCTTCGTTGTTAGATCTACTTCTACTACTTGCTAGCATTCTCTATTTCAATTCCATTTTAAGGTTGATTCCAAATCGGGGTTTAACCAAAGCAAACCCCTCATCCAAACAAAAAAACCATTTTTCTTGCAGGAACAAGTACGGAACAATGAATTATAGTGTAGATCTTGACACCCTTTTTGGTGAACTTTCAGGATCTGTGAACAGAATTTCTGTTGGAGTAGTGCAGGTCAAGGTCGACATAAAGGGGTAAGATTGTGCCCCCATATTTAGGTCAAGGTCAAGGTCAACCTATCTCAGAAAAGCAGAAGGTTTCTAGGTTTTCTCTGTCTCTGTGTTTCTAGGCCAAATCCGATTGCAAAAATTCTCAAAACTGAGTATAGACACCAGAAAATAATGATTTCTAAATCTGCTTCCTTTCAAGATAAGTATTTATGCTTTATTAAGTTTTTTTATGTCCACAACATTTCCATCACACACTCACACATATTCTCAACACATCACACACACACATACATAGATATAAAAATATATCTTCATATATTTTTATATCTTACAATTTCTTTATTCTTTTTAATTTATTTTATATTATGCTTCAATCTTTCACTATTTTTATTTTTATGATGGACAACATACCACATTTGAATTTAAAAGTTCATAAATATCTTTATAGATTGTGAAATGTAATGTTTTTTAATCATTTTAGCATTTAACATTTATTATTTAAAAAGTACAAGTTATTCTATCTTAAAAATAAGAAATCAAATTTCATTTTATTGAGTTTGGTTGAAGGTTTTCTTAAAGAACAATTACTTAGTGGTTAAAGGAAAATTTCTTCTTTTTAAAAATAATTTAAATACTTGATATTTTTAGCATGGATGAAATAATTGATACAATTGTAGATTTCTTATAAGATCAAACAATTATTCTTTATGTAGAAATTTTTGTTATTTGAGATATTATGAAAAGTCATTTTGATTACATTAAAATATCATATCATTAACTTTACATATTTATCATAATACTTTGAAATATTAATATCTATTAGATTATCTAATTTTATTAATAAAATCAATTTTAATTAAACTTTAAATAACAAATGTTTAAAATGGATTTCATGACCAAAGTTTATGTCAAATATATTAAAAATGTTTACTTTCAACTCTTAAAACTAATTAATGTTGAGCTTAATTAGTTGTAAGTGAAAATGAAAATAAAAGTGAATTAATATGCAATTTTGGATTAATGTAATTATATTTTTTTATAAATAATTATAAATAAGTCTAAGTTGATTACTTCTAGTTAAATATTAATAATTTGATAATTTATAATGGTTAGTTTAGAAAGTAAATGTAATGGAATGCTGATTTTTAGTTTGTTAACTCCATAATTACATAGTAAATAGATGAGATTTTAGAATATTTTGGAAATAATATTTAGAAATAGTATCTTTTTATTAGTGTAATAATCTAAAATTTTGTATAGGATATATACCTTATAAGACAAGTTCACTCAAGTTCATGTATTTATAATTATGTACATCTACTACAATCCATCCTAATAATCTCTAGGGTTTTATCTTGGAACTATGTCTAATGTATAATAATATTTTTCAAGAATTAGGGAATGATTGTACTAATGAATACCTTATTAGGTTGTAATGTGATTGAGCTAAAAGGAAACTGCAACTTGGTTGACCCCTTTAAAATTAAACAATGATGAAAAATAGTAGACAAATACCTAAGGTGTAGATTCTATACTTTTTATTACATGATGTAGCCCAAACCCTTCAAAAACAATAATTCAGAAAATGCACAACATAGAGTTTCAGAATGCTAGATTCTTCATTAAACTTATCTTACTCTAGTTTGCCTCTACAATGACACAAAACAACTCCTTATTACAATTCCAAAAATTACCATAATTGGCAGATTTTTGGGAAAATTAGATTTTTCCATTTTTGTTAATTTTCAAAACCCATCCTACGAATCCTAGTTTTTCCCAAGAAAAGCCCCCAAATAAGGCAAGATGAATTTCCAACTAACCTACGAAATCAGAAACATGATTTTGGATGTATTACAAAAGCCAACTTTCTAAAAACTAGAAAAAAACATAAAAAGCCAATTTCAGAGGCCAAGATGATATTTCTGGCTCGTGGAAAAAGGTCAAAACGACCACCAATCGAGCTAAGCTCTTTGGCAATCCAACTACTCCTCATGCAACTAACTGTAAAATTTCAGCCAAAACCCACATCTGAGTCACAAGTTATGACCCCCAGAAGTAAAGTTTGACCAAAACACACATCTGAGTCAACTGCATTGATCCTCAGATGCTCCTGCATCATTACACAAAATTAGAGTACATCACTTGTAAATTATTCCAATTCTTTAAAATGGTGCACTTTAAAATGTTCCTATCAGATGGTGACAATGAATGCATTGAATGTCTTTAAATACTAGCACATAATATCAAATCACACTAAAATTGCATTTAAGTCAAATGGTAAAACGGTAATGGAGGCTAGTTCTGCTTGAATTTGAATTTTGAGTTCAAAGAAGGATGAGGATAAGCTATAGCCCACAAGGTTTCTTTTGTGTCCACAGGCTTGTCCTAGATTTGGATAGCAATTAAATCTAGGTGGTAAACAACTATAAGAGAGTAGGTGAATAGATTAGTGATGAATGACCAAATAAAATATAACTGTATAAGAATGCATGTAAGTGGATATGATATGATCAGATGTCTAAAAATATGACTTTTTGTAAATCTATAAGGAATCTAGATAAATGAATCTAATTCTACACAATATTATATGATTCAGCATTATATGTACACATATCAAAATATAAATAAAACTAAATAATAAATTGTATAGATATACATACTTCCCTATACAATAGAACAAAATCATTATAATAATTATACATAAAATAAATGAATGAATGATTATGTAAACACAAATTAAACAATAATATCATACTTAATTCTTGTATTTTGTTTAAATTTTATTATTTTTACCTACATTCAATTTCTTAACATTGAGTTATTGAGCTTTTTTCATTTGACTTTTAGTAATTGATTCTACTATAGATTTTGATTTGTGAGTCTGATTGATAAATCATTTGAAGATTAAAAAATCTCATGAACTACTCTATCGAGCTATAAATTGCTACATTAGATACAACAATTTTTTTGGCCCAAAATGCCTCAAAGGCCTTCAAAATTAACTTTGAAACTTCCAAAAGTAAAAACTTTAATATATTCAAATCTAGACATGATCTTGCAATGAAAATTTACTAGCATGCTTATGTAGCCAATCCATGGCTTTGGGAAAAATTTAGGACCATCTCGTGTTCAAACATGTAAACTTACTATACATATGAACCTTATGTAATTACAAGGTTGAGATTATTTTCCTAGCGTTCTCTCAATTGATGAACACCTTGTAAGAGAAAAGAGAGTATCCACACCATAATTTAATCGCTAGGGTCCATGGACTTAAAACACCCTCTAAACTTCTCTTTTCTCAGAACTTTAGTTAAATAATTTGCAACACCCACCAAAGTCTATACCTTAAACAACTTCACACTACCATCCTCAATCGTATCTCTAAATACTATTAAACATCAATGTGCTTGATCCTGCCATGAAATTTTGGGTTCTTAGCTAGGAAAATCCCACTTTCTCTATCATAATAAACTATGATTTCACCTTGTTTTATTTTAATATTCTAATGTAGTCCCTTAAGCCAAATGGCTTGTTTACAAGCATGAGAAGCTACCATATTCTCAGCTTTAGTAATGGACAAAGAATCTACACCATGTCACTTACTCATCCATCAAGTTTCACCACCAAATAAAGAAAGCCCATAAGCATTGGTGGATATCCTACAATATATCACCTACCCAATCCAAATCCACATAAACATGATAGCAAGGGAAATATCATCTCCTATTAAATTACCCCATGATGACATAAATAATATTGTTTAAGGTACTTTCTAAATATTTTAAGACTCATTTAACTACATCATAATGAGCTCCACTAAGATTAGACATATATCTAGAAATAACTCCCACTAGTCGGGGAATGTTTGGTCTAGTGCATACCATAACATACATAAAACTTCCAACTATACTCTAGTAAGGTACTTTACTCATATCTTCTATCTTTGATGGGTATACAAGACAATATGAAGAAGATAACTTTGTTAGAATTGTAAAAGGAATGTAATATGGTCTATAGTAATGCATGTTAAACCTTTGTAAGCATAGCTCTCATGCTTACTCTAGCCTAGTCATAAATTTCTAATCCCTCTACCTCTTATAATTTCCATCCCAAGAATATGTTTAGGTTCACCAACATATTTCATTTCAAATTTACCTACAAGATGAGAATATAGTTTTAAAATCATTCATTTCCACTTATCACCAACAACATATAAACCAATGCACAAAAACTAATCATAATTGGATTTTTAATAAACACAATGATCTAATTTAGAACAAACAAATACCAAATTCAACATATATGTAAAATATTTCTACTATCACATTCTAAGACTCTATTTAGGGTCATACAAATAAATCTTCAATTTACAAACCAAATTAATCTTATGTTTCACTACATACTACTATGGCTACATGGCATATAAATATCCTCCTCCAAATCACCATGAAGGAAAGAAACCTTTAAATCATAATCTAAAAAGAAATAGAAAGAAAAAATTTAATGGATGTCATTTTCGAAATAGTATCTAAAATATATCACCATAATGAACACCCTCAACTTGAGAGTAGCCTTTTGTGACTAGCATTGCTTTATAATTCTCAATACCTCCATTTGAACCAATCTTTTTCTTAAACATCCATTTGCAACAAATAGTTTCTCATCCTTCAAGAAATGGTACAAGATCCCATTTATCATTCTTTTTAAAAATTTCCATTTCTTCATCCATAACATTTTTAAAATATTTTACATCATTCACACCTAATGTATCTTCTACATATCCACATACATCCATGTTAGTATTAAAAGAAAAAACACATCTCAAATCATTGGGTGAATGCCTTTTGGGTAGTTGTTTATGCCTTCTACATATTCAAAAAAATTGGGTTGAAGGTTCCTCCTCTTATACTAAATATTCAAAGTTAGATGAGCTCTCCACACCTTCTTATCTATCTATGAGTCTTAATTCAACTTTCTCAGAAGTTGAATCACATCTTCTTGTTTAGTTTGTTATGGTTGCAACATAAAAAATGGGGGGCTTAGTTTCTCTAAAAATAACATTTCTACTATGTATTACCTTCTATGCAACATGATCCCAAAGATTGTATTGTTTAAAAACCTTCATACCGGTTGCTTGGCGGTATCGGTTGGTTGTTGGTGGTATTAGTTGGATAATTTTGGTTGTCGATATGTTGTCAATATAATATCAAGGTTTCAATTATGCTAGTAGAACATGCTCAGTACGTATAGTTTTGGTGCTAGGTGACAGGTTTACTTGATTTTACCTATGGTTTACATCTTTCGGTACATTTGTATATTTTGGTGAGTCTAGTTGCATGAAGTTTCTATCAGTATTGGCTGGCTGTTGTGGTTACAATACTCTTCCAAATGTTCCTGCTACATGGACATTCTTGCAGCTCATCAAATATTTTTTGGTATCTTAATTTGGACAAGTTTCATCAGTTCCTATCTATTGGTTAGTTCAGATGTTTTGTTGATCAAGTCACAGGCTTGGTTGTGGTGTTCCGAAAGTTTCACTATCTTTCAGTAAATGTGGTATTGGGTGTATGTATCTTAAGTGTGATCTATATTTAGGTCTCGTGATAATGTGCTGTAAAGATTTCTTAAGTATGACCCAAATTTAGGAGATGATAGCATGTTAAATATAATTTTAGTTTCTCTTGTTGTGTGGCTGACACGTATTTTGTCTAGGATGATACTTTTGGCTATCTTATTGGTTGTGTATATAAATAGAGATGTATTTCATTAATTTAAAGAATTCAAAGCAATGGTTGAATTGCAGAATGGAAGGAAAATAAAAAGTTTGAGAACTAATAATTGTGGTGAATTTTTCTTTAATGATTTTGATAGATTTTGTAAAGACTATGGCATTCATAGGCAAAATACAACTCTGTATTCTCCACAGTAGAATGAAGTGGTAGAAAGGATTAACAAGATGTTGGTGGAGAAGGTTAGGAGTATGTTGAGTGGTCCTAGCCTTGAACAAAGGTTTTGGGTTGACGTTGTTTCCACTGCTTTCTACCTGATTAACAAGTCTCCTACATCATCTCTTGTTGATAAAACACCTATGGAAGCATGGTCATGTTATAAGCCTTCATTAATAAATCTTAGAATTTTTGGTTGCGAGACATATGCATATGTGCCAAAGGAGAAGCAAACAAAGTTGGAGAATAAGATTTTGAAATGTATCTTCATAAACTATAGTCATGGTGTGAAAGGATACAAGCTTTGGGATCCTATTTCTCAAAAGTTAATTCATAGTAGAAGTTTTATTTTTAGATAGACAAGAAGGTTAGGAGAGCTCATCTAGCTTTGAATCTTCGGAAGAGAAAGAAGAACATCCAACTTAGCTTTTTTGAAGGTATACAAGGCAAAGACAACCACTTGAAAGGTATTCTCTTGATGATCAAATATGTATTTTTTCTTTAAATACTAGTGTTGATGAACCTAGATCTATCTAGAACAGGCATTAGGTATGAATGTTGTATAATCCTAGAAGATTGTTATAGATAAAGAAATGACAGCCTTGAAAAAGAATGATACATGGAATCTTGTACAATTTTATGAAGGACAAAAACCAATTGGTTGCAAATGGATGTTCAAGAAAAAGATTGGGTTAGATGGAAGTATTGAGAAATATAAAGTAAGGTTGGTTGCAAAAGGTTACTCTCATGTTGAGGGTGTTTATTATGGTGAGATATTCTCTCCTGTTGCAAAATTAACATCCATTAGATTTCTACTTTCTATTGTTGCTTCTTATGATTTAGACATTGAGCAAATGGATGTGAAAACTACTTTTCTTTATGGTGATTTAGAGAATATTTACATGAAAGAGCCAGAGCACTACGTGGTGAAAGGTAAAGATAATTTGGTTTGTATATTGAAGAAATATTTGTATGGCCTTAAGAATAGTCCTAGGATGTGGTACCAAAAACTCTATACATATATGTTGAGCTTCGGATTTGAGCGTTCTAAATCAGATCTCTGTGTTTATTATAAGTTTGATGGTAGTCATTTCTTGTACATTGCATTATATGTTGATGACATATTATTCATTGATAAAGGTTATAACTGTAAAACTGAAGTCTTGGCTTGTTGCTAAATTTGAAATGAAAGACCTTGGTGCAGCCAAACACATTCGTGGGATAGGAATTTAAAGAGATAGAGTGAACAAAAAGATATGGCTAGGCCAAAGTAAGTATGTGACCTTAATTTTATAGAGGTTCAACATGTAGGATTGTAAACCATTATGTGTTCCTTTTACAGTTGGAATGAAATTATCTATTTTAAACTATCCTACATCTCCATTAGAGATGGAAGACATGAGAGAAGTACCTTACCATAGTGTATATAGTTGAAAGTTTGATGTGTGCTATGGTCTATACTAGATAATTTCATGCCCAAGTAGTGGGAGTTCAATCCAGATATATGTCTAATCTTGATAGAGCTCATTGAGATGCAGCCAAAAGAGTGTTTAGATATTTGAAGGGTACCGCAAACTATTCTTTGTGTTATTATGGTAATATGATAGGAGATGAAATTTTCCTTGATATTCATGATGGTTATGTGTATGCAGATTGGGTAGATGATATTGATCAAAAAAGATCTACCAGTGCTTATGTGTTTACATTATTTGGTGGTGAAATTCGTTGGATGAGTAAGTGATAGGCTGTGGTTGCTTTGTCCACTACTAAAGCAGAGTATATGGAGGCTACTCATGCTTGTAAAGAAGCCATTTGGCCTAAGAGACTATATTCTGACATTAGAATAAAAAAGGGGCAGCAACAATCTATTGTGACACTTAGAGTGCAATATGCCTAGCAAAGAACTTAACTTTTCATGCTAGAACCAAGCACATTGACGTTCAATATCATTTTGTTAGAGATATGGTTGAGGATAGCAGGGTGAAGCTAGTTAAGGTAGAGGCTTTGATGAATGTTGCACATTCATTAACAAAGGCTATGAGCACAAAGAATCTCAAATGGTGCTCGGAGTCTATGGCCCTCATGACCCCTAGCAATTGAACTATGGTATAGATACTCCCTTTCTCTTGCAAGGTGTTCGACAAGTAGGAGATTGTTTAAAAATGTGTCTCAACCTTGCAGTCACACGTGACAACTATTTTAGATGGTATAAAATTTGAACTCGATTTTGAAGGCTTTAGAGGCTCTGAAAGGGGTCAAAACTTGTTCAGGATGACACTACATTGTTTTAGCTATAGAGCACTTTGAGAGATTTCCAAGTGGCTATAATAGAAAATTGGATACACAGTTCAAAAATTATGGCCTTTGGAAGTTGCGTCTCCCAAAATAGGAAATGTAAAAATGTGTTGATCATGTAAATGAGTTGTAAAGGGCAGTTACACGTGTTAGTGTGTATAATGACACATCATCAGTCATCTGTTATTGAAGATAAGATGGGCACCACCTTATTGAGTGGTTTAAGCCCATCATTTTGTAATAACATCTAATAGTTTCGTGTATTGTATCTCCTATATAGTAGGTGCATGAGATGGAGTTTTTTTGTAAGAGTCTGAGATAGATACCTTTGGATCTTTGGTCGGTGATACTCCTGAAAGAAGCTTGCTTTGCAAGTATATTATACTTCGTTTTTTATTGTTGAATAATATATAGGGCTGCTTTTGGAGTGTGAGATTTTTCTCCCAAAAGGGTTTCCCCCACGTAAAACTTTGTGCCATGGTTTGAATGTTATTTATCCTTATATGATTATTTTTGTTAAGTTTCTATAATTGTGAAAAAGATCTGAGAAAGCTTTTACGTTATTCGCCACTTAGAGTTAGTGTAGGAAGTTGTTCTTCTACTTAACTTCTTTACATGAAGTTGGTTTTGTTGAACAAGCTTTCAAGAAATGGTCATAATGACTAGCTACAAGAAAAGTATCACAACATACAAGACTATATGTCGTTTCTTCTATCATGTTTGAATATATTTTTTGCTACCTTCATCTATTATGTTTAAGTGTGACCCAAGATTTGTTAGTATATTTTAACAATCCTTATGCAAAAGATTAGAGATTAGACAACTAGTTGGATGAGTCCACAACCTTTCACATTTAAAGAGATGTCAAACAAATGTTGTGAACCTTACACAAGTATACCTATTATGTGTCTACAATTGTGTGCACATATGCACTTGAGATGACAACTTACTCTACATCAAGCATTCATGATTTTTTTATTTTTATTTTTCATAGTTCTAAGGGGCATAGTCCTTTGCAAACATGACTAGGTTCTCAGCTGATCGTCTGTTAATCTTGTTCGCTATTGCTGGTTTTCCTCTGTTTTCTGTGATCTTTTGTTTTGTTTAGTCTCACTCTTGATGAGACTCTCCTATGGTTGTTTTATAAAAGATCCAGACCCTTTCCACGCTCAACTCAATCCAAACATTACAATAAAATGACCTTTTAATTTCTTAATTCACCAAGCCCTTTAAACAGCTTTCTGAAACAAGTATTATAAAAATGTCATTTAAATTATATCTTTTTTTGCGCTCTAAGAAGTTGACTCCTTTACAACTAATGAATCCGAATCTCCCTTTTCTTGCTCTCAGAGACCTCAATCTTGAACTTTCATGACAACTGTACTTTTTTGCAACCATGAAATTTGCTACAGGAATTTTGTCAAACAGTTCACATGCCAATGCAACGCTGTCTCATCATCATCTTTTCCTCCATTACTGGGAAAAATCGCTATTACTCCATTTGTTTCTTTTCAAATGAATTATGATTTCAATAACATCCTCAACAAATTCTGTCACAAAGCAACTGGAACAATCTTTTTACCTCTTTTGACCATGCCCAATTCTTGTATGGCTTTTCAAGCTCAGTATTCCAAATTATATTTGATGAATCTTTCTCAGCAGAACTGCCAAGAGTAATGGCAGTTTGCACTTTCAATCTTGTCTTGCTTTCCTTTGATTTACAGGTATCATCTTCTGCAAAGAAGTTCATAATTGAATTGTTAATGCTCACAGAGAAATCCACAAGGGATTACCACCTTATAGTTTAAGAGTCCTTCAACATGCTATTTTCACACATATTCCATGCACAAGAGAAAATAACTTCACTTTCATGTCTATGAACAAGACCACAATTTTGGTTCTATTTGTTTCCCAAATCCCTCACTGATTTCACTGGTGAATTCTAAAGAATCTTTTCTTCTTCTTCTTTTTTTTGGGGGTAAATAAGGGGTCGAAGTTGAGAATATCATATTCGTATTAATTTAAAATAAAATATTAAGAATTTTGTAGCTAACAGGAACCAGAATGACTCTTTGAACTCTTTGGATTTCAAGTCCATGTGAAACCTGTTTTTTCTTAATTTTCAAAACAGGAACCAGAATGATCAGAGAAGACTAGACAATCCTTCTCCACTTCATCTGATGAGTCTTCACTCCCAAGCCCATCCTCTTGAATTCTAAAGAATCTTAAATGACTGACAATTTACTCTTATGATCTCTTCTGGGGTTTTCAGTAGTGTTGTATCTTTTGTAGTGCCAGTGTGCCCTGCTGTAATTATATTTTCCCATTTGGATGAATTTTCCTTACTTTCACAATCATGTATATTATCTAGATGATACAGGTTCTTGACTATCTTTACCTGCAGCAGACATTTTGTTCTGAATGCGATCCCACCTCCCAAAATAACAAATACAAGTGGAACAATGGCAAATGTAAATTGTTTAGTTGAAAATCTGCCCTCTGCATTTCATGTTTGAGTTGCAGAGCATTCATGGAAAGATTGTTCTGGCCATTGGCTGCAATCATTATAATGCAAGAAAGAACACTTAGTAGAAAAGACATTTTGTTGAACAATTTGCAGGTTTTTGTGTGCTTGTACAGTTTACCCACATGTCTGCCAGGGCACAACAAACCCATTTTGAGAGTGTCATCCCATTGTCTTTGAAAATCTTCAGTAGCTTTTCTTTCAATTGTCATGCCACACAACTCCATAGGTATATGGCCAAAGCCAATTGTGTTTCATTATCTCTGGATGACAACTTGAAAAATAACCAGCGCTGTATGGAATCATACTGATGACTGTTCAGGATTCTGTTTCATCATATTTGATTGAGGAGTATCCATTTTACTATTATTCTGATGTTGTCTAGTCTAATCTCTAATATCGTACTTGTAGGAGTTCTAAATCATAATAAACCTACATAATCAAAGAATGTACCATCATTCTGACCTATTATGATAAAAAACATTCAATATCTATGGAGTCTTCAACTGTGCAAATTAGAAACTCTGCTGTGCTTCATTGGCATGGGATGCCAATGCCAACCCTATGTAGAGTCATCTTTCAAGTTGAACATTGCATTATTATTGAAATTTGTTTGTATTAGGAGTTCAATAATATATTCTAAGTTTTGACTTATTTGAGTGGTTCATTCAAAGTTATATATTCAATTGTCTAATTAATTTCTACTTAACTAACACATCATAAATTTTAACTCTTTTAGATGACCCATATAAAATCACACCAATAAATCTATATTCTACTAGAAAAATTAATATGTTAAATGAACTACTTATACATTTTATAATTTATTTTTAACTGAAGTTAATCTTACACAAAATCTTGCAAAAATTCTCTATTTTCTTCTGAAATGCGAAGTTGTGATTGGCAGACGTTTAAGATGATAATGCACATATAGCTGAAGAAAGGTTCCTAGAAAATAAATCAGAATCCCACTGATATTCATACTCAATTGCATGGAAATCTTTGAGCATAAACCCTAGAGTAAATTTGATATATTCAATCAGCAAATATCCTTTTGAATTCATTACTACGAGTTCTTGAATGTCTAGAAGAGGAACAACAAATGTCTTCATTATTGGACAATTTAAAACTTTTAAATGGAAGGTCAAACCTTTGCATATAGTGCAAGCAAATTGCGTTTCCTCATTTTGAATTCTTGTTGAACTTTACAATTCGACTTAAAACATCTTTTACGATGATTCAAATTGATTAAACATGTTTCTAAATTGAGATCATTTGAAAATTAAAGCAATTTTATTTAGAAGTATTTGAAATTTGATTGGATCAAATTTCAAAGGTTTATATAAATCATTCAAAGAATTTGCACAGCTTTTAAGAAGACTTTTTCAATTGATTAATTTCAATTCGAAGATTCAATATTCACCACATGTATTATGGTCTGTATATGTTGGCAAAAATATTTTTATTCATGATTTTCTAAAATGCTTGAGTTTTCTTCTAGTATTTAATGTGGAACAATTTAAATTATACTTTCTTTCTTGAAAAGTATCAATTCAATTAGTGCTAAGAGATTTCTACAATCCATAAAATAGAGTATAGTGCTGTTTCTGGATTTGATTGTGTACGAGTATCAACTCGACTTCTTTTTGACTTAGATCTTAAGCACTTGTGAACTATCATGCAATAAGAGATTGAGATTGAGTTCTATATCCTAACATTATGAAATTGGGTTTTGGCAATTAGAAAAAAATATTATTTGTAGGCTTATAATAGTGACTTACCTGAAAATGTTCTTGCTTCCTCTTAGAATGTCTTTGTTACTCTCTCCTTGTCATCTAACTCCCTCTCTTTTACAACTATGACCTGTAAGATATCTTCTCAAATTGTTAACAACCCATAATTCCATTTCAAGATGGATTTATAAGACTTTCAAGGGGCATGATTGAGGAGTTGAAGGACTCTTGTAAAGTGGAATACTAAAGCATGCATGGATGCAATGGTTCGTATATAAAAAGGGAAGGGTTAGACGTATCCACTTCATAACTGTCTATCTTTTTTAAAAATACATCATGTATATATCAATCTATACAATGACAAAGATCCACGCTTATCTAAAGATACAATACCACTATTTATAAAAAAGTCTATATACAAATCTTCATTCTATTAGAATTTAGGCTAATTTGCATTTCAACCAAAACAATTCAAAATTGAAATCATTATATGTTCAAAGAAAAGAAAAGAATTTATAAAAACATCTAAAAGAAAGATCCTTTTATAGTCTACAATACTAGATAATATGTATATAGGTCTACAAATGACATATACTAATATGGGATTATCTCATATTTTTCAAAGAGGCACACAACTGTGTTTCAAATGAGATGTACATACCTTACCCACTTCGATTTAAACTTGTGACATCTTTTAAGAGTACAAATTCTCCACCACTAATAACATCATAATACAAATTGATCAAATCAAATAATATATCAAATATAACTAATTAAACTCATAACACTTAGATACTCAATAATGTATATATTGAAAAAAAAATACATCAAATGTCAATACAAAACTATTGAATCCCACATTTTTTGGGTGACAATACATAGAAAACTACTCAATCCCCTCTCTAAAAAAATACAAAACCAGTGGAAGAAAACAAGATCCAAAACTCCATTACAGACCATCTCATTGCCAAATGCACCTTAGCAAGTGTATAACAAAATGAAAGAGATAATTATCACCATCCAGTAGATCTTGTGCTACAAAATGCTCCAAATTAAGATTGCGAGGAAGCAAAAAGCTCTCATGTAAGAGTGTAGCCATCACTACAGTGGGTCTCTCAATAAAAGCAGCCAACAATCTGCACACAGACCTCAGCAACAATGGAAACAGAGACTGCAACAACAACATTAATCAATAAAAATAACAACATTAATCAATAAATAACAACATCAATCAATAATCCACACAGACACTATCAAAACCCAGAAGTACAATAAATCAAAACATGAAGATACATAAAAATAGTTTGAAGACCAACCATGATAACTGAGCTAAAAATGGAGTATCAATAAGATCCATACTATTTTGTTATTATCATAAGTCTGTGAAATTTATAAGCTTCTTGAAGATTTTAAAGCTCAAAATGATAGCTGAAGAAAGATCTGAAATGTGCAGGATAATTTGGTTATTTGAAGTAATGATCAAATGGGTATGTTTGGAGAGCTGATTAAATGAAATGTAGTTAAAAATTCATTTCAAACAAATCTGCCAATCCTGCAAAGCTACCATTCAAACCTAACTTCTTTTTGCTTTCCACAGTCAATTTATTTATGAGAAGTTGACGTTGTTCTCAGATTATTTATGTAATCTACCTAATGCTTAGGTTATCTTATTAATGTTTTAATTTATTTCTCTTGTTTCTATGGAGTCTATAATATTTATTTCGATTAGTAATTGGTAAGAGAGTCGGTTTTAGAATTTTTTTATGATTATTAAAATTGGGATATTTTTAAAATCCCTGTTGATTGGAATGGTGGGATGTGAAGCATTTGTTAAGATATATTTATAAGTTTAAATTTTAAATTTTATGTTTTTCAAACAAAAAATAGTATTATAAAATTATAAGTGTAATGATCTTTTATTAATTTCTCCTTAACTATCTATTGATAGTTTTTTTTTAAAATTTTTTTGTTTTGTTAAAAAATTTGGATAGTTTTTAAATTCCCACTGATTGGAATGGTGGGATGTGAAGCATTTTTTAAGATATATTTATAAATTTAAATTTAAATTTTATGTTTTTTTATAAAAATAGTATTATAAAATTATAAGTATAATGATCTTTTATTAATATTTTTTTAACTATCTATTGATAGTTTTTTTTGTTTTTTTAATTTTTGTTTTATCTAATAAAATTTTTTGTTTCATTTAGTTTTATATTTGTTTTGGTAAAATATTTTAAGAATATATTAATAAATATTATTATATTGTTGATAATGTTATAGAGAGTGGTGGCTAAGTTTTGACATTGTGATTGTTGACACTAAGATTGTAACTTCTATTATAATTTTATTACTAAGTATTTATGTTAGATATGAGATATAAATTTTGAAGGTGTATATACATTAAATTTATTATACATGTAAAATAAATGTATTTAATGAATTGTTTTAATTTATATAAAAATTGAATGTTAATATTTAACTATAATAAATAACAAATAAATGAATAATTAAATGAAATAACAACAAAACTATTAGAATTATTTTAGTCACTACTTATATCATTATTTTTAGTTCTCCTCTGTAGAACTATAGGCATTGACATCTCTTTAACTAGTGATTAAACTAGTGAATCTCAACCAATCAAAATTCACTATTTTTCAAATAATATTATATCTTAATATTTCATAAAGTAAATTACAAGATACTTAACTTTTCTAATTTGTAGAACTATTTGTAGAATATTATTGTTTTTTATTTTGATTGAATTTTTTATTATTATTTTATTATTATTGAATTATTAGTTATTTCAGTTTAATAAGAATATTATTATTATTATTAGCAAACCTATTGATTAGGTAACATATTATGGTAACTACTTTAACATAGAACTTCTGTTACAACTAAAGGTTGTTGTTGCACCAAAAGATCGACTTGTTAATGCCTGATACAACCACTAGACTTATAGAAGACACAAGAGGTTGTTAAACCATGTCACGAATCCTGAAGGGGGACATTGGTGGTTATTCCAACAACCCCCCCTCAATGTCAGCCAAGGGGATTTGAACCTGTGACCAAGCTTTGATACCAATTATTACAACTAGTAGTTGTCATTGCACCAAATGATCAACCCGTTAATGTTCGATACAACCACTAAACTTACAGAAGACACATGAGGCTATTAAACCATGTCATGAATATCAGATGGAGATGTTGGCAGTTAGTCCAACAACTTCAAACCCAATCCAAACTCATTGAAAATAATCCTAGCCCTCTACAAAAATGTCTTGTTCATGTTTTCTATAACTATATTTTATTGAGAGCTCTATAAAATCATTATATGACTTTTAATGTTATTCTTTTTTAATAGAGTTTATCAAATTCTATTAAACAATACTCACTACCATTCGTATTCCTTAAATCACTAATGTTTCTTCTAGTTTATTTTTATAAGAGAGACAAAAAATCTTCAAACCAACCAAAGACATTAGAAATACTTTCAAGAAAATATACTCATGTCACCCTTGGAATGACCATTAAAAAAAAACTAGGTCCTATTGAATTGTGAAAAATATTAATGGTATCAACATCAAGTGATGAAAGTTGATAAGAATCAAAAGGTCATTATGATGAGACATACATAATAGTCCAAGCTAATCTTAGGCATGCCAAGGCTATGAAATCTCAATAAAATCATGTGTCAATGTCATTTACAAATGATAAAGCATACAAGATTAACCAAATAATTCTAATATTCTATCACTCAAAATAAATTATAAAGTTAGTAATCAATAAGATATAATCATCTAATGACTCATAATTAGTAAGAAATAATGACTTAACATGCAAACATGAACACCTAACCATTAAAGGCATTAGGAAATAACTTATCACTAAAATAAATAATGTGCACACACATATATACATATGTGTGTATACATACATGCATACATATATGTACCATCCTAAAAAGTTAGCACCAATAATTGGATGCTTTATTAGGACCTATTCGACCCCATTTTGATGATTTCGATGTCTGAATGCCCATTATTCTTGATCATGGTATCCTATTATTATTCCCCCCACATGTTTTTACCTATCTCGACACCCTACCCAAATTTTGGCCAATTCTTGAACATGGTACAAAATACCTAGGTATTCACAAGAAATTTGATCTTGTGGTTGGCCTAGAGTATTTTTGAACCCCAAAATAATGGATTGAGTATAAAACCCCCCCATCTCTCCTGATTTTGATATACATTCATGATATACAAATTTTCAATCAAGCTATCAAGTTTTTCAAGAAATCAAGAGAAATTGAGCAATTGGATTCAAGATTTGAAGACAAGTATCCAAGATCAAGTTTCTCCAATTTTCTAATTCTTCAAGATCAATCAAGTCAAAGGAAATAGTCTCCAAGTGAATCAAGTTTGTCTCTTGTGATGGACAAGTAGAGGAATTCTAAATCAAGTAAGAATACCCTTCCATTCACATTCTCTCTCCCTCATTGCAAGTGATTATCAAGTGTTTCTACATTCAACATCTAGGAGTGACATTCATAGATCTATGAATTTGTGAGGAAATCCTTGATTCTACATTACATTCCAAGGTCAAAACCTTGATTTCAAACACATTCAAGCATCTTCATGGGTATGAACTATTTCTACATCCATCCATGAGGGTTTATGCAAGGTGAATCAAACATTTAAATTTTTCCATACTTTCCTTTATGCAATTTCATTTTATTTTCAATGTCGATTCCTAAACAAGAGTTTGACCAAGGAAATCCCCTTTAGACAACATTTTCCCTATTTTTCTATGTTGCGGGAACAGGGTACGAAGTTGTTAGCCAAAATTTGGAAAGATAAAAAACTATTGGAAGATCCCTAGAAAATTCAATCAAAAATAGATCATCATTATCATTATGTACCTAGGTGCAAGTCACCATTTCTATTTTGTACCCTCTGCATTTTGTTTCTAAATTTCATCCATAGATTAGATTTGCATTCTAGTTTCTATTTCTATACATTTCATCTCTCTATTATTATGTATTAGTCAATTATTTCTAGTTTTTGAGTAACTTGCCTAAATTATCATTTGCATTACATCTTCTTATCATTTCCAGTTTCATCATTACATATTTAGTGAAGGGTCACTTTCCCACTTAGTGTTTGAGTCTCATCTTGGACCTAGTGGGACATCTTCCTTCTGAAATGTATAATCATGAAAAGGAGAAGTGATTCACCTATTTGCATTGCTTCCCTTTTCTAACCATACAATGTGTGTGTGTGTGTGTGTGTGTGCGCGCGCGCACATACATAAATACATACATGTGTGTGTAATTTCAATAGATCATTATCATTAGAATATTGTATCCTCATACATCTTATTTGGAATAATAATCATGAATAATTAATGTAAATGAAAAAGAGTCCTATATGACAATATTTAAAAAATGAATAAAGTCTGTAAAAGAAGAGAAAGTAGACAATCAAAATAGAAAATGAATCTTTAACAAGGTAAGTCATCAACATGAAATAAAGACTCTCTATAATCAAAGATCAAAGGTTATGGAGTGACAAAGCACATAAACACTATATTAAAATTCTTGATATATCTATTGGGGTAAAAAAAAGTGTTTGTAAGAATCCATAATAGTTCAGATATGATTAAGTTAAACACAAACATTAAAGAATGGTAGCTAGAAATTAAAAAATATTATAATAATAAAGGGAAATAAAGGACGAATTCAAACCTAAATTAAATTTCAAACACTAATGTAGAAGGACAAGATATATAATTGGAAATGGTAGATTTGAGGTACTAATGTACACAATGATAATTCTTAATGAGAAAACCCTAAAAGATGTAAAATAAGCTAGGCTCACCAAAAATGTGAAAGAAAATAATTAACCATCACAAATATCATAGATAAGAAAATTGGGAAACTAAATGCAATTAATAGAAGTATAAACTAAGCTAGTAAATTAAAATGAGAAATGATTTATTAAATATCTTTAAATTAAAATGAGAAAAGATTTATTAAAGATTTTTTTAAAATATTAATAAAGATGGATTATGATCACATAGCTCTAAGTGTGGCTTGATGTTGTTGTACATTGTCATTTTATTGCCTAAAATGCTACTTTGATATTGCATTTTTTTTTATTATATTCTAATAAAAAAAAGTTAAGTTTTTTTTAGTGCGGTGAAATTGCAATACAAAACAATCTATAGTTTAATTTCAAAATGTGAAATGGAAACTTTTGGATGAAATCAATTTGTTCTACAAAAAATTATTTAATATTTTTTATGGTTTGAAAATTATAGTAACTAAAATTATAATAACTTTTAGTTATATTTAAATACTTCTATAAAAATCTTATTAAGCATAGGTCAGTTCTCCTTGATCAAACTCCTAAAAATATTGATTCTACAACTTGTGAACAAAAATCAAAGACAATAAGAAACCACGTACAATATGGATATATATTATTAATTATGTGGATGTTGATTTTGCAATGAATGTTTAGGTAGCTTCTCTAACTATGATGTAAGTTCTAAGTGGGAGATCTAGATGGATATTTGATTATGAGATGAATTAAAATGAATTATAGGATTTGTCTCTTAATCTAACACTTTAAAGAGTGTAATTTGAAATATTTTGCACTCAAGTCGATAGACAATAACTAGAAGGAAAGTATAGAAAATTTTCAAATTTAAATTTTGAATTTTGAATTCTAAAAGTACAATAGTTGATTTTACATCATGAAATTCAACAAATTTCAATATTTGTTCAAAATTTCAAATTGAGGTGGGAGTAGGTAATCTAAAAATTCTTGGGATATAAGATTTTATAACTTTGATTATGAGAGGTGTTAAAATAAATTCTAGGGTTTTATTTTATTTAACACCTTAGAGTACAATTTATAATGTTTTGCACTCAAGTCAATGGGAAACCAATATAAGGAAGAGTATAAAAAAATCTCAAATTTAAAATTTTGACTTTTGAATTTGAGAAGTACAATGGTTGATTTCACACCATGAAATTCAACAAATTTCAATTTTGCATTCCAAATTCAAATTGAGGTGGGGTAGGTAATCTAAAAATTCTTGGGATATAAGAGTTTGTAACTAGTCAAGGCTCATAGCTCTAGATGGATATTTGATTATGAGATACATGTTAAAATGAATTCTAAGGTTTTATTTTATTTAACATCTTAGAGTACAATTTGAAATGTTTTCCACTCAAGTTAGTGGACAACAAATAGAAGGAAGAGAATAGAAAACTCTCAAATTTAAAATTTTAACTTTTGAATTTTAAAGGTACAATGGTTGATTTCACACCATGAAATTCAACAAAGTTCAATTTTGTATTAAAATTTCAAATTGAGGTGGGGGTAGGAAATCTAAAAATTCTTGGGATAGAATATTTTATAATTAGTTAAAGCTCATATAATTATCTCAAACTCACGCTCCATGTTGTCAAAAGCCTTACACTAAATGAGACTTGATCCGTGATAGATTCATTTAGAATCATTTAACTTTATGATTAAATACAAAATCTAACCAAATTAATTTTTGAAATAATATAAAAAATAATGAATATTTAATCCCTTAAAATAATATATAACTAAAAATTACAACAACTGATATTATAAATGATTGAATACAAAAGATTGGCCCATAATTTAAGGACAATGGATATCTAGATGGTTCTTAGTACATTTCCAATAATCACTATGCATTACACAAGGGTCACAAACTATAAGCATAATAAAGATCAAGGGAAAGTGTTGAGCTGAGAATAATGATTGAGGCTCCTATCTATTCTACACATAGATTCTAAATCTTGATGGATTCAATTTTAAAGAAGAATATTTAGTTCCAATTCAAACTGACCTAATGCTAAGAGAAGGGGTTTAATCCAACCAATGAGGGTTATTCCTATTGATGGGACCTAATCCAAATATGTCATCAATTAGATATTGGTCATACTCTGTAACATTCAACAATAAAATAAAAATATCAAAGGTGTAAATTTGCATGTGATTATTACAATAATGCATTAAATCAGTGTAAAGATAATGCAAATTTACACCATAAATTCAGAAGAGTAATCTTTATAAATTTGCATTATCTATAAAGATTACTCTTCTGAATCTATAAATTTGCATTATAAAATTTACACCATAAATTTGCATTTACACCATTGTGGGAATTATAACACACTAAGAAAATGCTCTTCTGAATTACACACAATTAAGAGCCAATCTAGTTAAAGATTACAATGCACATTTCTAGGTGTGACCCAGTCAAGGGATCTACCTTAGATTTGTTAGGATCTTCACCTTGTTATGAGTGGTCTAGTTAAAGGGCTTCAAACAGTCTTTAAAATGTTACCTTTTGAAAGGAATTTACAATAAGACTGTTAAGTCCACTCTGTTAAGAGGTTTCTCTGTTACAAATGCTATTAAGAAAAAATAAATATATTGACCTGTAAACTTGCAACTATCTTTGCATAACCAAATCCTTTGTGCACTCTTCTATCTTCACTTCAATTCTTTACTTTCCACTGACTTCAACACTTCATCAGATTATGCTTTCTGACTCATAATCTATTTGTTCCTTGTTCACTACATCAGTCAATGACTCTTCAACTTTTCAATTTTCCAGCCGTTTGCTCATACAAATCCATCCTTTATATATAGACAATTTTTTCCTCTTAATCTCCTTTATTACATTTTTCTCTAATCAATCTTAACTGTCCAATTCATTATACCTTGAATCTGGATCTCGGTAACACATTTTATTTTCACCAAGGAACTTGAACTTTTCTTGAAACTTGTTCCTTCTTCTTTAACCATTTAGATCTAAACTGTAGATCTTAACCTTGAATTTTCATGGCCATAGATCTCTGTAACTGAATTTCCTTTTCATCATGATCATCCAACTCATCATAGCTAATCATTAAATGTCATTCCAATCCTTGTATTTAATTATTGTTCCTTACTCAGTAGATAAATCTGTATTTCAGTTAACTTCACTTGGTGCCTAAAACTTCCTTATCTGTTTGGTGCCTTTAGTTCCTTTGTCTTTACCAAGTGACCTTTCCTACTCGATAGCCAAAACTCTTTTTCTTGCCAACTTGACATATCTTCATTACCATATGTTACTGACATGATATAATCATATGTTAGGTAGAAAATAATTATATCATCATAACCTTACCATTTTCTGATCTGTTTCAGTTTCCCATTTAAGTTCTTCAACTTCACAACATCTCATTTCTTCTTCTCCTTAACTCATTCAACTTATATCATATATTGAATGATATGGCAACACAATATAAACCAGGAATCAATAGATTGATATCAATGACAAGACAATAACTCATCTAACCTTTCTACTATCTTGTATTCTTCTAATCTTGGTTGGTTTGCATCATCATCACCATCAGTTATACTAACAATCTCCCTCTTTGGCATTGATGAAAACACACTAACAATCTTCATTGTTCAATTGATGATGGTAACACTTCACTATCATTCTCATACTCCCTCTAAGATGTAACTTCTCTATTCATATTCTCCCTCTTTAACTATTCTAATTTCCCATCAGTCAATCTTCTTTACTGTTCCTCTTTGACAACTTCTTTTTATGATCTTCATCTCTCTCTATGCAACATCAGTGCATCAACAATATTCTCCTTTTCCTTCTACAATCATCATTGATATTCTCCCCTACTGATCAATTGAATCTCTCCCTCAACATTAATCATCAACTTCATTATCAATTTCATCTCCCTCTTTGACAACAATGCCAAAGACACATACTCCTAAAAATTTTTCTCAAGTAGTAACTTATACCTCAAGTATAGATTTCTCATTGTAGTCATAAACTTCTTTTCACAACTTCAGGATTCACCTAAAGAGTGAGCACTAGCATCAACTCACAAAATAAATATTCTGATGAATACTTGAATTGATGCAGCATGCATCATGCCTTAGTGAATATTGGATAGGGGAAGAACCCCTAACTTACCTAAGAGATACTCAAAAGCATCCTTTGGTAGTGGTTTGGTAAATGTATCAACTATCTATTCTTTAGAATTCACATACTCCAATATCACATTCTTATCTTATACTTACTCTCTTAAGTAGTGATACTTGATAGATATATGCTTTGTCTTTGAATGCATAACCAGATTCTTTGATATGTTAATAGCACTGGTATTATCATAATAAATTGTAATTGGGTCAGTAATCTCTTCTTGTATACCTTCAAGTAATTGTTTGATCCACACAATATTAGAACAATTTATAGCTGCAACAACATACTCAGTTTCAGCAGTAGATTGTGAAATACAACTTTGTTTCTTGCTTAACCATGTCACTGATCTTTATCCTAAAAAGAAAGCTCCACCACATGTTCTTTTTTTGTCATCAATATTTCCAGCCTAGTCAGCATCAATATACACCTTGAGATCAAAATATCCTCCTTTTGTGTATAACAGACCAAAATCTTTAGTCCCTTTCACATATCTAAATATTTTTTTCACTGCAGACATATGTGTCTCCTTTGGGTTAGTAGAAAACCTTGCAACTATACCAACTGAATGTGCAAAATCTAGTTAGTTGTGAACAACATACTGTAGTTTACCAATCATGGATCCGTAAAGTGTTTTATTTACTTCCTTTGTGTCATCTTCCTTTGACAATTTACAACCAGTAGCCATTGGTGTTCCAGCTAGTTTTGATTCTTCTATATTGAATGTCTTTAGGATCTCCTTGATATACTTAGATTTTGTAATGTAGATCCCATCCTTTACTTGTTGAATTTGAAGTCCAATGAAGAATTTAATCTCTCCAATCATAGACATCTCAAATTCCTTTCTCATCTCCTCAACAAATGATTTAGACATTATCTCATTTCCACCAAATATAATGTCATCAAAAAATATCTAACTAATCAGAATTTTATCAGTATTATCACATTTCAAATATAAATTATTGTTATCACTTGTCCTTTGAAATCCAATTTTAACTAAATAAGAGTGTAATCTATCATACCATGCTCGGGGTGCTTGCTTCAATACATAGAGTGCTTTGTGTAACTTCTAGACCATATCCTTGTCAAAATTTTGAAAAAATCCTTCAATCTGTTCAATGTACACTTCCTCTTCAAGAATTATATTTAAAAATGTAGATTTAACATCCATATGATAAAATTTGAATCTTTTATAAAAATCATATGCAAGTAATATCTTTACACCCTCTAATCTAGCAATAGCGGCAAAAGTTTCACCATAGTCAATACCTTCTTCTTGTGCATACCTGTGTGATGATGAATATCACCTTCATGAAATTAAGATCTAATAGCATCAATTTAAAGAAAATACAATGTAAATCTAATTTAA
This sequence comes from Chamaecyparis obtusa, assembly GCA_027943335.1. Lineage (NCBI taxonomy): Eukaryota > Viridiplantae > Streptophyta > Pinopsida > Cupressales > Cupressaceae > Chamaecyparis > Chamaecyparis obtusa. The sequence goes on along the minus strand of BSBK01000518.1, from coordinate 2,296,297 downwards.
AATGAAACTATAATCTAGAACATCTCATGGTTCTCTAGAAAGAAGTGGTAAATGAGGCTCTCAGCTTAGATCCTCACTAGCAACACTTCTAAAATGAGAATTTATGCTTCTACTATGCTTCTAAAATGCTCATTCAATGCTTAATCTAGCTCAAATTTACAAACTACAATGATAATTTCTCTAAATGATCTTAATTTGCTCTTAGAATGCACTCAATTGCCTATAATAGCAATGCTTTGCAAATGAAGTTCTAAGATGGAAATGCTCTCCAAAATGCCTCATATTTATAGTAAATGTCCAAGGGTAGGGGGTAGAGTGAAGTAATCATGGTTATCCCTTGGTTGAGTCAAATACTTTGCTTTGTTCATAAATGGGGGGACAAATGAGGGGACATGTAACACCCCATATGAATAATCTAAATAAATGACAACCAAAAGTAAACCAAACAAATTAACCAGAAAAGCACAACATTTTTTATTTATTTAACAAGATACAAATTAGCATCAAAATACCACTCAACTGATTTAACCAGTTAGTTAATATCCAAGGGTAATTGATTACATGAGAGTATAACAATATACTCAATATTTAATACATATTTTCTAAGAGTTCCAGATTGTTTCTAATTGCCCTTATCTATCCTAAGCACTGCTCTGATAATAAGTAACTAGGTAATAATCTATTTTCCGTATATCTTTACAGCAGCTAACCATTCCCCCAAAAACATTGTTTTCCTCATCTATAATCCTGAAAACACCAAATAGAAAACAACCACAAACAAACAGGGCTTAGTAAAAAAGACTAAGATGATGGAATACCTCCAAAGCATCTGCATCATACTGGTTAGAACCTTAACAAAATAATCTGAACCATACATATAAAAATAGATATATTTCATTATTAACAGGAAGCATTTCATTTCTATTCAACAGAAATAAACAAGTACTTTATTTCATTTCCAACAGAAATAAACTCGCAAAGAAAATGACAAGGTGATGATCCACTAGCTTTGGGTATCTACATAAGAATCAACGATCAGTAACCATATAGGAAACTTGAAGAATTCATTATGCCAGCCTTATTCTTTACAAGCAATAAGGTAAATCCATACCCTTACTTCACCAACATGTGCAAGTAATCAGGGCAACATATTTTATCTTTTTAAATGAAACCCATAGCCCATGAATTATTAAATTATCACTTAGTAAAATAACTGACATATATTCTTTCACCTTAAGGCTCCAGACAAAAGTCAGTTTCCCATACTAAGGATCACACTTGCATTATCTCAAAACACTTCTTACTATCAATACTAGTTAAACCATAATAAAACCTGAATTATCAAATTCAACTAATAATGTTACTTAATAACTTAAATCTTTAATACTGAATCCATAATTTAAAATATCCACATACACCCATGAAACCTCTTTCAGAACAACCACAACAAAGCATCTTCTTTTCATCAACTGAAAGAATAACTTAAGCATGAATTTCCAATACTATCCTTAGTAAACTCAAATAATAATAATACCCAATTCCTAACATCCAATTGCAATATTATATCAAATGATTGAAATATCCAATTTTATTATCAACTGACCGTTACAGCTAACACTTAAAAATCAATTCCATTAATCTGACACATTATAACTAATAGAGTTTATTTGTAAAACCATGGAAAGTTAAAAATCAAATAAATATACTAATGTTTAATGCAGAATTACACATTATCTACATATTTACCACCCATATAAAAATGCACTTGTTTCAATTCTGTCATCTCTATTACAAAGTCACATATGTATATACTTATAGGCATACACACATATATATACATATGCATATACACTCACGGTATGTGTATATACATATACATATATATATATATATATATATATATATATATATATATATATATATATATATATATATATATATATATATATATATATATATATATATATATATATATATATATGTTCCTACAAGTATATATATATGTATCCTTGCAAATATACAGAATTTCAGAACACTACATCAACATAATTATAATTCTATCAGAAAAACATAAAAATCAGATAACTCATTCGAAACATGTATTGTCATTTATTGTTGTCACACCAAATATTCCGCAGACAGAAAATCTATTGCTACAGTAGCTATCGAATGGTCTACAGACCATAACTAAAACCAAGTCTTCGAAAGAAACAATGTAACCGCAGTGACTTCCACCACAACCTTCTATAATAACCAAGAGTACCAAAATACTGGGAAATGATAAACTATATTCCCATATTCCGCTACAGCACGTTCATCAAACAGAACACGATAATCATACAAAACAGAGGATCCAATAAAACTTAGAAGTCTCGACACCCAAATGCCTAGCAATCAATCCAAATTCCAACACTATAATTATCTAACCCCCGAAACACAAATTTATCATTCGAGAAGCTCGGTAGAATTGGTAGTAGAGATGCGAAAACTCCACAGTCCTAACTCCCAAAATGTTACTCCCTTAAACACCACATTTCAGTTCCCTTGACCGAGGTAATGAAACTTACACAAAATAGTGAAATACATTTGCTCCCAAGACTCAGGAAACCCTACATCCTCATAATCCTATCATAACAGTATCACCGAATTTGACAAACCCTAAATCAACATTTCACATTTACTGAACAGAAATCACACACAACCGAATTCCCAAATTCTAACAGTGAACATAAACACTCCAATGCTTAAAACATATAAAAAGATACTTCCACAGTAACACATAAATCATTCCTAACACAATGAATGCTATGAATAGAAACTATGTTCAATGAACTTTTATAAACCAGATTCATAAAGAAAACAAGAGTTTGAGTTAGAGAATGCCCCTACCTGAAACACAGAGTGAGGGTGTTCAAACTCACACAAAGAAATCCACAATCTACACTCCCGAACTGGTGAGCTACTCCAGAAACAACCTTTGCATAGCAATGGAATAGAGCACACCGTGACAGAGCTCGGTTCACAAGCACAAAAATTGAATAGTGTTTCCAAATAATAAGCTCGAAGAACAGAAATAGAACTGTGATATACATAATGGAGAATCCTATTAATAATGTACAAATATGCAACTATTTTTCCATCCAAGCTGAACAGAATAACCCCAATCTTGCAACCATTCCAGGTATCAAACACATTTCCTCATAACAGAAAACCCTTTCCAATGCAAATGGTAGATAGCAAACTGAAGTATTCAATTCTAGTATGCGTGTCATAATTGCATTAACTTCAAACTTATCCTTTACTGCCACTTCCACTCAAAAGATCGACAATTGTCACTGTAGTACCAGTAGTTAACTAAGAACTCCCAAAGACACATGCTCAGAATTAAATCGCACATGGATATAACAATCAAAATCCCAATGCACATACGAAACATTGCAAAACAAATGTTTTAAACAAAGTGAGATTAGTATGTCCAAGTCATATTAGGTCATATGACATGAAAACCTTAGGATGTGCTTCAAAGCCAAAGCCTAGGTTAGAGAAATTACTAACCTTAGCCCGTCTTACCATAATACATAGAATGTTAGGGTAATACTAACACCCCTTCCTAACTTTAACACATAACTTAACCACTAATTCATTCATTCTACTAACTTATTTCTTTTAAAAATTCAATTCCATTTAACAATTAACATCATCATAATACAATTATTTCAACAACTAACATTAACTATATAATTAACAATATTTTCCTTAACAAATACAGACTAACTTAACATCAAAAATTACATTAATGAAATCTTAATAACAGCATAGAAATTCCTCTTCCTATTTAAGGAAAGAGTTTTTTTAAAACTTATAAACAATCATCTCCTATAATAACACAAATTCCCAAAATACCTATAAATAATAGGGAAAACTGATAGCTCAGAAAAGTTAGAATCTGCAACTGTTTTTTATTAAAACAAATAAATCCAACACCATAATCTAACAAAAGATTAACAACTACCTGCCAAGTTAAATGTTCATAAACCGTCAGAGATATAGATCGAAATCTAGACAAAGCTATATCCAAATCACAACCAAAAGAGTTTGGACATAAATAAATCTAAACCAAGACATGAATTCACACTAAAAGAACTATATGAAGCTGCAGAATCAGAAACCAAGCCAGAAGAAAATAGGGGCATGACACCCTCCCCCACCAAACTAGGCTTACTCCTAGAAGCCTGTAAACAAGTGAGGATGTGCTGCTTTCATTGCCCCTGCATCTTCCCATGTAACAGATGTGTCATCACTGAGATCCCATAATACTTTTACCTGCTCGACCTTGCAACCTCTGAGGTTTAGTTCTCTTTGCTAGATAATCTGCATTGGTTCCAGCATCAATTGACCATCTACCACCTGTAAGTCATTCCAATTCAAAATGTGAGCAATGTCAGGAATATACTTCCTCAACACAGATACATGGAATACATCATGGATTCGTGAAAGACTGGGAGGCAAGGCAAGTCTGTAAGCAACTAGACCAACACGTTCCAAGATCTCAAATGGTCCCACAAATCATGGAGATAGTTTAGATCCCTTACCATACCTAATAGGACTCTTCCGAGGCCTAACCCAAAGAAATGCCTTGTCCCCAACCTCAAACTGTCACTCAATCCTATGCAGATCAACATATTTCTTCTGCCTGTCCTATGCTGTAGAAAGATGCTCTCTGACACGTTTTACCTGTTGCTCCAAGTCTTGAAGCATCTCAAGACCTAGAATAATTCTGTCCTCAAGATTATCCCAGCTCAAGGGTGTTCTGCATGGTCTCCTGTACAGGGCCTGAAAAGGAGCCATATCAATTGAGCTATGATATCCATTGTTGTATGCGAACTCTACAAGGTGAAGATACTCTTCCCACTTACTATGTCTATCCATAACATACATCCTAAGCATGTCTTCCAATATCTGGTTGACACACTCAGTCTGTCCGTCAGTCTCAGGATGATATGCTGAACTGAAATTCAGCTGAGTACCCAATTCTCGCTGCATAGATCTCCAAAGTGAAGATATAAAGACTGGATCCCTATCAGATTTGACCTTCTTAGGAATACCATGCAACTAGACAACTTGCTCCATGTATATCCGTGCTATATATGCAGTATTGTAAGAAGACCTTACTGGAATGAAATGGGCAACTTTAGTTAACCGATCAACTACAACCATGATTGCATCGTGACGCCTGGCTGTAAGTGGTAACCCCACTATGAATTCACAATATATAGTATCCCATTTCCATTCTGGTACACTGTGAGATTGCAACAAACCCGCTGGATGTTGATGCTCTGCCTTCACTCTTTGACATTCCAAGCATCTAGCCACAAAGTCTGCGATATCCCTCTTCATGCCTAGCCAGTAATAATATTGTCTGAGATCGGCATGCATCTTCTTCACACCAGGGTGTGCTGAATATGGTGCCTTATGTGCTTCAATCATAACTAGATCTTGAAGATCCCCAATCTCTAGTAGATAAACACTACCTCGGTACCTCATGAATCCATCAGTGCTGATAGAGTAGCCCTCAAAACAACCCTCTAACATATTGCCACTATCAATCACTACTTTGACATCCAAGAAACAAGGATCCAAAGACAAGTTCTGAAGTATTCTATCCTTAAGATCCATTGTGAGGGTTAATGAAGAAAGTTCATGACGTCCTCTGCTGAGTGCATCAGCCACTTTGTTTTCCTTACCCTACACGTATTTCACTATGAAATCATATTCACACAAAAACTCCATCCATCTGCATTGACGAGCATTAAGATTGGGTTGTGTGAATAAATACTGAAGACTTCTATGATCTGTATGCAGCTCAAAATGTTGACCTAGCAAGAAATGTCTCCATTTGGTCAATGCATGCATTACAGCTGTAAGCTCCAAATCATGTGTAGGATAGTTGATTTCATGATCCTTCAATTTCCTGGATTCATAAGCAATGACTCTACCATCCTGCATCAACACTGCTCCTATTCCATCCAATGAAGCATCCGTGCAAACAATAAATGCCTTGGATGGATCAGATACTACTAACATTGGTGCACTAGTTAAGCATTCCTTGAGATGCTGAAATGCTACTTCGCACTCCTCTGTCCAAAAGAATTACTTTCCCTTTCTTTGAAGAGATGTGATGGGATGAGCTATTTGAGAGAAATTAGCTACAAATTTTCTATAGTAGCTAGCTAATCCCATAAAGCTTCGCACTTCTGAGACATTGGTAGGCACTGGCCACTCAACAATTGCCCTAATCTTGGCCAGATCTACAGCTATACCCTCTCCTATGATGATATGACCAAGATAGAAAATCTCAATTTTGAAAAACTCACACTTCTCGAGATTGGCAAAAAGCTGGTTCCTGCGGAGACATTCAAAAACTAGTCTCAAATGCTGCTCATGCTCTACAAAGGAATCTGAATACACAAGGATGTCATCTAGAAACACCATGACAAAATTTTCAAGGAAAGTTCTGAATACACCATGCATTAGGCTCATGAAAACTGATGGTGCATTTGTTAGTCCAAAAGGCACTACTGTGAATTCATAATGCTCGTATTTGGTACGAAAAGTTGTCTTGTGGATATCAGCTTCTTGAATCCTTAGTTGATGGTATCTAGATTTGAGATCAATTTTTGAAAACACCTTAGCACCCTTCACTTGATCAAACAAGTCATCGATGCGTGGCAAAGGATATCTATTCCTAATGGTCACTTTATTCAGCGGCCTGAAGTCTATGCATAGCCTTAAAGAACCATCCTTCTTTTTGAAGAAGATTACAGGTGCTCCCCAAGGTGAGACACTAGGTCTTATGAGCCCTTTTTCAAGAAATTCCTCAAGTTGAACCTTCAGTTCCACTAATTCTTGAGTGGTCATTCGGTAAGGAGTCTTAGAAATAGGCTCAGTACCAGGCAAAAGATCAATCCTAAAATCAATTTCTCTTTTAGGAGGAATTCCCAGAATCTTTGTAACAAAGATATCTGAAAACTCATTCAAAACTGGATGATTTAAGTTGGTACTAGAAGAGACTGGTTCATCAAAATCATTGATAGAAATAGCAAATAGTTTGCATCCCATATGCAAGCACCTCTTGAGTTGTTTGGCAGAAATGGTTCTAACAGAAATTGGTCTCATAACACCTAGAATGAACTTGGCTGTCCCAAAATCATCAATACATCTGATGATCTTTTCTCTGCAATCAATGACAACTGAATGCTGATCCAGCCAATGCATTCCTAAAATAACATCATACGAACCCAAAGGAATAACTCTAAGGCTAGCTGAAGTAGTAAAAGCCTTAAGTCGTATCTTACAATCTATAACCACTAACCCTGTTTCCACCTTAGATCCTGATGCCAACTCAACTTGCCATGCCAACTCAGCTTTATTTATAGGAATACCACATTTTTTAACCAAATTTGAAGAAATAAATGAGTCGGTGGCCCCGGAATCGAACAAAATGGAAATTTTCTTACCTTGGCAATTACCTTTTGTTTCGATTATGGTATTCTGATGATCAGCTTGCCTTTGATCCATGGTACCGAATATTCAGTGGTTCCTTCTAGAATCACCTACAGTTGCCTCAGAACCTGCTACTTTAGATCTGCCTTGGTTGTTGCCACGAAGGGGACAATTCCACTGAAAATGACCCAACTGTCCACAGTGGTAACATTCCACCCCTCTCTTGATACTCTTATGCTGCATTGAGTTTGCTGAAGGAGATACATTGCTCTGCTACCCACTTTGAGAAGACAAAAAGGATCTGGGCTGCTCAGGTACTTTGAAACTCTTGTTAGACTTAGAGAACTTTTCAAACTTCCTCTTCATGAACTTGCCACTTGAACCACTTGATGCTGCCCTTGAATTGCCTTGAGAAAATTTTTGGTTCTTGCTACTATTCTGAGTAAGAGGATTTTCTGTACCCTTGATCGCACCTCCACTGAAACCTAACTTCATCTCAGTCAATTTAGCTTGATTCAAGGCTTCTTGCATGGTTTTAGGCTTGAAAGTACACACTTCTTCTCTGATTTTTGGATTTAATCCCCTAATAAAATGTTGTACTAATGGCTTTTCATGTTCAGCCCAACTGGAGTACTTCTTCAACTCAAAGAATCTCCTCTCATACATATCCACTGTAGCATTACCTTGAGAGATATTGAAAAATTCCTCAGATCTGGCCTGCTACTAGTATTCTGACATGAACCTCTCACGAAACCTTTCAATAAACAATTCCCAAGTGACTTGAGAGATATTGACTCCAAGATGCTCAAGTTCCATGTTCCACCATATGGAAGCAAAGGATCTAAGCTGCATGATAGTCCAGCAAACTCTAACATTACTCTGATAATCATGGAGTATGAAACATCTTTTGATGTTTAGCAGCCATGCTTCAGCAACGGTACCTTCCTCGGTTCCATAAAAAATAGGTCCTTTGAACTTAGAAAGGTCCTTCAACTGAGCCCTTGTGACAGGATTCTCAGCTACAGCCAGGTTTGCATTATGAACTTGAACAACATTAGCATTTTCTCCCCCACCGGGAACATTGTTCCTTGCTTCAATATCATCAAGTCTATCAAGTATCTATTGGAGGACTTTAGCTTGAGGTTCTCCTTGATCACCCTGATCACCTCCAAGCCCTCCTTGGTGACCTTGCCCTCTTCCACGGCCACGTCTTGGACGTATGCCCCTACCTCTGCCAACACCAGCATCAACTAGGTCTCCGCGCCCACGGGCAACTCTTGTGATAGGAGGCATGCTTAAGACCTTAAATAATAAAAGAGAAATAAAATCATTAATAGAAGCAAAGAGATATAACCCCTTTTCTAAACCCTGAGCCCCTAGTGCTCAAACCTGGCTCTGATACCAATGTAACACCCCATATGAATAATCTAAATAAATGACAACCAAAAGTAAAACAAATAAATTAACCAGAAAAGCACAACATTTTTTATTTATTTAACAAGATACAAATTAGCATCAAAATACCACTCAACTGATTTAACCAGTTATTTAATATCCAAGGGTAATTGATTACATGAGAGTATAACAATATACTCAATATTTAATAAATATTTTCTAAGAGTTCTAGATTGTTTCTAATTGCCCTTATCTATCCTAAGCACTGCTCTGATAATAAGTAACTAGGTAATAATCTATTTTTCGTATATCTTTACAGCAGCTAACCATTCCCCCAAAAACATTATTTTCCTCATCTATAATCCTGAAAACACCAAATAGAAAACAACTACAAACAAATAGGGCTTAGTAAAAAAGACTAAGATGATGGAATACCTCCAAAGCATCTGCATCATACTGGTTAGAACCTTAACAAAATAATCTGAACCATACATATAAAAATAGATATATTTCATTATTAACAGGAAGCATTTCATTTCTATTCAACAGAAATAAACAAGTACTTTATTTCATTTTCAATAGAAATAAACTCGCAAAGAAAATGACAAGGTGATGATCCACTAGCTTTGGGTATCTACATAAGAATCAACGATCAGTAACTATATAGGAAACTTGAAGAATTCATTATGCCAGCCTTATTCTTTACAAGCAATAAGGTAAATCCATACCCTTACTTCACCAACATGTGCAAGTAATCAAGGCAACATATTTTATCTTTTTAAATGAAACCCATAGCCCATGAATTATTAAATTATCACTTAGTAAAATAACTGATAGATATTCTTTCACCTTAAGGCTCCAAACAAAAGTCAGTTTCCCATACTAAGGATCACACTTGCATTATCTCAAAACACTTCTTACTATCAATACTAGCTAAACCATAATAAAACTTGAATTATCAAATTCAACTAATAATGTTACTTAATAACTTAAATCTTTAATACTGAATCCACAATTTAAAATATCCACATACACCCACGAAACCTCTTTCAGAACAACCACAACAAAGCATCTTCTTTTCATCAACTGAAAGAATAACTTAAGCAAGAATTTCCAATACTATCCTTAGTAAACTCAAATAATAATAATACCCAATTCCTAACATCCAATTGCAATATTATATCAGATGATTGAAATATCCAATTTTATTATCAACTGACCGTTACAGCTAACACTTAAAAATCAATTCCATTAATCTGACACATTATAACTAATAGAGTTTATTTGTAAAACCATGGAAGGTTAAAAATCAAATTCGTATACTAATGTTTAATGCAGAATTACACATTATCTACATATTTACCACCCATATAAAAATGCACTTGTTTCAATTCTGTCATCTCTGTTACAAAGTCACATATGTATATACTTATAGGCGTACACACATATATATACATATGCATATACACTCATGGTATGTGTATATTGTAATACCCCTCTAACCCTAATATAAGTTTTGTATTTTTGAAAGAATTAAGATCTTTCGATGTCTTCTTATAGCTTAAGTTGTACATGATACTTGTTTGATCTATTCCTATAGTTTGTTTATAATAATTTCATAAGCTAGTACTCAATGATTCTAATATCAGACATACTATCTAAAGGTATCATTTTTGTATGTATTTATCTCCGTGTATGTATTGAGTACCTTCAAGACCTTTATGAACATAGTTAGGATGTTTTATGATATGTACTTGATAGATATATATAAGTGGTTATTTATATTTTCTTCTATTAAGGTTACTTTGGATGAATCTTGTATCTCACTTGATGATTTGATTATGTTGATTTATTATTAGTATTGATAAGAGACTAACACAATGCTTGAGATTCTAACCTTCGTTATGATGATGCTACATGCTTTGAGTGTATATATATACATGATGTGTTTTCATGATTCAGGATGAAGTCGTAGTTACTCACATAGCTGAGGTCCACACGATGTATTGATCCTAGTCATCTGTCTACAATGTTTTCTTTTATATGTATATCCGTGCATATGTATTTCTTCTTTGTGATGCAAGCTTGCAGGTACCGGGCATCGACTTCACCTGGGTTCATAGGTCTGAGCATGCCCTCAAATCCTTGATGGTTTTTGTTATGGAGATAGTAATAAGGCCCCTACATGAGTCTTCCTTTGTCATTATACCAATTTGGGAATATTAGGGTTCCTTCTTTGTCAGTCAACCTTTGGGTCAAAAACCCAGATCCAACCCACTCGGTTGGGCATGGTTGTAGTTAGTGCCTTGTGGCCACTTGAATTCATTTGGTTGTATGATTTGTTTACTCATTTTATTTATTTCTCGTTCTTGGTATGATTCTTAGTTAATCTTTCTATGATTAGATTTATTTTGAGGCATGTGATTTTATTCTACCTCAGTGATTATATCCTATAGTAATTATAAATAGGTAATAATATTGTGATCTATTACTTCATAATCTTATAGATTATAGTGTTTGGTATTTGGCATGTATCTATATAAATATAAATATATATATATAGAAATATATATATGGGTGCACACATATGTATTTATATATATATATATATATATAATTTATATGTGATTATATGTTAATTATTGTAGATATTGTTGATGGTGTATATTTTGGGATTAATGTAAAGTATAATATTATTAATAATTAAATATTAAATAATGCGAGGTATATTATTCTCAATTGTTAATTATTAATAATGAGGATAGGTTATATATATAGATATTGATATAATTAATGATGGCATATGCATATATGTTAGGATAATATTACATATGTGTATGAATGAATACAAATAATCTTTTATTGTATATTTGAGTAATATAGTTGTATGATATTAAGTTATTTTATAATACCCTTTAGTTAAGAGTTAGTTGGGAGTTGGTTACTTTTCCTCTTAACCTTTAGAAATCTATTTATATGCACTAGTTTCTCATTTGAAGAGAGGAGATTTTGGGGCTGAAGCATTGAGGAGAGGATGGCCTTACTTTTCATGGAGATTTTGGAGAGAAAACTTGGAGATGTGAGGGAGAGTTTGTAAGCATATGTCTTTAAGAAGTTTTGGTTATCTTTGCTTTTGGGAGAGAGACATTTTTGTGAGAATTTTAGTAGTTGAGAGAGGGATTCTTTGCTATGGAATTATTTCTTTCTTTCATGGAGATTTCTAAAAGTGGAGAGGGTTTGAAGGATGCATCTCAAGTTTGGATTTGTCTTCTCTTTTGTTTCCTTCCTTCTTCGATTCAACCTTCGTAGGACATGAGGTATGGATTGAATATTTTAGTTACTTTATGTCTCTGATAGATTATGGATCTATTTATATATTATCAGTATTTATTATATCTATACTTTTCATTTCTATGGTTATTTTAAAGTTTTGAGTTTTTGTTTGTAAGAATTGGCATGTGTTTTCCTATGGTTTTTAGCAACCCATTTTTGGAGATATATTATTATAATAATTTAAATTGCATCTAAGGTTTTACTAAATTGATTTTATGGAAGTAAAATTCACAGATCTCAAATGGGTATCTCTCTGATTTTATTTTTAGGGTCGAATTAATTCCTTATTTTTGACATTTTGGCAGACTATGCCTGTCCATTCTTGATTTCGAATTTTCTGCCAAATGTATTCGTATGATACAGGATGATATGATCATATAAAATTCTAAATTTGATATCAAACATTCTCCTAAGTCTTATCTTTCATTTAAAATTGGTTTGGTGAATTTTAATTATGTTTTGTGAAAATTACAACCGTTTTAGTGAAGGCAGGTCTGAACCCTAACCAAAATTTTCTGTTTTAAACCAGAAGTCATAACTTTCTTTCCCACCCTTGGATCTTCCTAAAAATAAAATTGAGAGTCCATCATTATGTTATCTAAATCCCCACTAAAGAGATTGTCTTTATTATTTTTTTTGTGGAAGATATGGATGACTGTTCTATGATGACTATTCTTTGCATTTAATCCTTGCTTGAAATAATTCAATTTAAGAACATCATTAAGTTTTAAGGTTTCGTATGGTCACCAGAGGCTATTAGAATTTGTTTTTGGTTAATTGGATCTATGTATACTCTGAATATGTTTATAATATCACTTGGATGTCTTCTTATATGTTTGGAACATTCTGAATGCCATATTGGGTTTAGGGTTGTCAAGTGGACTAGGGACAACATATGTTTTCCTAAACTCAATCAAATATTGTTATGGAATTGATATGAATTCTTGATGATGAATCTATTATGTTCTTATGATTTTTATATGTATGTTAGGGAACCTAAGTACACTAGGTTAGTGGCTCATAGTGAGGGGCCGGGGGCCTAAGTGGCTAGTACCAGGATAACCTACTATGAGTTATTTAATCAAGTGATAACCTAAATAAATGAATTGGGAATGGGAGATTATTGGAATGGGAAATTACACACTAATCAAGATTAATTGTGCCTCGCCCATGCCTTTAGTGCTAGTAAAGACTAAGGATGGGAGTGGGAGAAGGTACCTATGCATAGGTACGACTGAATGACCTTGTCTGTACGAGAGGCATTCGATTCCGCATGTGCCTACTTGGAGGCCGGGGCCAAGAGTGGCTAGTACCAGGACAACCCAAGGGGTGAGGGATATGCGATGACACTCACCTAGCTTGTAGCTTAGAGTCTCTACCAAATTTGATCATGCCTCTGGTAGTCCTTGTGGTCTTCTTGTCTTTTCTTTTGTGTTGTGACTTTGGGGAAATTTTATCACCACCTTAGGAATTTCCTAGTTGTTACCTCTCTTATGGGCCTTTGGTTCTATCTCCTAGCTCGGGGGAGTGGGCCTATTGGTTCCACGTGGTTGGGTGGTTAATATTTATATCGAGGTATTGATCGTGATTCTTTGGATGATCCTAGCACATATTCCTTTCCAGATCTGCAGTTGAAGATTTCTTATTGGATATTTTAATATGTTGAGATGTACTTATGTATTTGTATTCATGTAATTTTTAATCTCCTAAAAGGAGTCTTGTAGTATTGATGCAATCTCAATTCAAGGCAAAGCATAAGGGAATGGGTAGTTCTAGGTAAAAGAAAGGGAAAAGAATGTGGAATATTGGACATGTTACTAGCATTAAAAGAAAGTGTTTATGTTATTTATCCTATCCTCTTATGTTGTCCATGTGTAAAGGAAATAATCTTAAATATAGTTATATATAATGATGTATCACAACAATAATGTATTCTCTCTTGATGAAAGAATTCAAGGAAATTATTGAGAAATGATAGATTACTGATTGGAATTATTAACAATGAATGGTTATGAAACAATGCAATAAAATAGTAATTTGATTTTAATGTTAATACTTGGTTCATGTTAATGAAGTACCTAGGATGATGCCTACCTTAATGAATATTAATCTCTTACCTAAATTATTAGAGAAAAGTGATATAAAGGATAGTAGATGTAGATGAAATCAATATGAATTTATGGAATGAGTTGATAAAAGGAATAATGATGTTGGATGATTAACTTATGTTTAATAAAAGAAATAAGTTAGGGACATTTAACTTGATGCATTAAAATGAATGTAGATCTTTTAAGCTCATGATTCCATGAATATCTTATGCATGTAAATGGTTTATATGATGTTGCTTTAGTAGCGACGTTAGGGAACCCATGACGACTTAAGTTGTATAAATATTACATTCAAGTAGTAGAAAATTATTTCTTCTTTTAGAAATATGAAGTGTAATGATGAATATTATTCTAGTTAAAATTAAAAAAAGAAATTTACTACTTGCATTTTATAGAGGTTTATGTCTTGTCCTCTTGGGTTTCTTGGCGGGGTGTTACATACACACACACACACACACACACACACACACACACACACACACACACACACACACACACACACACACACATATATATATATATATATACGTTCCTAAAAGTATATATATATATGTATCCTTGCAAATATACAGAATTTCAAAACACTACATCAACATAATTATAATTCTATCAGAAAAACATAAAAATCAGATAACTCATTTGAAACATGTATTGTCATTTATTGTTGTCACACCAAATATTCCGTAAACAGAAAATCTACTGCTACAATAGCTATCGAATGGTCTACAGACCATAACTAAAACCAAGTCTTTCAAAGAAACAATGTGACCACAGTGACTTCCACCACAACCTTCTATAATAATTGAGAGTACCAAAATACTGAGAAATGATAAACTATATTCCCATATTCCGCTACATGTTCATCAAACAAAACACGATAATCATACAAAATAGAGGATCCAATAAAACTTAGAAGTCTCGACACCCAAATGCCTAGGGATCAGTCCAAATTCCAACACTATAATTATCTGACCCCCGAAACACAAATTTATCATTCGAGAAGCTTGGTAGAATTGGTAGCAGAGATGCGAAAACTCCACAGTCCTAACTCCCAAAATGTTACTCCCTTAAACACCACATTTTAGTTCCCTTGACCGAGGTAACGAAACTTACACAAAATAGTGAAATACATTTTCTCCCAAGACTTAGGAAACCCTACATCCTCATAATCCTATCATAACAGTATCACTGAATTCAACAAACCCTAAATCAACATTTCACATTTACTAAATAGAAATCACACACAACCGAATTCCCAAATTCTAACAGTGAACATAAACACTCCAATGCTTAAAACATATAAAAAGATACTTCCACAGTAACACGTAAATCATTCCTAACACAGTGAATGCTATGAATAGAAACTGTGTTCAATGAACTTTTATAAACCAGATTCATAAAGAAAACAAGAGTTTGAGTTAGAGAATGCCCTTGCCTGAAACACAGAGTGAGGGTGTTCAAACTCGCACAAAGAAATCCACAATCCATGCTCCCAAACTGGCGAGCTGCTCCAAAAACAACCTTTGCACAGCAATGGAATAGAGCACACCGTGACAGAGCTCGGTTCACAAGCACAAAAATTGAATAGTGTTTCCAAATAATAAGCTCAAAGAATAGAAATAGAACTGTGATATACATAATGGAGAATCCTATTAATAATGTATAGATATGCAACCATTTTTCCCCCCAAGCTGAATAGAATAACCCCAATCTCACAACCATTCCAGGTATCAAACACATTTCCTCATAACAGAAAACCCTTGCCAATGCAAATGGCAGACAACAAACTGAAGTATTCAATTCTAGTATGCGTGTTGTAACTACATTTACTTCAAACTTATCCTTTACTGCCACTTCCACTCAAAAGATCGACAGTTGTCACTGTAGTACCAGTACTTAACTAAGAACTCCCAAAGACACATGCTCAGAATTAAATCACACATGGATATAACAATCAAAATCCCAATGCACATACGAAACATTGCAAAACAAATTTTTTAAACAAAGTGAGATTAGTATGTCCAAGTCATATTAGGTCATATGACACGAAAACCTTAGGATGTGCTTTAAAGCCAAAGCCTAGGTTAGAGAAATTACTAACCTTAGCCTGTCTTACCATAATACATAGAATGTTAGGGTAATACTAACACCCCTTCCTAACTTTAACACATAACTTAACCACTAATTCATTCATTCTACTAACTTATTTCTTTTAAAAATTCAATTCCATTTAACAATTAACATCATCATAATACAATTATTTCAACAACTAACATTAACTATATAATTAACAATATTTTCCTTAACAAATACAGACTAACTTAACATCAAAAATTACATTAATAAAATCTTCATAACAGCATAGAAATTCCTCTTCCTATTTAAGGAAAGAGTTTTTTTTAAACTTATAAACAATCATCTCCTATAATAACACAAATTCCCAAAATACCTATAAATAACAGAGAAAACTGATAGCTCAGAAAAGTCAGAATCTGCAACTATTTTTATTAAAACAAATAAATCTAACACAGAAATCTAACAAAAGATTAACAACTACCTGCCAAGTTAAATGTTCATAAACCGTCAGAGATATAGATTGAAATCTAGACAAAGCTATATCCAAATCACAACCAAAAGAGTCTAGACATAAATAAATCTGAACCAAGACATGAATTCACACTAAAAGAACTATATGAAGCTGCATAATCAGAAACCAAGCTAGAAGCAGATAGGGGCATGACAGGACAAGCCTTAAAAAGGTTTCAAAGCTTTGGATAATTTAAATGTTTGAGTGATTTATGTCTTTTTGTCCTCAATTTTTATTGGTTCATCACTTTGTTGAAAGAAATTAGGATTTATTAAATTCAATTAATTAATTAAATTTAGCCATGTAAGGGTAATAGGTTCATTTTGATTTTTGATTAAAACAACTATACAATTAATTGATTAAAATCAATTATATATTGTTTTTGGTCCCTTTAAGCTTTTGATTTAATTATTTAACATCATTATTTAATTTCTCCTTTGCTTTAATTGATTTTGTCCCACTTTATTTAATTATGTCCATTTTTAATTGATTTGATCCATTTTGATGATATAGTGCATTTTATTGATTTTTGCCATTTTAAAGCATTGGTCCAATTTTGTGTGTCTACAATACCTTGTGTAGACTAACCTTGCTTTGTTTCTGATCACATATCCTTTCTCATTAAGTTTATTCCTAAAAATATAGCTTTCTCTAATCACATTCTTATCCTTAGGTCTTGGTACCAATGACCAAGTGTTGTTCTTTTCAATTTGATCAATTTCCTCTTTCATTGCATTAATCCAATCTTCATTTCCTAGTGCATCCTTGACTAATCTTTGGCTGAAACTTAGAAATAAAACATGCATTATCTTTCAAATTACTTCTTGCCATGACTCATGCATTATTGTCTCCAATGATCTTTCTCGATGAGTGATGTCTTCTCACATATTTTGCTAATACAGGCTTGGTAGACTGTTCACCGGTGTTTTCATCTCTTAGTGGAGGCTCATTTTTCTCCTCGGTTCCTCCTTGTTGCATCTTGGTTGATTCGACTGAAGTACCTTCCTGTATATAAATAAATCTTTTGTAATCCTTAGGTTCCTTTTTTCTATCTTCTTCATTCCTTTCTTCAAATCCATCAATACTCACATTTACACTTTCAAGAATTTTGTTAGTAGCATTGATCAAACATTTATATGCTTTTCTCTTTGATGAATAACCAAAGAATATACCTTCATCTCCTTTAGATTCAAACTATCCATTCCTAGCATCTTTCAGTATGTAACACCTAGTTCCAAATATTTTGAAGTAAATTACATTCGGTGTATGCCTATACTAGAGTTCATAAGAAGTCTTATTTATTCCTTTCTTCAATTGTACTTGGTAGAGTGTTTAGACAATAGTGCTTATGGCTTCTCTCCAAAATGTTTGTGCAACTTCTTTGTCAATCAATAGTGTTCTAGCACAATCAACTATAGATATATTCCTTCTCTCAGCTATACAATTTTTTTGTGGAGTCCTCGCTGCATAAACTTGTCTTTTGATTCTATTTTTAATGCAGAGGATAGTGGATTCATCAGAGATAAATTCACCTCCTCTATTCGATCTTAAACATTTAAGTTGTTTTCATGTTTCATTTTCAACTCTAGCTAAATATACCAATTGAACATTTGGAATGCATTAGACTTCCATTTTAGAATCATAACAAACACCATTCTTGAATAATCATCAACAAATAAAATGAAATACTGATTATAGTAATTTTTAGTCGCTAATATTCGCCAATTGGATAATTTTGGAAATTTGAGAATCCAAATTTGGCTAATATTACAAGATTTAAGGCAACCTAAATCACCACATTTTTACAAAAAAAATTGATTTAGAAATATTTAAATCGTAAAATAATTTATTTTTAAAAAATTTTGAACTCAAATATTTGCCACAATATTTGATACATGATTAGATTTTATTCGTGAGAATTTTATAAGTTATTGTAGAAATTTAAATTAATTATCTAATAATATATCATGATTATTAGTTACTATATGGATCTATCACCAACTTTTAGTTGTCATTATTGACTTAAAGTATAATCTAGTGACCCTCATTATATTCTATGAGGTAAAAATATTACTATTTGCTTTGTAATGCTTATGGGAGCTGGAAATTCTTTCAGATTGTTTTTCTCAATATAAATCAATGGTCTTGAAGAAATTTTGCCCACCCCATTAGTATTTTAAAATATCAATACATTTGTCTCACACAATACAATGAGGTTATTAGATTATATTTTAAATAAATTGTAGCAACTAATTATTACAGAGTCTTCCTTAAACCCATCAAAGATTTCCACATTAAGCCTAATAATTTTATATAAGAATTCTATTTTTTAAAATAGAAGTATTCACCATGGCGATTAATTAATTTCTTTTTATTGTTTGAGATTCACCAATATTTTCAATAAAAAAAATTGTTATTCAAAAATAATCGCCAATAAGAATACTTAAAAATAATAAAATTGAGAGATTCACCAATATAATTTATTTTATTTTTTGAAGAAAATGAAAGATTCACCAAGATTTTATATCTTTTTTAAGAGTGAGGTTTCTTAAAGTTATCCCTAGGTAGAACTAAGAAAGGGATCCTGAAATCTCTCTACCTAGGGATAACATGTAGTAAACCTAAGATACATAAAGGGAAGTATCATCACATGAGTCAACTCTAGAGTTACATTGGTAGTCTCTCTAAACTCTAACCCCCTAATGACTCTATGTCATATTAGTAACCTCTCATATAGATAAGGCTACCAACTATGCCTCATCTAATCCATGCAGGCAACCAAAATCTTCTCACAAATCATCCTAGCTTGTACTAGAACTCAAGGCATGAGTGAGGAACATAGACATCTTATTCATTCATTTTAAACTCTCAATGTATTTAATTTATCACTTTATTAAGTAACTTGTAAAGGATACCTAGGAAGTCACTTTGAGGCTCCAGCACCTCCAAAGTAAGACACTTCCCCTCTAACACCAAGATAACCTACCCTAAGCTCAATAAACCAAATGAAGCATAATGATCAAAATCAAGTTCCCACAAACCCATAAGGAACAACAAGTGGTTCTCAAAACCATAACATCAAATACACACCCTCAAGGTGTTCATAAAACATGAGATTACAATGAACAAAGGTTGGGTAAAAAGATTGAAACCATTATCACATTACAAACACTATAAATACCTATGCCACAATAAAAAGGTAAAACCCTAAGCCTCTAGTAATAATTCCTAAAATCCAACTTATTGCTACCCATACTGACAATCAAACACAACAACCAAAAACTCCAATAATAAACACATCAATATTTAAATTCTCATCAAATAATATTTAATTATATATCATTATTATTCTTATTTTTGTTTTTGTAAAAGAATTCTCGTTTATGAATTATTTTTTCTAAAAATAGAATTTCTAAATATAGAATACTGTAACATGCAAATTCCAAAAAAAAAATTTAAATAGAATTTCTAAAAATAGAATACCACTGCATGCAATTAAATATATCTTTCTTAAATAATATGTAAGTGAATATGATATATCTTTTATAAATAACATGCAACTGAATATATCTTTCCAAAATAACATGTAATTGAATATATCTTTCCAAAATAACATGCAACTAAATATATCTTTCCTAAATAATATGAAACTGAATATAGCTTCCTTAAGTAACGTTCAACTAAATATATCTTTCCTAAATAACATGCACCTGAATATATCTTCCTTAAATAACATGCAAGTGAATATATCTTTCTTAAATAACATGCAACTGAATATATATTTCATAAATAACATGCAAATGAATATATCTTCCTTAATTAACATGCAAGTGAATATATATTTCCTAAGTAACATGTAAATGAATATATCTTCCTTAAATTACATGCAACTGAATATATCTTTCCTAAATAACATGCAACTGAATATATATTTTCTAAATAACATGCAACTGAGTATATCTATCTTTCACACACACAAATCTATATCATTTACATGCAATATCTATATTTCTATTTCAAAATCATGCATTTTCTCTAAAAATGAACTCTTTCAAAACCCTCAAAACCATGGAAGGCCATAACTGAAAACAAATCAAAGAATTTTTTTTTAAAGAAACCCCTAAATGAATTTTCCTTCCAAAATATTCCCTAACATTCTTGATTATCAAAAAAACACATCTTTTTAACAAACACTCATCATTTACACACAAAATCTAATCAAACATGAAGAAGACAATGATTTCAATGGAGAACTTTTAAGGATTTTAAAACCCTAGCTTAATACATAGGCTAAATCAAAAACCAATTCCACATCCTAAAAACCCAAAGCTTTTGAAAATACCAAATCTTTAATACTCCAAAAAAATTTCCAGAGAGAATTCTTCAAAACCTGATTGAATAATTCTCAAATGGCCTTCAAGCTCTCTAATATAAAAATTTAGAACCTGAAGTTGAAAGAATGCAACTCTAAAATAACAAAATAGAACTCAACTGTTAAAAACAATAAAGTTGTTAACTCCAAATCATAGAAATAAGAACTCAAATTTGACCTCATTTTTATCATCTTCAATTTATTAAAATAATTATTTATTTAATTTCCTCAACTTTAAGTCTCTTTAACTCAACTTGATTTTAAAAGGTTAAGTTCTAATTTTATAATAAAGTTCTTTTTAAGTTCTATTATTTAATTTTAATTAATTTAAAATATGCAAATCAACTAATAACCATTGAACTCAAATTGCACATTTAATTTTTTTTTATTAATGCAAAAATAGGTTTTGAAGGGACTCAAAACCCTTTATAGTCCATAACAAAAGATAGAGCATTATAATCCCATAATAAAAAAAATACTACTAGGAGACCAACACACCCCACAAAGACTTAAGACAATGCAGTAGAAGACCATTAGAACAAAAAATATTAGACTACCAACAAACCACCCAACAACCAACTAACCACCAACAGAAACAAAAGGAACAACCAGCACAACCCAAATCAAGAAAAGCACCACCAAGAATGACTAGGAAAAGTCCTTAAGGGATGCAACAACCTCTTCTTCTAGAGAAGACATCTTCTAGGTAGAGGATTTCAGGTCCATGAACTCCTTTGGTGCAGTAGAAATTTTCTTTTTGAGGCTCACCATAGTTCTTTTACTAGGACCAGCCCTCTGACTAGTAGTCTCCTTAGTATCCTGATCCACATTAACAATGGTCTTCTCTTGAAAAGAACCTTCCAACATAGAATATAGAGCCTTAAGATTACTCGGTGACACCTTCAAGCTATCTGGGTTATGCTGGAGAATTTTCTTCAGAGTAATGTCTATCCTATCCACTCTGGAACTCAGATCCTTAAGTTTCTCTTCCAGCATAGTCTTTGTTTTGTTCTCAACAGAAACACAATCCAGCACCATTTTTTTTTTCCTCATTAGTCCACATATTATCAATTGAGGGCATGAAATCATCTTTTATATTTTTAACACTCTACTAGAGGAGCTCTAATTTAGCAGAGATGGCCCGATATTTGAGATTAAGGCTCTTAATCTCATGAAAAGTCTATTTATCCATGTAGAAGGAATAAAAAAACTTGGCTTTACCTATTTGAATAATACCTTTAATGAATTCTCTTCTATCATTAAAGTCCTTGGGGCTCAAATGGACTACCACTTCTTTAACATCTTTCTCCTCATTAAGCAAGTCCCCTTTAGATCTAACATCAAATTCATTGAGTTAGAGGGGGAGAATGACATATCATGGTCCATAGAATCTTCATAGTCCACTAGAACTAGAACTTTCCCAAGATCTTTCTTCTCTCCCTCAGAATGAGGGTTCTCACTATCCTCCTTGAACACTTCCTTAGTTTTCTCCACAACGGGACTAGTAACAAAAGTATTCATAGCCTCATCACGTGGGACAAAATCCTCAATAGGGTCAGGGCCATCATCATCTTCCTCATATTTTTTAGTATCCATCCCCTCCTGCATACCTCCTCACACTCTTCCTACCAGCAAGAGAATCCCTAATACCCTCTTCTTCCTTGTATGTTTCCATGCCCTCACCTTTCTTCAGTTTCTTAACAATAGGGGAGTCTTTAATAGGGACCACTTCATCATTATCTTCTTCTATTTCCATTCCCTTTTCGTCATCAAATTTTTTAGCCAAAGAATTCGGATCTCCTCTATTTTTTTTCACAAAAGGTGAACAATGCAGCTTGGAGCTCTCCTCATTCAACCCTTCCATTTTCCATTTTCCAATTTTCCTTTCTCCTCCATAGGCTCAATAGTTTTCTACATGGACTCAGGGGCTTTATCCCTATAGTAATCATAAATAAGATAGATCATCCCCTCTTGAAGCATAGGTTTCCTAGGATTTTTCCTATTCTCCTTAACATTGTAGTTAAGAGAACTGAGAAAAAAAGGGAAAGAGACTAGGATTGTGTGCCTGAAATGATTTACAAACACAAAGTGCTAGCTATGGACTCTAGTGAAGCATCTATCAACAATAAAATACTCCATTATAACCATAAGAACCTTCCTCCATATGGGTTTTATTTGATCAACATCAAAATAAAAAATAGAATTACTCTTCACAAGGATATTCCTTTCCTCTTTTGTCTTAGGGAAATTTATAGCATCCCTATCAAACACCTTCCTATCCTAAAACAAATTCATTCCTATAAGCGAAAGACCAGTAATTTTTGAAATAGTATTAACCGTAAGATTGATTTTCTTACCACTAAGAGAGACAGTGCCATTCTTCCAACCTTTATCAAAAATCTTAGTGATATCTTTTTCAAATCTATGCAACCTTTCCAAATAAGGGGTAACCCCTCCTTTTCTGAGTTTTTGCCAAACTTTTTCCTCCTTCCATTTGTAGGTTGCAAGCTCTTTCCTCTTAAGTTCTCTTCCCATATTGATAATGGCACCCAAACACTGAACTGAGAGAAAATTATACTCTTGTTGTCTAGTAAATGAGAGCCAAATGGAACAAATAAACCACAAAATGTGTAGGAAATAAATCCTCTTAATTATTCTTCATCTCTCTAGGCGATTGCACAAACTATCTTTGCAATTAAGGAATCTATGTATCATTTCTATCATTACTTAACATCGTGCCAACCTTACTATTAGTCTTATTAAATCTAATGAGGTTTAATATATCCTCATTAAGCCCCTTTCCCCTTTCCAAGTAATGATTTTATTTAATTTGACACCTTGATTTTTCAGATTGTCAACCACCTTATTAATTCCCTAGTAAGCATGTGATAAACAAAATTTTTCAAAGGTTTGTATTATGCTTTTAGCCTCCTCTATTATATGATCTATCATCCATGATGTTTTTTAGTCCCCTTTTATGTATTTAATAATATTATTTGAATCACCTTCCAACCACACATTCTTACTATAGAGGTCTCTACCCAAAGTTAGAGAATTAAGGGCTCGCATAGCTTCAAAAACACAATTCAATTGAGTACCTAATGGGGAGAGGATGACACCAATACAATTACCATCTTCATCTCTGACAACTATTGGAAATCTATTATGGGAAAGTGAGATATTGAGAGGGGGGTGAATCAGATATCTACCAATAATTCCATTTTGACATAAACTTTCTTGCATAACATAAACATCAAATTCAATAATGAAATAGATCTAACATCCTAATCATCATCCATGAAAATGAAACATAGCATAATGATTTTGGTTACCAAGAAACCCTTGAAAGGTAAAACTTGGGTGGGGATGACACCCACAAATCTTCACTACTACAGTATTAAAGTTTTCCTATTAGGGCTACAAGTTTGATCACAAAATAATGATCTACCCTGTGAGGGGTTTGTCTTGCTAAGAGCTTTAAGAATTATACAATCTACCTTGAAAAATGATTTAAACTTACAACAAAGTAAGCACTCAATTAAGAGATTTACTTACTAGGTCTGTTAAAACCACTTTGGAGATTCTCCCTGATTCACCTGTCTAAATGATTCAATACCTGATCCTTCAATCTGCATTGTGATGTTGATAATAGATCTTCTCTTTTCAATATAGATTTGATCTACTCTATCAAATATGTCTATGTTCTGTCCTTCACTGCTATACTCGGTCACTGATCTTTGATAATCAAAACACTTCTCTATTTTGCATGTATGAAATCTCCTTGATACTCTTCTCATTCTTCATTACATTTTAGGGTTTGAATCTCATCTTATATAAACAATAGATCAACTCCATAAATCAAGATCAATGATCTAGATTATCTTCTTTTGCTGCTTAACCATTCCCTAATTCTGATTGGTTACATGGATTACATAGCCCATTAATGATTACAATTCTAAAGCATAATCACCTGCATGATTTCCTCAAAAAATAACAAATATAGTGTAGATGTCGGCCAAAATGGTTTACCTAAGTGTTTGTGCCATTACAAACATATATCAAATCTAGCTTACTCGGCATTTGAAATCTTTGGCACTCGACATTCACTATTCTTCATACCCTGGTGCTCGACACTGATATCTCTACACAACTCGGCATGAACTGGCTTGGCTATTACTGAAGTACTTGGTGACCTCTGACTTTCTTGGCAGTAACTAAAGCTTAGTAAATGTATAATATAAAATTCTATACTTAACTCGGCCTTTACATGATGACTCGGTCATGGTGATGACCGACCAACATTGCCTCAAAAATGACTAAGTGTAAGACACTAATAGACAACCAAACTTAGGGATCAAAAATCTCCCCCTTTGACATTAGTGGAAAAAACACTTTGTCATGATATTTTACATTACATTACATGAGTACTTAGTAATATCAAAAACTTATGTATGACTATTGCCCCTAAGACTTTGACTCGGTCTTCAAAAATATTCTACACATATATGTACATAAGACCCTTTTGGACATAAAACCAAATATATACATTTACAAAAATAGTATGTCATACCATTATTCCACTATGTTTGTTTTTGCTTTTGCTTTTGCTCTGACCTCTTCCATTTTTCAGTAACCAATAACATTTCCCCCTTGTTTTTGTCACTTGAAGTTCTTGGGGTGTAGGAGTTTTGAAATATTTGTTTGAAAATGGTTTATGAAGTTGCATTACCATAGCTAATGCGTTGTCCCAACCAGACCTTATAGACTCCAAAACCTGTGATTTTATTTCTAGCTCGACCTTACCATAGCTAATGCGTTGTCCCAACCGGACCTTACTAGGTTCTCGCTAATAGAAAGATGTGTATCTTTCTATACTAACTCTTCTGCCATGAGTAACTCCTTCTACATAACCTCTCTCAATGAGGTGTCAACATTGTTTCGATAGAAATTAGTCTACCCCTTATTTTACCATCATTAGCCACCACCTAGGGTGATATACCTTATGCATGTAACAACCTGGTAAAATGGATGGAGCTGGAACTTTCATCCATGCTCAATGAGTGACTTGTAGACTTTAAATCTAACTGTAATTTATCTATCAAGTCCTCATTATCCTTAGTAAACTCTTCAATATTGCATAACTTTTTGTACAGAGAATGGGCATTCTGCACAACTTCTTCTAAATTTGTGACTAAGGCAAAAATTTCTACCTGTTTGATTGGAATGTCAGTTGAGACCTTGTTCAATACCTTCATCTCAAACTTCCTTTCATACCACTCTAACATCTTATCATTTTCCTTGCTATCATCATCATTCACCTTCTTGACAATACGTACAAGTTTCTCTAAGATAGGTGTGGATTCATTAACATCATCCATTTCAAAAGCATCAATGAAGATACCTTTGATCTCATGTAATACCTAATTTTGTTGATGTTCTCTTCTCAACTCTTCCCATTTACTCTTCTTCAAAATTTCCTGCAATATTTGCATCTATTCATAGTTCAAGTTATGAGTGTCCCACTTAGGAATCACTATAACTTCATCGAGTGTCACCTATGTGGTAGGAGATTTCTCTTGCTTCTTTTGCATTTTATTTCTCAGTGTGTTTCCACTTGACATATGTATAAGAGCTTTGATTGCCTCTTGTTCCTTGGGATCTTGTTTTTCCTGTTCTTTCTCTTCCTCAGTCTTTTATTTTTTTGTTTCTTCCACATGAGGACTTATCACAACTAATACACACTGATCTTCTTTCTCTTTAAGATTCTTCTCGGCTTGCTCTTTCTATTTCTCCTCGATAAGTGTAATCTTTGGTGTGATTGATGACTTGTCCTTTTCCTCGGCACTAGCACTTTGTGAGGCTTGAATATTAACTGTGACCATTGTGTGGGCTTGTTTGTGTAATCTCAACAATTGAAGTACTCTCAATCTGGGGATAATCTTGTACTTGTATTATTACCAGATTGGTGCCTGGTAGAAATTTGTCTGGGGCTGCCTCGACTTGTATATGTTGTTGAATTTCCTCCTTAGTGAATACATTTGTCTTCACTAGAGTTTCCTCGGTAATATCCATAATTTTGATCACATCTTGTGACTCACTTATTTCTATCTTCTTTTCTGCTTCCTCATCAACAATATGTGGATCATTGATATCTTCCTCATTATCCAATTCCACTCCATTGAATGTGTCTGCACTCAGTTGTGCACTCTTGTCAACTATAAGACCAAAGATAATTTTCCATAATCTTGTGCTCTGTTGCACAATATCTTTAGCCTTGTGTTGTAGAATGGAATATGCTAAGAGTTTGGGAATAAATCTATTTCTATACTTCTTCATGTACTTCTTGATGTATTCAGGGGATAAGTCTGGCATGACTTGAGCTAGAGTGCTCTTCCTTATCTGATTCTCAGTTATCAAGGCATATTCCCATTTTTTAGCTATCCTCTTATACAATTCATCAAGAATAATGTTTCCTATATGTAATGGTGTCATCTTGAATGTACATAGAATCTCAAGCATAGCTTCTTCTACTCTCTCTTTATCCTCAATGCTTAGTTTCTCAAATTTTATTTGTTTGAAGCCTGCTAATCCAATAGTGCTCTTGATGTTGTGGCATATCTCATCCACAGTCAATTGCTTCCTTTGAATTTGTGCCTTATTCTTTATGTTCTCATCACTATCAGCTTCTTCATCATCATCATTTTCTAAGATACGCTTCCTTCTTGGTTTCTTCCTTATATTGCTCGGTACAACCTTAGCCTGTACTGGCTTTCTCTTCCTTGATGTTGGGGTCTTCTTCTGCGGCTCAACAGTTGTGATAGTAGAAGCTTCCCTAGTGATAGGTCTAAGTACTGGGGAGGGAGCGGGCTTAGGTTTTTGCATTTGTTTCTTAATAGGCTCGGAAATTGATGCCTTCTTTCCCTTCTTTACGACTACTTTTTCTTCCTCTTCACTCCCTTCAGACTCACTAGACTTATCTTCACCTAACCCTTGTGTTAATGCAAGAGGTGCATCTTCCTCTTCACCTTCTCCTAGCATATTTACTAGGTTTTTCACTATCTTCTTTCTTTTTCTTTCCATGGTTGCAAATTTTAGTCGCATGGTTATTTTGGACTTCTCCTCATAAGTCCCAAAAGACTTATCCTTTTTGTCAATTTCTTCAGCTAATAGGGTTGTTATTGTTTCTCCTGGTTCATATATGTTAACTTCATAAGGTAATGGCATGAGCCATGATACCCTCGGTTCAACTGCTTGTGCATATGTGAAGTCTATATCAACTAGAAAACATATGTCCTTATAATACTTTTCTACTACTGATGCTGGGATTCTACTCCTTTTCCTTATTTTCCTCTTAAACTCCACAAAGTAACTATCCATTACACTCTCAAATTTTTCTCCTATGTGATCAATAAATTCACTTATTTGTAGAGTGATAAGTCGATTCTTATCCGATGTAACATCCCCAATAGTAGGAAAACTATCATGTACATAGAAAAATAGATAGACGAGTAGAGAACCAAACTTACACATTGAATTCTTCTCTTTCCTGATGGATGTAAGGTTCTCGGCAAGCTATGTCAGTTGTAGCTCAGAAAGATCATAGCTATGATCCTTCTTTACCATTTTCTAAGCTTGGTCTACTGCTACACATGGAACACTATCTAGCCTATTAGATTGGTAAAAATTATGTGCAATTACGCTCACTCCAAAATCAATTTTTGGATCTGTGATTTTTGAAATGGCCATTCCTCTTTTATTCCATACTGCCTGGGTACTGGCTTGAATAGTCTCTTTTCTTTGACATCTCATATTCTTTTTCCTTGTAAGACTAGGATAGCCAGTCACTTGGTGTATCATCTCGTTAGTGATCTTAACTGGTCCATCCTGCAGCCAAATATTCATATCATGTACTCAACTTAGTAATATCTTGATCCATTGAAACCTTAAAATTATGTGGGGAGTCAATGACATGCACCAACCCTCTATCGAAAACCTTCTAGCGTTCTACCTTCAACACTCCATTTCTACACAATTTTTCATATGCTTCTCTAATCTTGTAGTCTCCAATCTCTCCAATCTTGCACATATAACATGTGCATATATCATTGATCATTAAAACCTTAGGAGGGATAGATGATAGAGCACCTATGAGATCTCCCATAATAGTACTCTTAGGAATGGCTTGGAATTTATGTATCTTACACACATCGTTCCTCACAAGTTGTACATTGAACACTTCCTTCCCTTTCTTCTTGGCTGCAATAGATGATGAAGATGTCATTTCTTTAAATTCTAGGGTTCAATTATGAAATAAGTAACTCGGTAAATACCTTGCTCAAATAGTTCTTAGATGTTTTCTAATGACACATTGTGAAGATCTCTACAAATCACACTTTACCACAAAACCTCTTGATAATCACTCTGGAATCACTCTTGAAAGTTCTCAAATCACCGGTAAAATGAGAGTAAATGATAACTTCCCGCTTTATAGACTTCAAACAGTCAGATTAGGGCTTCATTAATGATCTGTACACTTTCTAGGTAAGATACAACTATCTCGACAATCTCATGTCAACTCAGTTAACATAGGCTTAGTCAATACTACCCTCTAGTTTTAGCTCGGTACATATTAGATCTCGACTACCACAGGAGCTTGGAATACACTAGTGACTTGGTCACTATGGGCTAAAATATTGATGCTTGACATCAAATGTACAACATTGCTTCTTTCTCAAATCTATCCTAATACATCTAAATATATGTAGATATGGACTTCATCTTATCAAATATTAGGCACTAATGTAAAATAAAATGTTGTAAATGTAATACCCCAAAATTGGCACCTTACAATTCTAATCAATTTTGGTGCATTCCTTCGAATTTCTACATCAATCAAAGTCCTATTGTACTAGGCAATTCTGTCTACTAATTGACTTTATTTGACTCGGTGTCAAATGCAAAAAACCCTAAATTTGCATTAATCATACACTATATTTAATTCCTAAATATTTGACTTTTATTGCCTAAAAATCCCTATGATTAATTAATTTAATTCTAAAGTCCTAGTTCTTTTAAATTAAATTAATTCCACACCCTTTAGCTAATACACATCAAAGGAATTAAATAATATTTGGTTATTTGAATAAACATCTTTATTTGGATTTAATTATTCAAAATAAATTGAAGAGCCACCCATGTGGAAATATTCATTCATTTAATTAAATAATTCATCAATTCGTCTCACCTTCCTCCATGGAGATGAAGAATTAGCCGTTTCTTTCCAAGAAACTCTTCATCCTTCTCCTAGGCTCTTCTATATTATGAACCTTCTTTTCTTCATTTTGGAGAGACAATTTTAGAGTACCAAAACTATAGTGGATTTTTGTCTCAATTTCATACTTTCAAGCTTTGTTATTGCATAATTAGAGTAATTCTCATTTTAGTGCAATTGCACTTTCATATTAACTGGTTTGCTTATTATGCTCTAGATTAATTCTCACCTTTCTTTCAAGCTTCATAGATTAAATCTGCACTTTCATTCTTAGATTACAATTGCATCTTCATTTTAGATTAATTGCAATTTTGATCATTTCAAGCTTTCAAATCCTCCATTTTAGAGTTGGTCTAATGGTTATTGGGCTCTCATTCTGAGAGTAAATTCAAACACCCCACCTAAATAGGAGGTAATAGGTCGATTCAATTGAGTGTGCAAATTGGACAATTCATGTTCATTTTCATACACAATGATTTAACAATGACTATGTTGTGTCTATGGCTGGATTAGAGGTCCACGTTTAGCTATAAACATTATGGTGCCCATCGTGGGGCATAAAATTGATTTCTGGGCTCACTCTCAAAAAAATTTTGATAAAAATTTTGCACTCTATTTGTACAGTCCGTACAATTGTGTACGAAATCTCGTGTGAGCTTTCTAAGTGTGTCGCATGAAGATTTTCTCCCTATAGTACTTTCTTGTGCACAAGTTTGCTGCTAGTAGCATTTTCTCATGTGCTTCACAGTACTTTCTCATCCATAGTGGTGTACTTCCTCACATGAGACTTGGTCTTAGTTTTTTAAAAATCCTTCAGTTTCTGCAATTTCCTATTACTATTTCTTGAAATCTATCATTTTCTATTATTTTTATATCTTTGATTTTTCTGACAGCATAACAGTGGGCTATAGGATGATTGTCGAAGACATAAACTTGCTAACAATTTTCTTGTAGGACAGTTATCAAAGACATTTAAAAATGTTGTGCTTGTTTACTATTTTTCATTCACATAGTATAACTAGGGCCTTGTGAAGATTTCTTAAGGGTCTTGATAGTGAGCTAGGGTAATAGGCTCTTCATTACATGGAAGTGATGCCCATGGATGAACCCGAGACCCAGATCTTGCTAGCATGATAGATACATGGGGAAGAAAGGAAAGTTAGTGAATCTTTAGCATGTCTACTTGTTAGGGGATTATGCTCTTCTCTCTTTGAGAGACCCAAAAGCTTGTGGATTGGTTGAGGAGGAAGTAGCTCGGTGATAGACATGTCTTATGTGTTTGGGTAAGGTGAAGAGGTAGAGAAGTATGCTCTTATCTCTTTGAGAGAATCATAAAATCCAACCCTTGGATGTAAGCCAAAGGCCGTGTCACATTTAGAGGGCCTATTGGAAGTTGAACCTTCGGGAATGACCCAAGTGAGTACACACCTATTGTCGGTGATTCCACCTCAGTATAATAAAGAATGCTTTGTTGAGTCTAAAGACTCCAAAGCCATATTAACTTCTTTCTCTTTATTTTGAATATCATCTTGAGAAAGCTCTTTTTGTTGTACTGAGCGGCGCCGCTCCTAGCCCTGCTTGCGGGGGTGTATGACTTTTGGGTGTCAGTGTGGTTGCGAGGCCTCAACCCTATATCGGGGACACTAAAGTTTAGTGTGAATAGAAGCCCACTAAAAAATTTCTTAGTTAGTTTCCTACCTGAATCACCTTCGAAAGGAGACATAATCTTTGTGCAAGGAGGGGGAAGAATCTCTCCCCTAGATTCTCACCATAGGCATGCACCTAGATGTTTGAAGGTGGTATATGACACTGACCCCTACTTCAAGGGTAACCTTTGAACATATACTATTGAGTCCTTGGAAACACCAAAAATACAGGTGCCCTCTAGGGGGTGACATGGCTGTGTGAGTTGAACGCATGCATGTAAGCTGTGAGGCACGGATTTTGTCTTCTCTACCATTTTTTTTTGTAGGGATAACTAAGTGATTGTTTTGAGTCTTAAACTGTCCATCATGATTAAACAAAGACTCCCATGATTTTTCCAAGTTGCTTTGTCCTTGGTTGAACTATTTGCGACTACTTCTTGCATTACTATTGATTGATCTAAAACTTTATGCTTGTAAACAAATGCTTGAAACCTTCAAAACTGAGATTGCTGATTCAAACTATCTTAAAACTATTTGAAAACTGGAAATTCTGTTAGAGAACAATCCACGTTGTGTCTCAAAATCTGACTTTTACTTTGAAAACTATGTCAACTTGTCAAAATTTGGTCTTTTCCTGTGCGAGATTTCAGAACCTGAGCATTTCCTCACGTGAGATTTCATTCTCTCGTGTGCAGTCTGGAACTTTCTCATGTGAACTTGTACCCTACTTTTCAAAATAGCAAGCTATTTCCCATTGACTGGTGAATTTTCTACCTGATCTAATTTTTTGTCTGAGGTCTATTTTCCTATTCTCCTGTTATTCACTGTCTGAAACTGAGTGTCTCAAGCTGCAAACTGAATGATTACTACTTAAATTCGTATTGTCTCTTTATTATTTGTCATATCTCACTGTGATTTTGTACCTTGCGATGTGATAGTCACATCTGGGCTATTCTAGCCATACTCTTGACAATTCGTGTCGGGTGCATTTCACATCTTGGCTGTTCTAGCCTCTTATATTTCCTTTTTCACTATTCCTAGAGAAAAAGTTCTAGCAATAGAATCCCAAGTCCTCTCTCATTACATTTTTGTCTATGCCTATTACGACTAGAAGCGACAACACATTCCCCATCCGTGGAATCAAACAAGGTAGAGGTAAACCTTGTAATCAAGAAATAGGTTGTTCCAAACCCATTATCAAATCTAAGTATTGTAAGGGATCCACAAGTTCCTCTTCATTGAGTACACTAAAAGACAACCCATCTCAATCATCATCTCTAGTATTCCAGGCATGTAATAATCCGTTGTTTCAAGCACAACCTGACTTATTGTTTCAAGAGTAGGATGACCTATTGTTTCATAACTTTGGAAGACCACTTCCTTAGACCAACCCTATTAGTCTTATCGAGCCTATTGATCCTTTTGATCCTATCAATGCACCAAAAGTTACCTTAGCCACAACCTTTTAGAATCGTTCACTTCATTTTACTGAGTCTTCAGCTGTTGCCCAATCCTACATTGACAAGATGGGAGATCCATTCAATTTCCAACCAGGCAAATATAGCCAAACTCATGAGAAATCTCAAAACAACCAGCATCCTAATCACTCTCGAAATGATCAATGCTATGATCAATCCCAAAATGATAAGAATCAAGACCAATCTCAAAACAAACCTCAAGGCGATCGACAACCATATCACTATTTCCCTCCTCTATATGACAAAAATAAAAACCAAAGTGACCAAAATCAAGTCCTAAGCATTTATGAGATCCTTGATAATTATGATGAGATGATAACTCAGAATGAAATAGATGCGGCAAAAGCCAAAAAGAGTCTTATCAAGATGATGGAGATCCTCCTTCTAGAGGAAAAGGAGAAATATTTTCTAGAGCTACCCAAACAAGGGGTTAAATTACCCCTAGACTATCAAGTCAAAATGCTTGTGGCCAAAGAAGAAGAAACTAAGACCACTAAGTTGCAAAAGATGATTCGAGACATGCAAGACCAAATTAGCCAACTTGCAAGGGATAAAGATAAACCTGTACAATAATTCACAATGGAAAGCATCTATCCTTTCCCTTTTGATAAGAGTCTTCGCATGCCACCTTTTCCCAAAGGTGTAGAGTTGCCTAAATATGACAAATACTTGGGTACTATTGATCCCCAGGATCACTTTAGGGAGGTCGGTGCTCTATTTATGGAATTTATACATGATCAGACATATCTTATGTGTCTCTTTCCTTGTAGCTTGGGTGGGTCAGCTATGGAGTGGTTTTCTTGGTTACCCACTAGAATCAAATCTTTTGATGAGATTGCTAATCTATTTATCCAACATTACTCACATAATATTCAACATCCAGTCAATATTTGAGACCTTTGTAATCTATAACAATGACAAGGGGAGCCTTTCCTAGCATTTCTCCAGAGATGGAGACAACTCTATATGAAATATCCCAGCAAACTGCATGAGTCTAAAAAAATTGACATCTTTTTGGATAATCTTGTCCTAGATTTTGGATATCAAGTACAATTACAAGGTCCCCTAACTTTCAATTGTATGATTAAGCAAGTTGTGCAAATAGAATCATTTATGATCATGAAAGGAGAGTTGACTTTGCAAAAGGATAACAAACAAGGGTCCTCCTCCTTAAACAAAGATAAAGGGAAGTTTGTCAACAAGAATAGAGATGTTGTAAATGATGGAGTAGTTGACAATGTGACCCTGAAGCCTAAAAAATCTATTTTCAGTCTTTCCTCTAGTATACAAGTGGTCAAAGCTATAGAGAAGGCTACAATGGAGACTCAACAACCTTTGAGATTTGCTAAAAACAAACCTTGGGCATCCTGACCCAAGTGTGAGTTCATGTCCTTAGGAGAATCACTTGATGTGGTTTATAAGACCCTTGTGCAAAAACTAGATACTCGCTCCTTTGGAAAAGTGTCTCTATGATCTTGAACTATGACCTCATTGGTGGAACGACAATGCATACTATGATTATCACCAAAATAAGGGTCATAAGATTTCTACTTGTCTCCAGATGCACCATAAAGTCCAAGATTTGATTGACAATGGTGACATTTTTGTGGACGGCCATCAAAAGAATTTAGATCATCAGGCATTTAAAGATCCCTTTCCTCCTCACAAGAAAGGTGAATCTTCCAAGACTAAGAACAACAATGCTAAGGTCAATTACATGTACACTACCGATGACAATGTCATTAACATGGTTGAACCTATTGAGGTTGAGTATGGTGATGTGATTACTATTAAGGGGAGTGAGGATGCTCCTAAGACTAAGAATCCTTTTGTCTTGCAAGGTCTCGTGTCTCATTCTTCCAAACCTGAATCATCTCAGGATTGTGCAAATGTTGTTACTCGCTCTCGTGCAGAAATAACCATTAAGGGTCTTGACCCTTCTATGTCCACTCTGAAGCAACCTGTGGATAAAACTGATGTTGGTCCTACCAACAAGAACTCAAAATCAGTCCCTACATCTAGTGCAGCTAATTATAGCATTCTAGACTAGCTACAACATACCAATGCTTAGATCACTATGTTTGATTTGTTGAAGATCTCTCTTGCTCATAGGGAGATTCTGGATAAAGCCCTCACCAAGGAGAACATCCCAAAAGATTTGGATCTTCATCGGTTTCAATCCATGGTGGGTCACCTAATGTTTCCACACTATTTTTCCTTCTCTGAAGAAGATGACCATTCATTGAGCCATCCACACAATGATCCTTTGCATATAGAAATCATGATAGGTCCAAAGCACATCCGCTACATCCTCATTGACAACGGTGCTGGCCTCAATATTTTCTCTACTAAGCTAATCACCCAATTAGGCTATGATGAAGATTGCATATATGTCTATAAGAAAATTACTATTAAGGCATATGATGAAGAAGAACGCAAATCTAAAGGTCTGGTTGTGCCGCCAATCTGAGTTGGGCCTGTTGAAAGAGATGTCATTTGTCAGGTTCTAGATATTCCTCTGGCATATAATATATTGTTGGGTAGACCATGGATCCATGAAATGTAGGCAGTTCTGTCCACATATCACCAATGTATCAAGTTCCCGTTCCATGGAGCAGAAGTGACAGTTCCTACCAATACCAATTATTCTTGCAACACACTCACATAATCTATAGATAATCTTGTCCCAGCTAATAGAGAGTCCACTGAATTCTATGATGCCAAGCTCAAAGAAATAGAATAGACTCTGAAGCTTAAGGATACAGGCATGGGAGGGTATCAAATTGAACCTGTGTTATCATTAGCAGCTCTACTTGTGTCTTCACGTTCCTACAGGAGACCCTCTGAGAACAAAAAACCTTCTTCTTGTTCTCCCCAAATAATCTATGATGGTGCCTTTGTTAAGGCCACAATGCCATTAGAAGATGAAGATGAGGAAAGAGCTATTACAACTTGGCTTTACAAAGGAAAAGAAACATCTAAACAAATCACTCCTGCTCATGAATGAGAACAAGAACCATATAGTGAAGCATTCAAAATCATGAAGTGCTTTGGTTATAAAGGGAGTGGCCCTATAGGGGTGAATGAAAATGGTTTTCTTAAACCAATTGAAGCCATAGGTCATCGCACCAAGGACACCATGGGTCTAGGCTTCAAGAAAATCCCATTTCATCTAGGGATTAACAAGTTTGTACCAGTACCAGAGCCAGAACTAGAACCAAAACTCTAGCAAGAATTTGAGGACATTACCACAACTAATAAATCAAAGAATAGTTCTAACAAGGATACTTTTCCATATCTTATTCCTCTAGAATTTGGTGCACTCTTTGTAGAACCAGATGAACCTATTATACCTGTCCACCTGGCAGAAACTGGTAGTGATTCTGATGACACCGCTTCAGTACATCGACTCACATATGACCAATGGAGAGAAATAAAAATGGTTGATCTTGATTTTTAGGATGAACGATACATACCACCACATTTTCAAAATCAGTTTGAACAAGATCAAATTCATAAAACCACTAATACTACAAGAGATGAAGATGAGTCAGATGGTACAACTAGTGTTGATGGAATTCCCATATCAAGCATCATTGACTCTCATGAATTTGAGTTTGACTCTCTATTTGATGCTAGTTTTAATAAAGATATAGATGTTTTTCATGTGTATGAAAACCTTTTCAAAGTAGGTGAAGGGTCTAGTGTTAGGATGACTAAGTGTGAATTTACTAACGCTTACATTCCCTCTACTTCTACTGTGAGGACTCAAGAAGAATAGAAAACACCTTTGGATAAGATATCTCTAGGTCTTGACTTACTCATCCATGCTTTTGATGGCTATACTATGAATGCACTTGAACTCACCACTTCTCTTTCACTCCGCCATCCTGAACTTATCAACTGGAACTCTCCCTCTCTAGCTAGCAAAGTCCTTATGTTCTAGAATGACTACACTCTTGCATGTTATCTTAATGCTATCGAACCTGTAATGTTCTCCACTAGTGAAGACAATATCAACATGACCGAAGCTGATATCAAGTATCTTAGTCATAAAATTAAAAGAAAAAATAATAGGTTCTCTGATGGTGAAAACCACATTGTGGCAGTGTCAGAGCTAAAAAAAGTAAAAATAAAAGATGTATCTGAGGGTGAAAACCTCTCTAAGGCACCCAAGGATGAGATACTTGATACACTTCCCAGTCATTTTCAAGAGAGATCGTCAGTGTTGATTGAGCCAACCCAACCAATGAGTTTGGGTACAGAAGATACACCTCAGATTATTCATCTAGCACAGTCATTATCTGCAAAAGAGAAGGAAGAGTTCACTAGCTTCTTTCAAAGCAAGAAAATAAAATTTGCATGGAATTACTCTGATATGCCTGGATTGGATCCCAATCTAATCTTACATCATCTTTCTATTACACCAGGCATCAAGCTTGTCAAACAAAAGCTCCAGAAGATGCATCCACATGTGGCACTTTTAGTCAAAGCAGAGCTAGAAAAACTTCTCAAAGCTGGTTTCATCAGAGCTATCGACTATGCAGAATGGATCTCTAATATTGTTCCAGTTACAAAAAATGATAAGTCTATCCGTGTGTGCACAAACTTCAGAGACCTGAATAAAGCATGTCCTAAAGATGACTTTCCATTACCCAATATTGACATGATAGTGGACATGATAGCTGGTTACCAAATGTATTCTCTAATGGATGGCTTTTCTGGTTATAATCAAATAAAAATTTCACCAGAAGACCAAGAAAAGATAGCCTTCACATGTGCTTGGGGAACATTCTGTTGGAATGTCATGCCCTTCGAACTAAAAAATGTTGGAGCTACATATCAAAGAGTTGTCACTACTATTTTTCACAACATGATACACAAAACAATGGAAGATTATGTAGATGACACTTTGGCTAAAAGCATGCAATGGAAAACACATCTTGTAGATCTAGGTCCTATACTAGATCGAATGGAACAATTCAGTCTCAGACTCAATTTGAAAAAGTGTGCATTTAGTGTCACTTCTAGTAAGTTGTTGGGTTATATCATATCTGCTAAAGGCATAAAGGTAGATCCTGAGAAAGTTCAAGCTATCATGGAGATGCCTCCACCAAATAACATCAATCAGATGAGAGGACTTCAAGGTAGACTACAATCTATTCGATGCTTCATTGCATAACTAATCGATAAGTCACAGTCATTCACCAAAACTCTACTTAAAGGTGTGACCTATTGGTGGAACGAAGAATGTGACAAAGGGCTCACTCAAATCAAGCAATATCTTGCAAATCCACCAATCTTGATGCCTCCTATTCATGGGAAGCCACTAATCCTTTATATTTCAGCTACAAACACATCTCTGGATGCTCTTTTGGCTCAAGAAGACCAAAATAATAAGGAAAGAGCCATTTATTACATCAGCAAAACTCTAGTCTCCTATGAGATGAACTATTTAGTCATTGAAAAATCTTGTCTACCAGTGGTGTTTGCTTCACAAAAATTATGGCACTATATGATCACTCACACTACAAGACTTATTGCTAAAATTAATCCATTAAAGTACTTACTTAGCAAAGCTGTTCTCATAGGTAGACTGGAAAAATGGGTCATGATACTCAGTGAGTTTGACATTGAGTATGTAGAGCGAAAATCTATTAAAGGAAAAGCAATTGCAAATCAGTTGGTAGAAGCTCCTCTCAAAGATCATCAACCATTGAAAATTGATTTTCCAGATAAGTCTATAATGCTTCTCACACATCAAACATGGAATATGTTCTTTGATGGATCATTTACCCAGCAAGGGTCAGGTGCCAAAATACTATTTGTCACACCACAAAGATACTCTTTACCAAAGGCATATAAAATGTTGTTCCCTTGCACAAATAACATTGCTGAATATGAAGCTTTGATCAATGGCATGAAGATAGCTATTGAATGGTGTGTGGATGAACTTAAGGTCTTTGGAGACTCTCAGTTGGTCATCAATAAAGTTAATGATATCTATCAAACCAAGGATGAAAATTTGGTGCCTTATAAATGGATGGTTGATGATCTGAAAAAGTACTTTGCACACATTACTTTCCAGCAGATTCCAAGAGCAGATAATAAAGAAGCTGATGCCATGGAAACTCTTGTCTCCATGCTATAGATGCCATAAAATGACTTTAGACATGAATTCCTGGTGGAGACATTATGCTACCCAGCCTATAATA
The DNA here is from genome assembly GCA_027943335.1 of Chamaecyparis obtusa. NCBI lineage: Eukaryota > Viridiplantae > Streptophyta > Pinopsida > Cupressales > Cupressaceae > Chamaecyparis > Chamaecyparis obtusa. Next base: position 2,256,389 of record BSBK01000518.1, on the reverse strand, counting down.
CCCTTGAATCCAAGATGATCTATTCAGTCATTGGACATGATTCATCTCACTACCATCATATCTACTCCTATCTCCAAGACCAAATTATTCTAGACACTTATACCTGGAATGAAAAATGCCACCTAATCTACAGTGCTTCACAATATGTCATAGTAGCTAACAACTAGTATAGATGAGGTCTAGATGGTACCCTCCTTAGGTGTCTAGAGCCCGATGAGTCCAAATGTGCGTTAGCTGAGGTGCATGAAGGCATATGTGGTTCTCATTTGAGCGGTCTAACATTAGCTTGTAAACTTATTAGAGCTGGTTACTACTGGTCAGATATGGAAAAAGAAGCTATACAATATGCCAAATCTTGAAAACAATGTCAGCTTCATGAAAATATGATTCACGCTCCTGCCAAGGAGCTCATTTCCTTCATCAATTTTTGGTCGTTTCAACAATGGGCCTTCAATTTGGTGGTTAGATACATCTGTCTTCCTCAAGAGGACACAAGCTCATTATCATAGCTTCAAATTATTTTACCAAATGGGTCAAGTCAGTGCCTCTAACTATAGTTGATGGAAAATCTATAGCAAGGTTCATACTAAATTACATCATCTATAGATATGGTGTACCCTCCTCAATAATCACTGACAATGGGGGGAAATTCAAGAACAAGGATCTAAAAGAGTTATGTGCTAAGTTTAGAATCATTCAGCATTGGTCCTCGATCTATTATCCTTAGGGTAATGGACATGCAGAGGCTTCCAACAAGGCAATTCTCAAAATCTTGCACAGAACAATTCACAAATCTGGTAGAGATTGGCACCTCTAGATTAATCCAGCTTTATGGGCTTATAGAACAAGCATTCAAACTCCAATAAGGGCTAGGCCCTTTTCCTTAGTCTACAGTGCAGATGCTATGTTTCCTATTGAGTTTGAGATTCCTACATTACAAGTCTCTCTGAAGAACCTCATTAATAATGGAGACATTAGAATATCTCAGCTATAAGAGCTAGAGTTACTGGATGAATGTCAGCAAGTGGCGTTTGATCATCTAAGAGAATACTAGAAAAGGATGTCTAAGAGCTACAATAAGAAAGTCAGACCTAGGGAATTTAAAGTTGGTGATCTCATCCTGAGAGAGAACCCCAAGAATCAATAGCAGTGGATACAGAAAGGAAAGTTTGAACCAAACTGGCTTGGTCTGTATGTTATCACTACAAAATTTGGGTCTGGTGCTTACCAACTATCTACTACTAAAGGAGAACAGCTCAAAGAGCCAATCAATTCTCTACACCTAAAAAGATTCTACAGCTGAGACATCCTTTTATGTGGAAACTTTGGTGAGGTTGGTTCTTCTCCTTGTTTGTTTGAGGGACTTCTTTCTGCTACAAGTGGAGTCCCAAACGCTCGTCCTATGAAGTGAACATAAGGGTCACTGTGAGCACCTTTGATATGCTTATCATTCACTTAGAAAAAGGAGGAACTCTCACATGTTTGGAATGTTTGTATGCAAGAAACATTCAGGTCATTCTAGCAATTGTGGTTTAATGCATATATTAACTTGCTAAATCAAAAGGAATAGGTGTTCACGTCATTCTGGCTTCTTGTTTCTTAATACTTACACCTCATTCCGACAAATCAAAGACTAATGTCATATTCATATTCTCATGATTGCAATATCAGTGAGGGTTGTATGGCATCCTGTGAACGTCTGTTACTAAAAACTCTATGATGATAATAAAATGGGTCCAACAACCAAGTCCTAGGATTTGCATCTATTTTAGGCTTGCATTTTCATTCTAGGCTTGCATTGAGATGGTGTTTTGGTTCTCTCTTTATTGTCTCCTCAATCTACTCATCGAGGGTTCTCATCTTCAGTCCCAAGTTCATCTTGGCTGCACAAGGGTTTGATCCTCACTCTCGATCTTCAAACATTCTTTTGGTTAGTACTTGTCATGTATTGTGACATCCTGCATGAGATGATTAGTACCATACCCATTTCATTTCCATTGCATTTTCATTACATTCTCATTGCATCCATAAACTCATGTGCATACATTCTACATCTACATATCCATATACATATGCATTCTTTATAAGCATAAATCAAATCATACATTACATTTATCTATCATTGCATTTCACATTACATAAATAAAACATGTGCATATTCATCTACATATCATAAAGGAATCATGTGCATCTCATATCTAATGCATACATCTAGTCATATAGGAAACATCTCATAAAGCATAAATATCCAAAGCAATATATGCACAAGTACAATGATATCAAAATGGCGATCTCATATATCTCAGTTGATCAATGTCAATGTACATCAAAAGAATGGTACTACTCAAGCACAATATAAAAAATGGGCTACAATGTCTATCAAGATGGTTTATCAACTACTTAACCTAAATGACCTAAGAAAGTGTTAAAACTTGAAATGCAAGATGGTTTATCGACTACTTACAGGTGCATTATACTCTGGTGGCCGGTTGTGTCATCAGGAGTGCTCAAATCGATGTGTATGCACTAGAATGCTCTCCATCTCTCTCTCAGAGCTCTCAAATCACTAGAAGTCAAAGTGAATAATGAATTGAAAATGACCCCTTTGGGTCTTATATAGCTTTTGACCTAATTTTCAAAAGTGCTTCATCTTACGTGAAAACTTCACCCTTGGCTAAATCAACCGTTCTGAATCCATTTTCGGGATTGAAATTGAAATCTGACACTCCTAGATAGTTGGAAATCACATTTTAAATTTATGGGACCATCGAGATCGGACACTTGTGCAGTTGACCTTTTGGTGTTGTTTTCTTGGCAGAATCTTATCTCATCATCATTTTCTCAAGATCTTCAATATTTTCATCAAAAGTCAACTCTAGTCAAATTTGTTCAACCATGGTCAAACTTGGTCAATGGGACCTCCAAATTACTTCGAATCTCTTTAGCAACTTCTTGATTCTTCTACAATCTATTTTGAGTTCCTCTAGATCTCTGATTTTATCTATATCTACAACCTTTTGTTGTCAATCATCTTCCTGACATGTCATCTTTCAATTTCACTCCTGAGGGGGAAGGATAATCACATCATTGAATCTTATCGAATTAGTCTGATCTGAATCAAAAGTCCTCATCACTTGGGGCATCTCATCACTAGGGGCATCTTTGGGCCTCACATCTTGTCATCTTATTATCTATCTATTAGGTATCTGAGCAATCTAACTTGGATCCTTGAGGATCAAGATTCATTTTGGGAATGGTTCTTGAAATCTATTAGGAAGTGGGGCAATCTAACCCTAATCCCTGAAAGTCAAGCTTCATTTTGGAGATGGCTCTCAAAATCTCTTTTAGACTGTTATTTGGGCAATCTAACCCGAGTCTCAGAGGACTAAGCTTTGTTCTGAAGATAGTCCTAAATTTGCATCTGTTATCATCTATCAATGGGTATTGGGGCAATCTAACCTTGATTCTAGTCTTCTCTTAAGTGGTAATCTGACCGAGGTCTTTGCAATCTAACTTAGACTTTAGAGAATCATGCGTCATTCTGAAGTGTGTTCTACAACTCGATTTGGTCGGTGTCTTGACAATCTAACCTTGACTTCTGAGGGTTAAGCTCTGTTCTGGAGATAATCATGAAAACCTCATCATATGTCACATCAAACTATTCTTTGAATCAACACGCTGCTCACACATCAATTCAAAGAGGGACAAAATATAACACCCCAAAATTGGCACCTTACAATTCTAATCAATTTTGGTGCATTCCTTCAAATTTCTACATCAATCAAAGTTCTATTGTACTAGGCAATTCTATCTCCTAATTGACTTTACTTGACTCGGTGTCAAATGTAAAAAACCCTAAATTTGCATTAATCATACACTATATTTAATTCCTAAATATTCAACTTTTATTGGCTAAAAATCCCTATGATTAATTAATTTAATTCTAAAGTCCTAGTGCTTTTAAATTAAATTTATTCCACCCCCTTTAGCTAAATCACATCAAAGGAATTAAATAATATTTAGTTATTTGAATGGACATCTTTATTTGGATTTAATTATTTAAAATAAATCAAAGAGCCACCCATGTGGAAATATTCATTCATTTAATTAAATAATTTATCAATTTGTCTCACCTTCCTCCATGGAGATTAAGAGTCAGTCATTTCTTTCCAAGAAACTCTTCATCCTTCTCCTGGGCTCTTCTATATTATGAACCTTATTTTCTTCATTTTGGAGAGGCAATTTTAGAGTACCAAAACTATAATGCATTTTTGTCTCAATTTCATACTTTCAAGCTTTGTTATTTCATAATTAGAGTAATTCTCATTTTAGTGTAATTGCACTTTCATATTAACTAGTTTGCTTATTAGGTTCTAGATTAATTCTCACCTTTCTTTCAAGCTTCATAGATTAAATCTGCACTTTCATTCTTAGATTACAATTGCATCTTCATTTTATATTAATTGCAATTTTGATCATTTCAAGCTTTCAAATCCTCCATTTTAGAGTTGGTCTAATGGTATTTGGGCTCTCGTTCTGAGAGTAAATTCAAACACCCCGCCTAAATAGGAGGCAATAGGTTGATTCAATTGAGTGTGCGAATTGGACAATTCATGTTCATTTTCATACACAATGATTGAGAAATGACTATGTTGTGTCTATGGATGGATTAGAGGTCCACATTCAACTATAAATAGTAAAATTTAGTTCCACACATACCTTCTTTGCTTAGTTCGAAGTAGTGTGATCACCTGATCGATTGGATTGGGTGACCTTTGGTTCACTGGCTCCACTACTACTTGCTTCCTCTTTCTTCTTCCATACTTTATTCATCTAATTTCCCATCTGATCAATAGTTTCTTCATTCTTGATTTGTTCATTTCTCGGTATGTGTGCTCTGCAATCTCTCTTTAAGTGACCAATCTTATTGCACTTGTAACAAACTAGATTTCCACTCATCCAACTCTTGGATTTTCCTCTGAAATGTATCTTCAAATAGTTTCCTCCAATATGACCATATTTACCACAATAATGATAACTATACCATGTATTGTAGTCCCAATTGTATGTGTTACCTTTCCTAGGTATCTTGGTCTGCTGATTGGATGTCCATTGGATCTACACTCATGTGCTCTATGTCCATATTTCTAATAGTTAAAACAATGTCCTTGGAATCTACGTGGTGTGAGTGGATTACTGACCTTTTTCCTGCATTAATGTACATGATGTCCATGTTTCTTACAGTTAAAACAATATCCATTAAACTTTGGTTTAGGATTAGACTTACCATGTTTTCTTCTACAGATGTTAGTTGTGTGTCCTAGCTTTCCACAATGATGGCATATAGGTTTGTTATTCTTTGGCTTTTCATTTCTTTGTTCTCCATTCTTTAATGATTCTCCTTCCTTAGTGGATGATAGGTGCTCATCATGTCCAAGTCCACATGTATCACTGGATCTTCTAGGTGACCTTAACAGTTATTCAAAGTATCTCACAACTTTATTAGGCTTGTTCATCCTTTCATTGAGTTCTTTTTTAGATCTTAGTTCATTCTTCAGTTGGCTATTTTATGATCTTAGATTTATGATTTCCACATCTTTCCTGCCTCGCTCTTGATTAGAAAGTAGCAGTTGATTTACCATGTCCAAATGATTTTTTGTCAACCTTTTCATGTCACATGTTCTTTCATCAAGTCTCATAGATATTTACCTTTTATCTTCTTCATCCATTATCTTATCTTCTTCAGCTTTATTTTTCTGTTCAACTTCACAAAGTCTTATTGATTGTATTTCCCATTGTCTCTTAAGATTTCTAATGTCCTCGTTCAGTATGTTGTTTTTCTCTAGAAGATCTTTTATGGCTTTGTCACTTTTAGCAGAGTTACCACTGTCAAATAGTCCTTTAGTATCATCTTCTTGGTATTGAGTTTCATTATGTTTTATTGCCAATTCTCTTCTTTTGCTTAAGGATTTCTTCAGTTCACCTCTGGCTACTTCAAGATGATGTAGTGCAACCTAAATGTTAATCTTTTGAATCTCTATAATCTTTCCCAACTTATAAACCTCCTTCTCAAGATCTTTGACTCACAAGTGATTAGACTACTTTAAGAGACTTAGCCCTGATACCAATTGTTGGAAATCTATTATGGGAAAGTGAGATACTGAGAGGGGGTTGAATCAGATCTCTACCAATAATTCCATTTTGACATAAACTTTCTTGCATAACATAAACATCATATTTAATACTAAAATAGATCTAACATCCTAATCATCATTCATGAAAATAAAACATAATACAATGATTTTGGTTAACCAAAAACCCTTGGAAGGTAAAAATAGGGTGGGGATGACACCCACAAATCTTCACTGCTGCAGTATTAAAATTTTCTTATTAGGGCTACAAGTTTGATCAAAAAATAATGATCTACCCTATGAGGGGTCTGATCTGCTAAGAGCTTTAAGACTTATACAATCTACCTTGCAAAAGGAATTAAACTTACAACAAAGTAAGAACTTGATTAAGAGATTTACTTAGGTCTGTTAAAACCAATCTGTTAAGAGATCCTCCCTGATTCACATGTTAGAATGACTTAGTACTTGATCCTTTAGTTTTCACTATGATGCTGATAACATATCTTCTCCTTTCAATATATATTTTATCTCCTCTATCAAATATGTCTTTGTTCTATCCTTCACTACTCTTCTCGGTCTCTGATCTCTGATAATCAAAACACTTATATTGTCTACATGTATGAAATCTCTTTCATACTCTTCTCATTCTTCATTGCATTTTAGAGTTCAAATCTCATATTATATAAACAATAGATCAACTCCATAAATCAAGATCAATGATCTAGATTGTCTTCTTATGTCACTTAACCATTCCATAATTCTGATTGGTTACATGGATTACATAGGGATTAATGATTAAAATTCTAAAGCATAATCACCTCCATGATTTCCTCAATAAACAATAAATATAATGTAGATGTCAGTCAAAATGGTTTACCTAAGTGTTTGTTCCATTACAAATATATATATCAAATCTAGCTTACTCGGCATTTGAAATCTATGGCACTTTGCATTCATTGTTCTTCATACACTGGTGCTCAAAAATGACATCTCTACACAACTCGACATGAACTAGCTCGACTATTATTGAAGTACTCTTGACCTCTAACTTTCTTAGTAGTAACTATTGCTTGGTAAATGTACAATATACAAGTCTATACTTAACTCGGCTTTTACATAATGACTTAGTCACAGTGATGATTGACCAATATTGCCTATAAAATTACTAAGTGTAAGACACTAATAGACAACCAAACTTACGGATCAATAACAACACCTCCGAAACTCGTAGGGTTAGGATTAGCTTTAGCAACCCCATCAAAGTTTATTTTCACCTATCCATGAGGTGGTGAAGTCCAAACAAGGCCTTCCCTTTTCTTCTCCTTTTCCCTTTTCAAGTTAGTCATATTCCATTCTTCAAGTAATCTAAGCTCCTCTTTTGAAGAGATCATAGATGGCAAATTCTTGATAGCAAGAAAGAGATTCTCATTCAATCCTCTAAAAAATTATATGATAGCTATAGGAGGAGATGATTGATCTTTAAGGATTATATTGTTGCATTCCTTCCAGATATTCCAAATGATATGAGGCTCTGAAAGAGACCAAAGGGTTTTGACAACCTTGTGAGAGATCAGACAGCTCCATTGAAGAAATAAATCCTATAAAGATCTAGGAAAGGTCCAAAAAAGATTCCATCTCTAAAATAATCTTGAACAAACCTCCCAGGAGAAGGAACAATGGAGAAGAAAATGAGAAACATATTTTTCTTCATTCAAGAATAGATAACATTTGTTCAGAAGATAAAACCCTCTTTTGCAAATATTGTCAGTAGTAACGACCTTATTTTGGAGGAAAATCTAGTAAAAGATATTAATATTAGAAATAAGGGATTTCACCCAAGAGAAAGCCCAAAAAGGAGAGTAGTCCATATCATAATGTAAGAGAGAAGGAGAAGAGAAAATAAAGTACCTTTTGTTGGGGTTAAAATTTGATATAAGGGAATCTGTAGTACCTATTTTGATAAACCAATCCTAGAGAGACACATTAATGGTTAGGATCAATGGCCACCATATTTACCCAAGAGTGGTTCCTCCAATAGTCGCTAAGCTTAGTACCAAAATAATTATTGCAAATATCCACAAGGTGATTGAAAGATAGAAAATCAACCAAAGGATTTTCAAGCAACTAACATTGAATTTTGTTTCCATCTCCCAGTTTCCACTTTCTGCCCCAAGCAACAAAATCTTTAACCTTTTATACACTGTTCCAAATGTGGGACCTATTTATGATGAGGGGAATCATTAAAAAGTATTCAAGGTCAAGAGTTGCAAAAAGATATTTTCTATTCCAAATCATATTCCATTCCTTCACCTCCCCATAGAGCCTCCAAATTTATTTAGCCAACAAAGACTTATTAATGGTTTGTATTATCCTCATGCCCAACCCTCTCAATTTCTTGGGTTTGCAAACACTGTCCCAAGAGAAAAGGGGAAGATAATTTTTCTCTTCAACCCCTGACTAGAGAAACCTCTTTTGAATTATTTCTATAGTCTCAAAAAACTTTGAAGGGATTCTAAAAAGGCTCAAAGCACAGATAGGTAGATTTTGAAGAGTAGCTTTCAATAGTTGAACTTTTCTATCCTGGCTCAATAGGGATCCTTTCCATCTAACAAGTTTCCTATGAAACATATCAATAAAGGAATTTCAAAAATATTTCAAAGGTTTTAGACCCAATGAAAGACCTGGATAGGATGATGGGAGGTCATCAATATTGCATCCTACATTGATAGATGTCTTGCATTGTCTTTCTATTAGAGTCTTAATGAAGAATAGGGAGATTTTGTTCTAGTTGACCAATTGTCCAGTTGCCTTAGTATAAGTATTGAAAGCCCATTTCATATTTCTACCTTCTCTAACTAAAGAGGTGTCCAACATGATGGTTTCATTCATGAATTGTTCATGAGAACATGTAATATTAGCAAAGGAAGGTTTAAGTCCTTGTATTCTCCCATCCAAAACTAGTTTATGAATATACCTCCCCAAACTTTCATCCATTATCCTAAAAAAGATGGGGGAGATAAGGTATCCCTATTTGAGACCCCTAGAAGGTTTTTAAAAATTAGAAGAAGCCACATTAACAATGACATCAGTTGAGGATGTAGAGATAATTTGTATTATTATTTGGACCACCCACTCTCCAAATCCAAAGGCTTTAAGGACCTTACACAAAAAACACCAGTCCACCTGATCATAGGCTTTAGAAAGAATCATCTTCATGAGTAATCCTTTCTTGTTATAGTTTTCAAGTGAATGAATATTTGCATGAACCGAGATAATAGATTCAAGAATCTATCTCTCAAGAACAAAGCCATTCTATTGATGAGAAATGATAGAAGGAAGAAATGAAAATAATCTAGAAGTAAGGACCTTAGAGAAGATCTTATAAAAAAGTTGCATCGATTGATAGATCTAAAGAAATCTATAGTGTTAGCTCCTAGTTTCTTAGGGATAAGGACAAGGAAAGTGGCATTGATTTCTTTAAGAAGAGATTTAGAACCAAAAAAATCCTTAACAACATTAGAAATTTCCTTTTTCACAATATACTAGAATGTTTGAAGAAAAACATGGGGAAACCATCTAGGCCGGGGGACTTCTCCCCCTCAAAAGAGAAGAATTCATATTTAATCTCCTTAATGGAAGGAATGGTTGAAAGGAACTTATTGTGATAATCATACATGATTCAGGTGAAAATAGAGATGAGAAAATCTTGATCCAATAAACTTAGCTCCATATTAGAAGAAAGAAGAGTAGAGAAATACCTGACCATTTGACTCCTAATTTCATCTTCATTATTATTTTTCCCTATATCACACTAAATATGAGTAATTTGGTTTGCTTCCCTATTTTACAAAGATGTCATATGAAAACATCTCATATTTTTGTCCCCTGCTTACAACTAGAGGGCATGAGATCTCTGCCTCGAAAAGCCCTCTTCTTTGGATATGAGGTCAGGGTATTTAACTAAGACTTCATTCTCCTTGGCCATGAGTTTCATGGAGTAACCTTCCATCTAGATCTGATCCTAAACTTCTTTAAGTTCTAGTCGAATGACCTACTTCGAAGAAAATATGTCACTGAAGACTTCTTTGTTCCACCTCCTTACATTGTCTTTAATGATTCAAAGCTTTTTATCTACTCTGAACATATCAGTTCCATGAATTTTTTTGTCCTACCACTCTTTAATTCTATCCTCCAAACTGAGATGGGACAACCACATTTTCTAAAATCTAAAGAATTTTTTTAATCTTTCCAAAGAAAGGGTCAGCAAAAAAAGAAATGGAAAAGTGGTCTGATCCAATTCTATAAATAGAGGTGAGAGAACACAAATATTTAGCTATCAATCACTAGAGATGAGGGCCATATCCAATTGGAATCGAATAGGGTCATTCCCTAGTCTTTTGTTAGTCTAAGTATAGTTCATACGTTACAAGTCAACATCCATGAGGGCATTCTGACTAATGAACTCCATTAAATCTAGTCTGCCATCCATTTGAGAAACAAAGCCTCCATATTTTTCATTTTCCTTAAGGGGAGTAATGAAATATCCCATGATGAGATATTTGGAGGCTAGGAACAACTTCTTGCATCCCATCATCCTCTTTCAGTATTTGGCCCTACCAGTCCTACTGTTTAGTGCATATATATTAGAGATAACCCAAGTGAAGTCATCCCTAATATGGTGAAATTTAACCATCACCAAATTTTCCTCAATTAACAAAATATCTCCTTTAATATAATTTTGGTTCCAGAAGATATCAATACCCCATAAAAACCCTTCAGAGCTACTTCCAGCGACACCACAATTTTTAAATACTTTAATACTTTCCACTTTTGCCTTCATCATCTTCATTTCATGAATAAGGATAATATCCAATTTTTTTATCCCTAACAATGTTTTTCAAAATATCTTGCTTATGTGGTCCATTAAGCTCCCTAATATTCCAAGAGATGATCTTTATTTCTTAGTAGGTGAGCATACATCTTGGATGGTCAATTGCTTACCATCCTCAATATTCTAGTTACTTACTTGTTCCCTTAAATATTTTTCTAATTCACTTCCCTAATATTGTTTCAGTGTACCCACATCATCTCTCATCCTTCTTGTAACAACTCCACTCTGAAAAGTAGGAACAGAGTTCTGGCTATCACCTTTTTTTTAGAATTTCAACTTTCTCCATTTTTCTTCCATTTTTGTGACTAGCCCTTATCCACGAATTCCCATCTAGTCCATCTAATTGCTTCTCCTATTCCAACAAATCATTAGCCCAAATAAGTCTTAGATTTTGGGTTTCTAGGATGTAAGAAAAATCACCCTCTTGGGAGCCACTCTTTAAGGAAATATGACACTATCCTCCCTCCAATATATTACATCCTTTGGCATCCTCAAAAACCTTCTAGGTTTGAGATCCCACCTGTTCCTTTAGGGATTATTTGATCCTTGAGAGAAGGAAATTTTCTATTTTTGTGTTATATAGTGAGCCTATACTTTAATTTATTTCTCCTTCCTCTAATGGGAGGTCTTGAGCATTATCAAAAACCATAGCACCATCATATGGCCAAATCATCTCTTGGTCTAGAATAGTCCCATTATCATGTTCCTGATCAGTAACTTTAGGAATGCTACTCTCTCTAGAAACTTTATGTGTCTAAGGTTCCTCCCCATCATGTGTTAAAGGTTGGTTAATAGAAGTTGTATCTTCAACATTCTCTCCTACATTATGGTTTTTCTCTTTCCATACTTTTTTTCAGTTCTCTTTTCTGCTCTAGATTATTATCCTTCTTCTCTTTTTGAACTCTCCGAGGGCATTTTTTTTCCCAGAGACCAATATTTTTACATACATAGAAAGTCAATGGTAGAGATTCAAACTCAAGAGGTTGTGGCCATTTACCAAATTTAGAAACAATATATATCATTTGAGGAAGCTCAGAAAATTTATGAATAATCATGAAAATCCTAGCATAAACCACTCTAGTCCCAGTTGTTTTCATGGAGTTAATAGATAGAAGTTTACCAAAAGAACTTGCCAAACCCTTGAAGATATCTTTGTTCCAATATTCCTACGAAAGACCAGGAATTATAACCCAAACTGACATAGAAACAAAAAATATTTTTGTTTAGGCTTAGAATTGTCACCCCAACTCAGGCAATGGGGCTACACAACAATTCCATCCCAACAATGGAAACCTCCTCGAGTTGTGGGTGGACTCAAAATAAGGAGGAGTCTCCAAATTCTAGGTCGGTTCCTATCAAATATGGAATATCACCACCTGATTAAAAACTTGATTGGGAAAAGGGAGAAAGATTTAAAATTGAATGGGAAATAGGGTGATACACCAAAAACTTACTCCAGATCTATCAGGATTATCAAACCAGCATCCCCAACTACAAAATCACTAAGCTGCATTTATCATTCTCTACTCAACATAAAGGTTGACTAGAATTCACTATTAAGGTTCATACCACAAACAATAAAAAATGACAACAAACTTACATATTCTACAAAAAGGCCTGATTTTTTATAATATAGGAAAGCAATCAGAAATAATTCACTTAACTCAATCAGGCAAAACTCAACACTCAATCTAGAAAAGAAGAATAGGGTAGTATTCAATACTCAGAAAATTGATGTAATTAGAAGGCCTGCTCTTATTTCCTTCAAAAAACTTTAAATGGTTACAAAAACTTGCAAAAAAGGGGCAAAGGAACGAAGATGTTCACTAAGCCTCACCTTTCCACTATTCCGAACCCCTAAAACTAAAAATATCCTTCCATTATGTAGCCCTCAAAGCCTCGATCTAAAAATCCAATCACCCCTAGAAAAACTCCTAAAAAAGCTCAATATTACTCCAAAATAGCCTCCAACATTGGCTCCAAATCAAGCTCCTAAAAATTAGCCAAAATTGACTCTTAACTATCAACCCCTAATATTGGTAATTTTAAATATATATTTTATAAGATATTACCAATATTTTACAACATAAATAATTGAGATAAACTCAATATTAAAACCCAGCCCCAAAAATAAAAATCAAACCTAAGACTATATAGACCTAAGTTTAAATTATTACAAAATAAAACTAAGACACCATGCCACTACAATGCAACTCAAACCTAAGCGAAATTTTCTCCAATGTTGTGTACAAGTTGGCATTTTGCAACTTTCGAAGTCTAGCTGGAAAAGACTATAGAAATTAATACGATTACTTCTTTGTCAGTGGATTCCAAATTTTATCAAACTGGCTTTTGTTCTTGATCTTTGATTTCTTTGGCTTTGCATTTTTGAAAATTTGGGGAAACACTGATTGTAAACCCCTAGCTTGTGGCTGCCACCTACAGAGAACTCCCTCTATATTTGATTTGTCTCTGAGTGTGAATGTTTATTTGGAAAATCACTGGTAAATGAAATCTTGTGAAGCTTTCTCCATATGAAGCTCGGGTTTTGATTGTGAAATTCGAGCTTTACTGGCACTAGAAACTTAGTTCTCTTTGGTATGAGTTGATGCATCCTTTGTAAACTAGAACTCTGTTTCCTTTATTTTGGCTAGAACATACTGTTAACCGAGTTCACATTTCTCTTTCCTACTTGATATATATGCAGATGAATCTATTCACTATCTTCTTGAATTCCAATCACTTATCATTAGCCATAGCTTCAAGTTTTTTCATAATGCTTTTAGATTCTACTTGTTCTACAGATGTGTCAAATTCACAATTTTCTTGAGCATTATTTATTTCCATCAGTCCACTATGTAGGTCAATAGTCAAACAACCAAGAACAATGTTTTTAGTCTCCTTCATCACTATCCAATATTATCCTCTTCTAGACAAAATAGCATGCCCTCTCCATGAAACAATGGTAGCTGAAACCTTGACCTGGCACTCTCTATGAAATTTGTGCCATGACTAGCACATTTCTTGCATATTTTGTTACTTACTTGAGTGTTGAAGCTAACAAGGAAGATTTATTTCTTGCTATCTCTGCATTATACTTTGATTTCTATTGCTATTGAGTTGTAAAACCTCAAAAACTCATGATACTTGTATCCATGTAATGCTCGGCTATATACAGGCTGACTAGTCTCAAGTGTGTGATTGCATATCACTTGATATTATGTTTTAAATCCATGAATCAAATATGCACATAAAGAATCAAGACTTAAAATAAATGTAACACTAGCACTGAAACCTATTTATGAAGTTCGAGCACAGGCTTGTGACACTCATAAATAGATTTATGTGAATTTGTACTTGATCCTTTCATCAATCCAACATATGAACAATATCTAAACAACACACTTTTCTGTTAACACCATCATGAAAATCTCACTGCATCTCTTACAATTCTTGACTGTGATCTGAAAACTAGACTATTTTTTGAACAACGCACCACTCCCATTAGCTTAAAAAACATCAAAACAAACACATTATGTTAGTGAACATGACCCAGTTGTCAATTTTGTGAATCCATCAGACCACTGGTGTGCTCATTAACATAATGTTAATCTGCTATCCTTTAACATTGCTTTTCACTTTATGTGTATGCACACTTTGTTATTGCATTGAATACCAGAAATATATGTAGCTATGAAAGAATCTGATATTGTATGATGTTTTCATTCTTTTTCATTGCTTAGATCCAATTGGATCTAATACACTTTCTGACCATGATGAAGACCCCCTAAAAGACCTAGAACTAGATAGATGCAAACTCAGACAGAGAATCAAAGGACTAGGACCAAACATGACAACCAACTCCTGATATGTAGACAACTTCAAGGCAATGCAAAGGACCTACTTATACCTCTATCTTTTCTTTCTATTCTACACTTTTTACTCTATTTATTGATATGAAATATGAAGTATGAAAGAACATTTGTAATTTACATTCAGTTTGAATGCATAATGTAATGATCAATTATGAATTTGAAATTTTTTAACATGTAATCAATTCTTAGAGTACAATGAAAATCTGATATGAATGCAATAACAAAGAATTAATTCACCTAACCTAAAAATTAATGTTAAATGAAAGTACCTTAATGCACCCTTTTCCTATTTGTCTATTAATCTGCATGCTAAAAAATAGGGTAACAATTTTGGTGACTTTTGTTGGATGTCTGCTTGCTAGACATGAACTCAGACCTTATCATTAAAAAATGGAATCAAATAACTAGAACATGCATGAATGCAACCTTATTGAAATGAAAATTCACCTATATCTAGACTCATGCAACCTAAAACCTAGTGCTGGACTACACTTATTGAAATGAAAACCTAAACCTAACCTGCTTTAACTAGCTTGAAGCCTGGCTAAACAAAACCATTCACTTATTGTGAAAAATAACTTCCCATCCTTTTCAATTCACAATAATCAATATGCTTTTGGAAAGCTATTATGAGATGAACATAGGAGATATATATGATCATTTTCTTGACAAGGATCTGATTGATATGAATTTTACTTACTTGATCAAGTTGTTTGTAAATGCCATCGTTTTGAAGAGAATAAACAAACAACAATATGTGATGAAGAACCAACAATACTTTACTTACTTGATCAATTGGGACAACAAGCTGATTCAATTCCTTCTTAGCTTCATCTTTTGGCAGAACATCATGTAGAGGTGCTAGCACAACTTGCTCTTCCTTGCTAGGCTTCACCCTGGCCAAATGCCTAATTGGACATCCATGATATATAGTGAGCTTGGAGCTCTTCTTGATAGACTGAAGTTCATGAGAAATTTCTTCAGTCTGATAGATATGCTCATCATGCTGGCTGGGAATAACTACCTCGTGTAGCTTGTAGGTGCTTTCCGAAAGAGTGGGCTTGTCATCAAGATGCAAGAAAAACTTCTCCATCTCATCCCAAAAATAAATCTTCTTCTTCATCTTCCTTATTCTTTTGTTAGAGATGTATACTCTTATCAACACAATTATCCTGATTTGCTGATATCTTCT
The DNA here is from genome assembly GCA_027943335.1 of Chamaecyparis obtusa. Classification (NCBI taxonomy): domain Eukaryota; kingdom Viridiplantae; phylum Streptophyta; class Pinopsida; order Cupressales; family Cupressaceae; genus Chamaecyparis; species Chamaecyparis obtusa. Next base: position 2,240,300 of record BSBK01000518.1, on the reverse strand, counting down.
TTAGATCATCAACCTCCTGCTCAATGGTCTCCTTCTCTTCCTCAAGCTAAAAACACTTCTCAATCTGCATTTGAAAGCCTCTCTTGTATGTTTCAGCTGTAGAAGCCAGGAATCCTATATTTTTCTTGGGATCCTGGAGCTCTTTTTCATGGGACTCCTCCTGAGCTTTTAATTCTCTTCCTTTTTCCTCTTGAAATTTCTCATGAAACTCCTGATGAGCTTTCAGATCCTTTTCTTTTTCTAACTTAAATTCAATGTCTCTATTAAACATGGCAACTAATGACTCTTGTCTTTGTTGAAGCTCCTTTTCATAAGCATCCAACTCTCCTTGATGAATCTTCTTTTGTGCTTCTAACCCTCTTGCAAGCTTGGCTTCATTCCTCTTATATTATTTAGCCATATACCTCCTATAACCTTGATCATGTTGAGCTAATGCTTGTTGCTGCTAAATCTGGGCATGATAAGCATGCTCTTCTAGCTGCCTATTCATATCATCAATTTGCATATGAAAATTCTGCAATATACTTGCAGTGTCTCTATTTTGTATATCATTATCATTTGCAAAATAATGAAAATCATATTGTGATTTTTGATCTTGATAGGACTGAAAATGATTCTCTTGAATGAGATTCACTTGAAATGATGGAAAAAAGCTCCTAATCCTTGCAACTAGCTCATCTTCCTCCATGGAGCATCATATATGCAAAATATGACCTCTTTCAGGCTTGAATCTTGCTGATAGCACACCAGAACCAACAAGTAATACAATCCAATTTGACCAGTTTGTTGAAGAATAGGTCCCACCAAGTGTGCCAAAAAATGTTCAGGCTTAGAATTTTCACCCCAACTCAGGCAATGGGGCTACACAACAATTCCATCGCAACAAAGGAAACCTCCTCAAGTTGTGGGTGGACTCTGAATAAGGAGTCTATGGATTCTAGGTTGGTTCCTATCAAATATGGAATATCACCACCTGATTAAAAATTTGATTGGGAAAAGGGAGAAAGATTTAAAATTGAATGGGAAATGGGGTGATACATCAAAAACTTACTCTAGATCTATCAAGATTTTAAATCAGAATCCCCAACTACAAAATCACTGAGCTGCATTTATCATTCTCTACTCAACATAAAGGTTGACTAGAATTCACTATTAAGGTTCATACCACAAACAGTAAAAATTGACAACAAACTTACATATTCTGCAAAAAGGCCTAATTTTTTATAACATAGGAAAGGAATCAGAAATAATTCACTTAACTCAATCACACAAAACTCAACACTTAATGCAGAAAAGAAGAATATGACTGTATTCAATACTCATAAAATTGATGTAATCCGAAGGCCTTCTCTTATTTCCTCCAAAAACCTGTAAATGGTTACAAAAACCTATAAAAAGGGGGCAGAGGAATGAAGATGTTCACTAAGCCTCACCTTTCCACTATTCTGAACCCCTAAAACTGACAATCTCCTTCCATTATGTAGCCCTCAAAGCCTCAATCCAGAAATCCAATCACCCCTACAAAAACTCCTTTAAAAGCTCAATATTACTCCAAAATTGCCTCCAACATTGACTCCAAATCAAGCTCCAAAAAATTAGCCAAAATTAACTCTTAACTATCAGCCCCTAATATTGGTAATTTTTAATATATCTTTTATAATATATTACCAATATTTTACAACATAAATAATTGAGATAAACTCAATATTAAAACCTAGCCCCAAAAATAAAAATCAAACCTAAGCGTATATAGACCTAAGTTTCAATTATTACAAAATAAAACTAAGGCACCATGCCACTAAAATGAAACTCAAACCTAAGCTAAATTTTCTCCAATGTCATGTACAAGTTGGCTTTTTGCAACTTTCGAGGTCTGGCTAGAAAAGACAACAAAAATTAATACAATTACTTCTCTATCAGTGGATTCTAAATTTTATCAAACTGGCTTTTGTTCACGATCTTTGATTTCTTTGGCTTTGCATTTTTGAAAATTTGGGGAAACACTGATTGTAAAACCCTAGCTTGTGGCTGCCACCTACAGAGAACTTCCTCTGTATTTGATTTGTCTATGAGTGTGAATGTTTATCTGGAAAATCACTGGTAAATGAAATCTTGTGAAGCTTTCTCCATATGAAGCTTGGGTTTTGATTGTGAAATTTGAGCTTTACTGGCACTAGAAAATTAGTTCTCTTTGGTAAGAGTTGATGCATCCTTTGTAACCTAGAACTCAGTTTCCTTTATTTTGGCTGTAACATACTATTAATCGAGTTCACATTTCTCTTTCTTGCTTGATATATATACAGATGAATCTATTCACTATCTTCTTGAATTCCAATCACTTATCATTATCCTTAGCTTCAAGTATTTTCATAATGCTTTCAGATTCTACTTGTTCTACAGATGTGTCAACTTCACAATTTTCTTGAGCATTATTCATTTCGATCAGTCCACTATGCAGGTCAGTGGTCAAACAACCAAGAACATCATTGTTAGTGTCCTCCTTCAGCATTCTCCAATATTATCCTCTTCTAGACAAAATAACATGCCCTCTCCATGAAACAATGGCAGCTGAAACCTTGACTTGGCACTCTCTATGAAATTTGAGCCATGACTAGCACATTTCTTGCATGTTTTGTTACTTACTTGAGTGTTGAAGCTAACAAGGAAGATTTATTTCTTGCTATCTCTGCATTATACTTTGATTTCTATTGCTATTGAGTTGTAAAACCTTAGAAACTCATGATACTTGTATCCATGTAATGCTTGGTTGTATATAGGCTGATAGGTCTCAAGTGTGTGATTGCATATCACTTGATATTCTGTTGTAAATCTATGAATCAGATATGCACATAAAGAATCAAGACTTAAAATAAATGTAACACCGGCACTGAAACCTATTTATGAAGTTCAAGCATAGGCTCGTGACACTCATAAACAAATTTCTATGACTTTGAATTTGATCCTTTCATCAATCTAGCATATGAACAATATCTGAACAACACACTTTTCTATGAACACCCTCATGAAAAGCTCACTACATCTCTTTCAATTCTTGACTGTGATCTGAAAAGTAGACTATTTTTTGAACAATGCACCACTCTGATTAGCTTAAAAAACATCAAAGCAAACACATTATGTTAGTGAACATGACCCAGTGGTTAATTTTGTGAATCCATCAGACCACTGGTGTGCTCATTAACATAATGTTAATCTATTTTCCTTTAACACTACTTTTCACTTTATGTGTATGCACACTTTGTTATTGCATTGAATACTAGAAATATATGCAACTATGAAATAATTTGATATTGTATGATGTTTTTGTTCTTTTGCATTGCTTAGATCCAATTGGATCTAACGCACTTTCTGAACATGATGGAGGATGAACCCCCTAAAATACCTAGAACCAGACAAATGTAGACTCAGACAGAGAACCAAAGGACTAGGACCAGACATGACAACTAGCTCCTGATATGTAGACAACTTCAAGGAAATGCAAAGGACCTATTTATACCTCTATCTCTTCTTTCTATTCAGCACTTTGTAGTCTATTTATTGATATGAAATATGAAGTATCAAAAAACATTTGTAAGTTACATTCAGTTTGAATGCACAATGTAATGATCAATTATGAATTTGAAATTTTTTAACATGTGATCAATACTTAGAGTACAATGAAAATCTGATATGAATGCAATAAAAAAGAATTAATTCACATAACCTGAAAAGTAATGTTAAATTAAAGTACCTTAATGCACCCTTTTCCTATTTGACTATTAATTTGCATGCTAAAAAATAGGGTAACAGTTTCATTGAGATCCAATTTTGGCAAACATTTTTGGAGATCGAAGGACAAATTTCCAAACATCCAAGGACCCCCATAGAGAGTGTTGGAGAGATCCTCCACATTGGAAAACTAAAACAAAAAAAATCCTTTCAGCATAGCCACAATATCAACCTGACCTTTAAACTTCCATTTTCTCTTTATGAAGACCCGAACCACATCTATGTTTCACATCAGTCCCTTAAATTTTCCAACCAAAGTTAAAGACATAGAAGAAATGGAGAGATCTATTAGAGAGTTAGGGACAAAGATAGCATACTCACCCTTTGAGGGATCCAATAATTTGTTTACCTTAGGAAACTATGATTTATGAGTTGACTTCACCCCAAACAGGGAAGACCACTATAAATTCCCCAGATTAACTCTTGCCTTTCTTTTCAGAATCCTTCAGGTCTTTGCAAGTATCACCCTTAGGAGAACCCCCAATCCTTCTTGGGTTAATGGGAGGCCCACCACCCCATTGGTCCCCATTTTCTAAGTCTTTCTCTCCATCCATGCCCTCTATTGAATTCTCCCCAGTCTATCCTTTCCACTATGGAGGTACCAGTAGTCCACCAATAGGAGTAGTAGAACTAGCTAGAATCCCTCCATTGCCATAGTTCCCGCCATCACTAGTGTTCTAGCTCTAAATCCCCATCCCACACCGTGATGAGTTGTCTATGTTTGTGAAAATAATGATGGCTTTAAGGAATGTGAATTATTGCACATTAAAATTTAATTTTTATTTTATAATTATTAAATTTCTCAATTAATTAATTTTGACTTTGCAATTAATTTATTTATTAAACATAGGTAATTAATTAATTCTCATTAATTAATTAATATTATATTTTATATTTTAATGTATCATACTATGGAATTATTTAATCTCATTTAATAATCTTAATTAATTCATCAATCCATTTTAACACCAAAACCATATCAAACCATATGACATGTAACCATGAAATAAAAATAACTAAACCAAAATGAAAAAAACAAGCCTAAAAGAAGGGTTCATGAATTTACATCACCTTGACAAATCCGAATAGGCAGAAAATTAGATACTTGTCCACTCTTTCAGGACAATTAATGGCTTAGGTTGGGATTTGACATGTATGTTATCTCCCCTCTATTACCATTGAGAGATCCTGATAGGGTATGCTCATCCTAGCAATTCAGGGAAGTCGATGCCAAGTACTTGAAATCTTGCATAAAAGATGAGCATGTACATACATGTATAAATATATAAAAAATAATGGAAGGGATCGGTCGATCATGTGGATATTGTAAGCAAGTAACTACGACTTCATCCCTCAACCACATCAGACACATCAAATAGAAAATTAAATCATACACACTAACCATACACATCCAAGTATGGGGTCAATAAAATCATAAATATAAATAACATCATCATATGAAAATAATCATCATGAGGAGTGGCCTAAAAGAGTCTAGCCATATAAACTAAAAATAAAAGTATGGGAGGGGTATTACAAAGTTGACATTATTAAAATCCTATTCTTCATTTGGTTGTTGCACATTGGAGGGATGAAGAATGTGTCACAAAAATTGTTGCAAATCTCAAAATTATGGAGTCATGTTGCAGTGTGAAGGACATGATCAACTATAGTATGATTAGTGATTTAGAGAATAAAAGATTTATTTTCTTAGAAAAAGTGTTCTTAGACTAGGTTTTGAGAAGATTCAATGGGAGCTTCTTAAGATTGAGATCTTGAAATGGATATAAGATCCTTTGGATTGGGATTGTCCTGATGCCACACCTTGGATTCATGGATAGGAAATGTCATTAGAACAAGGGTCCCTTTCATCTAAGGGAAAAGATAAGTCAAATAAAAAAGAATCATTATTCAAATTTAGACCAATGCAATTAGAAGGCACTGTTGACATTTTGGAAAACTTAGGCTAGCCTTGGTCAACCCCTCATTTTGGTGATTCCCACATCCAAAAATAATTAGTATAACAAAGATGTGTGTATTCTTTTGAATCTAGAGTATTTCTAAATTCCTATGAGCTAAAATACATAAGTGTAAAAAATAAAACTACCCTAGAATGATAGAGTAAAACCCTATATGAATATGCAATCAAATGTGATTGAAAGCATGTAAATAAATCTAGATACGAAGCTAAAATGTATAGATCTAAAGGATAAAAAACTATACCTAACCTAAGAGGTAGGGTAAAATCCAATCATTAGTCAATGATCTTCTAGTCATCTTCACAATCCTTTTAAAGCTCCATAATGATGTTGATGTGATTGAATGATTGATGTCAAAAGATAGCTTTTAGATCTTGATGTATGTTAATTTTTCCTTGATTTTCAAATCCTTAATGGGATGTCTTAAAATTGTGGCTCCAGCCTTGTAATTATTTTCATTGTTCCAAAATTAGGTAAGATAACTTCTTTTATACTAAATCATATTCAAAATTAGAAGGAATCTAACAAGCACCTGAAATCCCACTATCCATCAAGCGAGCGACCCTAGATACAAATTTCAAGCCAAACATTGGGAAAGAGGACAACTTGGGTTTCCTCTTCCCACCAATAAAGCTTGATCAAAACCATAGGTCCCACATAATGAGGGATGTTGGATTTCAAGGCATAAATGATTATGGGGATAAGATAGAATATAAAGGCCATAAATGGTAACATAGGGCCTATGTGATTAAATTAATTATTGGATTGGATGAATAATAGAGGAGAACACTTAGAAATAAGATCTCACATCTATTTTTGGGGAAATTTAATTTACATAAGATCCATATTTGAATGTAGGTGTCCATTAAGTGCAACATAAAGTCATATTATGCATGCTAAAATAAAAATACACTAAGGTAAGCGATAAACTATCATGAAATTATACACACCTACACAAGGTGCTTAGAATTTATGATGGTAAATTTATCCCCCACTTTAGCGGTATATGGAATTATGTGCATATGCAAGCTAAAGTTCAAAATAGTAAATGATAAAGGATATTCCAAAGTTATCAAGCAAGCTCCTAGTGTGCCAATACCTGCAACAAAATGTTAGGAATTATGTGATCAAAGGTGACACACTTCTATAAGTCATTGTTCTTGAGAGAATCCATGAAGAGGAGATCCCAAGAGGTGGCTTATAGCTTCCTATTTATGATGTGCAAGAATGTAATAATTGTGGATAATTTCTCTCAAATGAACCTCAATAAGAAACCCTTGCAAGGTGCACCATAGAATGGAAGATTCAAAATGAAAATGCAAGTACGAGTGATCTACATGAAATACAAGATCTAGACTAGAATCAAAATGCAAGAATAAGAAAGAAAATCTAATCTAACAAGATTACAATGCCTCCTAGTTAAACTATGTGATTGAAGCTAAAATGAAATAAGGAAATGCTAAGCTAGAATGCAAGTAAACTAGAATGCTCTTAAGAATGCAAGTAGAAAAAATGATAACACAACAATAGCATGAGACTAAGAGATGCAAGAGTGAGGAAAGAGCTCCCTTTTATAGAATTTAGAAATGAATGGATGGTCAAGATTAAGAGGCAAAATCCAAGGGTGGAGAATAATCCCCATTTTGACTTTAGGGCATAAGATTATCAAGAGGAAAGATCAAGCGGATGAGAATGGTTAGGTAGAAATGAGTGGTGGATATTAAGAGGCAAAAAAGATTCCACTCTTGTCTTTTTCTCTTTTTTCAAATTAAGAAATTCCTTTTTTCATGTGCACACATAGGATAAAGTGGATTTTATTTAATTAAAAGGGGACATGTTCTTTTAATCAAATAAGACTTAGGATAAAGTGGCCAAACTTTAAGATAAACATCAAATAAATGATAAAGTGATGATTTGATCAAGAGGTAAGATATTCAATCAATACACAAGATTCATTAAGTATAAGATAAGATCTAGTATTTTTAATTTTTAATGTTACAGTGGGGTTCAAGGTTTACTAGACCATTTTTGGGTGATTACATTTCCCCCTCTTTGACTAATGTATGATCGATTTGGGAACACATTGAGTCAAAGAATAGATATTAATATAGCTAATAGAGATCTGATTTTGAACTTGATCGAATGAAGCACATATAGATAAATAATCACAAACTTGATCAAATGAGAAATAGTAAAGGTAGGTAAGATAGATCTAACTTCGAATATGATTGAACAAAACACAAAAAGAGAAATTAATCCTAAACTTGATTGAACGATAACTAGAAACGATAGGTAAGATTTTTGTTTAAGAGATAGATTGATAGATTATTCTGACTCCCTCAGGATCGAAATCAAAATAAGGTAGAGGAGATGGAGAAATGAGATAGATAGATTTGATCAAATCAAGATAAGATAAGGTTCTAGATGATCGAGTAAGCACATAAGACCAAGTTTGACCACCGAGTGATGAGAATTTTCCCCAGTTTGAATAAGGTTGATCGGGAAGAGATAAAATTAATGCTAGCTCAATATCAAGAGAAAGAAGATGAGATGATGTTGGTAGAGAGGAAAATGATGATTACCTTAAGAGATCGAAGAAAATTAGCCTCAAAGGGTGAGTCAACTATGCATAGAAGGAAAGGATTTTGAATTTCAATTTTGACATTCAAGATGAAGCCAGATTTTGATTTTGATCCCAAAAAATGGATCCAGCATGTCAAAATTAGGTAGGGGTGCATTTTTTGCAAAAATCCAAGACTCTGAAAAATTAGGTCAAAATGCTATATAAGGGGTCCAAAGGGTCATTTTCAAATCATTTATTCATTTTGTCTCTTAGTGAATCCAGAGCAAGTTTAGAGCTTCTGATGGTAGAGAGGTGAGTTCTCATTGAGCAGCACAAATTTGAGTTGAGCTAGTTGCACAACCGGGCTCAGGGGTATCCACAGGCAGTAAGTCATCAAATTTTTTTCCCATTTCAGTGTATTTATCTCATTTTTTGCATGTTTTTAGTAGGTTTTTAAATAATTTCGTATGATATTTTGGAATGGCGCATGGCTTTTCTAAGAAAGCTCATACAATATTTCACACAAAATGGAAATGTCGTATGGCATTTCTATGAAGTATCGCACTAGTGGGACCCATTAGTCATGCGAAATGGTGCAAAATGTCGCATCGTCTTGAAATGTTGCACCACTATAATAAGAAGTGTCATACGAAATTTTTCTAAACTGTGAAATGTTGTTTTTCTCTTTGTTTGTTTTTATCTGCTTGGAAACTTGACTGAAAGTATGTAGATTTTGTGTTGATGCTTTGTTGATTCTTAAAGTTTCTTTTTGACATATTTTATGATATATTCTGATACATTTCTTCTTGTGTTTGTGATGTAGTGTCACTTTCCTGATTTAGCCATTAGGGCTTCACATTTGATGGGTCTTCGACTTGTGCCCCGATTGTCTACTGATGAGAGATGAATTTTGGATTCTATGGGCCTTGGTGAGTTACTTTAGATGCCTCATATTTGGGTGAACCATGGATTTTTGACCACACTTGATGAGTGGTTCCACTCTAAGCATAATACCTTCCATTTTCCTAATATAAAGGTCATGGTGACATTAGAGAATGTCTACCACATTCTATGAATCCCCTGCCATGGAGAGGTGGTGAGTATCTTTGATTAGTTGTATATTTGATTAAGTCATAGATCATACTTTACTATCATTGATCTTGATACTGATACTAAAATTGTGTCTTGCAGATATATTATGATCAGTCTCCTATTATTGGGATCATGGCTATGCAGGCCATTTTTGTAAACTTTACCATTTTGGATTGTTTCATCCCATGGGAGCACATGATGGACACCTATAGCACTATTTATCCCATGGCCTGCATCCTCTTCTCACTGATAGGTCACTTTCTTGGTATAGATAGGAGTCAGAGAGAATTCCAGTGTGGCTAGGGCAGGCTTGTTATGGATTTGTTGTCTAGGCCTTTACGTATGGCACGGGGACCCTCTCTCCTTATGGATATGTATCATGGGATTCATAATATTTTCCATAGGGAGGGGAAGAGTTGGTCAACAGGGGCAATCATTACATAGGTTTGGGTATGGGATAATATCATCATGATTTTCCCTAGAGATCAGCCTAGATAGAGAGGGTGACCATTTATTTATAAGTATTCTGGGTTCATTCAGCAGACCCATGTAGGAGATACGCCATATTGGTGATGAAGCTTAGATAATTTTCAATCTTTCACATGGAATCCATATATAGATTGTGAGTAGTGGGTCGAGGCTAGAGGAGCTGACATACATTTTTTTATAGAAGACCATTATTAGGAAGACATATAGGTATAGTCAAGCATGTTTTTATCAGTAGATTATGGTGTCAGTTTGGTTAGGCAAAGGGTGTCAGTAAAGAGACCACTAACTATGCTAGATATAGGGATGAGGAGGACCTTGGATGTGGTCCTATGTTGAGGTATGATATTTTTGTACAGGAGACCCAACATCTACAACATATAGTCCCTAACCTACTTCTAAGGGTCATAGATGCAAGTATGACTCTAGAGTATAGGAGATGGAGTCAAGACCATCCCTTCCCTAGCTCTTCAGCACCTACAAATTTGAGGTTCAAGGGTGGCATGGATGGCGGTGATGATGGTGGTGATGGAGGAGGAGGGAGGAGACCAAGCGGTGATAGTGTGAGCGGGTCCATGAGTAGTGCTCTTTCTAGCAACTAACATACCAGATCCAAGTTGTGATGGATTATAGAGGCCACATATATTGATGAGTCTAAGGATCACCTAGTGAGGAGACCACAGAGGAGTAGGATAGAGGAGAGACCTGGAGCTCAACCAGACCAGAGGGAACCTACCAATGATGGGTTGGCATAGAGAGTGACAACATTAGAGGAAAAGTTACATTAGACACAAATTACTATAGCCATGAGAAATCAACAATAGATCGATGATAGGGCCAGGATACAAGAGCTTTGACACGAGTGAGATTAGGAAAAATAGGAGGCACAATGTCATGGGGCAAGATAAGCCTATTATTATGATGTGTATATTGTTGTAGTACATGTGGTCTAGAGAGTTCCATATTATTCCCAAAGTGAAGGTAGATCAAAGGGTGCAGTGTAGGCACCAAATAGAGCCAAGATCCTCCTCCAGCTCTACCTATGTAGGAGGGAGGAAGCCAGTCATAGATTATATTAGGGCTTCCCATCTTATATTTTGACTCATGATTTTGATCTCCTGATTGTACTCAACCATGATCTATTTTTCATATATATGAGATACAATATTTTTTAATTTTGTTATATACTTGTCTCAACTCCTTTATGCTTATGGATATATCTTTACTATCTATATTTGTATCATGTGATATTTGATTTTGTACTCATGTCTTATGCTTTATTACTTGTAATGTGATGCTCTCATAGTTGTAGATTCTTTATGATCTAATGTATATGTTATGTACTTCACAATTTGAAACATGATCCTTTGAGTAGGTTAGATATAATGATGTGGTTAACCCCTTGTGATGATAGGAAAGGGCGAAAGGATGAAAGATCAAGGAGATGAAAAAGACATGGCTGAGATAGAAGAAAAGAGATACGTGACTGAGCGTAGCTAACTAATTTTTCCAATAGTGATGAAGGAGACTCTCTCCAAACTTGAATGCAACTAAGAATGTACTTAATAAATGAAATATACCATGAAAATTCAAGGTTCAATTTTCAAGGGTTAGTTAGATAGATCCTTATTTTTATCATCAATCCTTATTAAGGGACATCGCAAGATCATACAACTAACACTAGTGTGAATGAAACTATGGAGATACAAATATTATCTATATCAAATAAAATGTAGGAAACACATGTAAGCATCAAGACATAAGTGTCGTGATGACTTGAACATGGTTTCCAAGTTAATGTTGCAAGATTATACCAGTATCAAAGCATAAGCACCAAGATAACCATGAGTACAGTCTTGCATGAGAAAACACAATATAGTAGTCAAGGATATAGATTTAAGTCTCCTGAGTATCTAGGGGAACAAAGCAAGAGACACCTAGGATCATCAAAGAGATACCCACATGAAAAAATCAAATAAAATGTGCCCCATGCCCCCAGTCCTCTAGTCGAAACATCATAGAGAGACTAAGGAGGGAACACTCAATGAAAATCATAAGTAAAAAAAACACACAAAGAAAAATACATCATATCATTTCTTGGTTATTTCAGTTTAAGCATGGTGTGAAAGAAAAGGATAAGCATTGACTTGCTAGGAATAATTCTTGTAAGTGAGAAATATTGTACAATCCTAGATTGTATATGAAGTATCAACTCAAAATAGCATGTCTGATAAGTGTTTAAGAAACACTTAATGTCAAAGGGAGGTAATGTTGATAAACACCATTTAGGGTAGTGTTAAGAAACACTGATTTGAATTACTAAAAGACACCATTGCACACCAAGGAAGATGTCAATTCATGTCCCCTAGCCCTAGACAAAGACTAATTCCAGACCAAGGATATAAGATGATGGGAGTTGAAAGGGTTTGAAGCGCAAAGAAATAAGCTTATAAATAAAGGCACATAGGTCTCAAGTAGCACCTATTTCTAGGTTGTAACCCCTTGGAAGTTTTATTTATTTTTTCTACCAAGGTGCCTATTTCCAAGTTTTCACCAAGGCATGATTTTTACTCTTTTTTCATTTTTTATTTGTTTATTTTTTTATTTTTTTATATTTATGCATCAAAGCACCTTTTTGCTAGGTTTTCACTAACATGATCATTTTTTCAAGACTTTTTCTTCTTTTTAGAATTTCTTCAGGATTATATATCAATTTTTAGGATTTTTTTAGGTCTTTAGGATATGTACAAAGTTCCTATAGCATCATGCGTAGAACTTCTTTAGATGTAGGATGTTGATAGGTTCAAGGAGCTATTCTCCCTCAGGTGTAGAAAGATGATAAGCATCAAATCCAAAAGAAGTAGTGATTATGTAGGGATCCAACCAGCTTGGTTTAAATTTTCATTTATATTCTCTATTTTGTTGATTCTTGGGATTTTATCTTAAGACGAGATCTCCAACCTGAAACTCTCTGGAATAAACCTTCTTGTTATAACTTTTTAACATCCTTTTCTGATATACCCTCATGTGGTCAAATGTGGATTTTCTTTGCTCATCCAGAATTTCTAACTCTTGTATATGCATTATTCTATAGTCATCATCAGTGATAAGGCCTCTTAATGAAACTCTTAAGGAAGGTATCTCAACTTCAAGAGGCAAGATAGTCTTAGATCCATAGACAAGTGCAAAGGGTGTAGCTCCACTTTGTGTGTGGATTCTAGTTCTGTAGGCCCATAATGCATGATCAATTTGTAAGTTCCAATCTCTACATGTCTTATTAAGTGTCCTATGTAATATTTTTAGTAATGTCTTGTTAGAAGCTTTAGCATTGCTGTTACCTTGGGGGTAGTGAATTGAGGACCTGTGTTGTTTGATCTTGAATTTCATACATAGTTATTTGAGATCCTTATTTTGAACTATCCTTCATTATCAATAACTATGGAGGAAGGTATGTCATAGCAACAAATGATGTGATTTTGTATGAATAGGGATACTTTTTTCCTGTAGTAATTGAGAGAGGAACAACCTCAAACCATTTTTAAAAAATTCTATTGCAGTGATAATGAATTTGTGTCCATTGGATGAGTTGGGGTGGATTTGACCCATCAAATCAAAAGCCCACTATTGAAAAGGCCAATGTGTAATAGAAGGGATAAGTTCCCTACCTAGAACATGAATTAGGTTCCCGTGTATCTTACATTTTTTTCAAGATTTAGCATAGTGTACGACATATGTCTGCATAGTAGGACAATAGTAACCAACCCTTAGTAGTTTTGAGCTAACACAAAACCATTAGAGTGAGACCCACATATGCCATCATGGACTTTAGCTAACACGTGTTCGGACTCATCTTTCTCTAAGCACCTAAGAAGTGTTCCATCTAAGCCCTTTATAAACAAGTCACCGGAGATGATGGCATAATGGGAATCATTGCGAATGAGTTGTCTTTTCTCATTCTAGGTTAGGTTATCAAGAATTATTTGATCATGGAGGTAAGATTATATTTTGGCACAGCGGGAAGAGTTATGACCAATTATAGTTCAAATCACACAGTTGTTAGGGGAATTATAGGCAGGGTAGGGTAGTTCTTCGACCAGGAATTGAAATCTTGACTCATGTTATTCTAGTTGTAAGATAGAAGCTAAGGTGGCCATAGCATTAGCCGCCCTATTTTCATCTCAAGGAATCTGTTGAAATGTGACAAAAGAAAAGTAGGTTTTTAGGTCATCAATCATCTTTTTGTAGGGAATTAATTTCTCATCTTTTTTTTGATAGTCATTATTAGTCTAATTGATAACAAGTTGTGAGTCTCCAAATATATGTAGCTCAACAATCCTCCATTAAATAGCTAGTTTGATTCCATTTGTCAAGGACTCATATTCTTCTATGTTATTCTTGTGAGATCCATTTTTTGTGTGAGATCCATCAAAGAACATTTTCCAAGTTCGTTCAATTACATACATGATGGAAGCATCAAGAAATTCAACCTATCTAGGAGTATCATCTGGTATAGGAAAATTAGCTAATTGATCAATAATTGCTTGTCCTTTTATAGCTTTACGATCGATGTATTCAATATCAAATTTGGAAAGAATCATCATCCATTTAGCTAACCGACCAGTGAGAGTAGCTTTGTTTAGCAAGTATTTTAGAGGATCAATTTTGGTGATAAGTTGTGTAGTATCTTCCAGCATGTACTATCTGAGTTTTTGAGATGCAAACACCATCACTAGACAAGCTTTCCCAATACTGTTGTAATTGATCTCATAGGCAACCAATGCTCTTCTAATGTAGTATATAGCTCTTTCTTTTCCATTTCCATCTTTTTGTGCTAATAATGCTCCTAGGGATGTAGCTATTGCTAAGATATACGAAATGAGAGGTTTCCCAGGAATAGGAGGTATTGAAATTGGAGGTTTAGCTAAATATTCCTTGATTTGTAAGAGACTCTTTTCACATTTTTCATTCTAGGTATATGTAGCTCCTTTGTGTAGATTTTTTTTGAAAGGTTGATCTCTATCAACAAGTTGAGATATGAATCTCCTAATAGACTAAAGATGTCTTTAAAGACTCCTTAGTTGACTTATGTTTTTAGGAGGTGACATTTCCCTTATTGCTTGGACTTTTTCAGGTTCAACCTCAATTCCTTTTTTTGAAATCATATATTGAAGTAATTTTCCTAAGGTGACACCAAAAATACATTTCTTTGGATTTAACTTGAGCTGAAATTGTTCCATTTTGTCAAATATTAAACTCAAATCTACAATATGTGTATTCCTCTTTTTAGACTTATCCAAGGTATCATACATGTAATCTTCCATGATTTTATACATCATATCGTGAAAGATTGTAGTCATATCTCTTTGATATCTAGCTCCTGCATTTTTTAATCCAAATGACATGACGTTCCAATAGAAGGTTCCCCATGCGAATGTGAAGGCAATATTTTCTTGATCCTTAGGTGCTATTTTGATTTGATCATATCTTGAGAAACCATCCATAATGGAATACATATCATATCCCACATTCATGTTCACTATCATGTCTATGTTTGGAAGTGAAAAGTTGTCTTTAGGGCATGCTTTATTGAGATCTCAAAAATCTATGCATACACGAATGGATTTATCATGTTTATAAATAGGAACAATATTAGATATCCATTCAACATAGTTGATAACCCTTATGAATCTTGTGCTCAAGATTTTCTCCAATTCTTCTTTGACCAAAAGAGCTATATATGGATGCAGCTTTCTTAACTTTTGTTTTACTAGCTTGATACCAAGAGCTATAGATAGATGATGCATAATGAGATTAGTGTCAAGCCTAGCATGTCTGAATATGGACCCAAGAAAAGTTTATCTTCTTTTCTCTAAAAACTTAGTGAACTGTTGTTTCTTATCTACTAAAAAAGATTGAGCTTGATGTATAAGCTGAGGTGCTTCAGTTGTCCCAAGATTTATAGCTTGTGTGGGCTCTATTAAGACTAAAGATCTTTCCTAAAATAACTGGGCATATTACCAAGTACCTCATCTTTAGGTGCCTCAAAGAGGTTTTCAACCTCAGATACATCTTTTATTTTTACTTTTTTTGGTTCTCACACCACAACAAAGTGATTTTTACCATGAGAACACCTATTCTTTTTCATTTTTATTTTTATTTTATGACTAAGGTACTTGATATCTATTTCAGTCATACTTGTTGCTAGTTCATTGGTGGAAGAAACCATAGGTTCAATGGCATTAAGGTAGCAAACAATTTCATAATCATTCTAAAAGGTAGGTAATGCAGGTGGCAAGTTTTGTTGTGACCAATCAATTAAGTCAGGATACGTAAGTGGGAGGGAAGGGATGGGTTTCAAGGTATTAATGTGAGGGGAATCATCTATAGGGACAAGATATTTAGATCTCATAAGGTCTCTTTCAAAAGCACCTAGATCAATTCGATTCTTAGCATTTTCAACTTGATCAACGAGAATGATATGTAAGTTTGACTCATCAAGCCCTACGGATTACTCATCTACCACATCATTTTATTTAGTATAGGTATGGACTACATAAATCCCTACTTCCCTTGACTTGGATGAGAGATAATCCTATTCAAGCTCTTGTGTTTTTATATCTCTATCTCTTTCTAGGAGTTGTGTCATGTTTCTACGGATACGCTCCCTATTAGGATCTTTAACTTTGGATTCTTCATTGTGATGGGGTGTAGGCTTTTAATCATCATGTTAAAGTGGAGGTCCTTCTTCATTCCAAAGGATAGAAGTGCAAGGAAAAAATTCATATGTATCTTGGTCAAAAATAGGAGTAGAGAAATTTTCTTCTTCAAACTCACTATTTTTAGCAGATGAGTCAAAAACTAGTTGTGTGTTGGAAAATCCCAGTCCAGTCTTATCCTTAAATTTCCTCCCATTAGTATGACTCATAGGCTCAATGAGAGCATGTCTTTTGTCACTGAGGGGCCATGACCAAGATAATCCTTTTTAGTTAAGAATTCATATCCTTTTCCATATTTTTCAAGAGGTATTGTAGCATTAAGTATGACCTCTTCAGGTTCTATTCCTTTGTAGATCCATTCTCTGATAGCTTGTTCTTCTCTTTCATCTTCTAAAGGTATTGAGGACTGAACAAAATTATCATAGCATGTCATGGAAAAAGATCATTTTTTAATTTTCTGAAGGTTTCCCATAAGAGTGAGGGGAAATTGGAAGTGTAGTAATAGAATCAAGTTGATATTCTCCCATCCCAATGTTCATTTTTTTATTTTCTCTCACAATCAGCAAGAGTGGTCTTATTTTCATCAATAACCCTATTATTTGGTACCAATGAATCAATAGTAAGTTCATTAACAGACATGGAATTATCTCCTAGATAGAGATCTCAGTCCCATTAAAAGGGATTTTTATGCATTGATGATAAGTAGAGGGGAATGCTTGCATATCATGAATCCAAGGTCTTCCTAGTAGTATGTTATAGGCAAGAGGGATATCAAGAACTTGGAACATCATCTCTTTTTCAATCGGGCCAACCTGAATGGGTAATACAATTAGTCCTTTAGAGGACCTTTCAACTTCATCATATGCCTTAATAGTGATATTCTTCCTTGAATCAATAGTCAATTTTGATAATCCCAATTTCTTTATTATATTAAAGGAATAGATGTCTAACCCAACGCCATTATCTATCACACACGTTTGACTCTGGTATGATAGATTTGAATTTCAATGTGCAAGGTGAGGTTATCTGGATGACTTAGGGATTTGTCATCTTCCTCTAAAAATGAAAGGTAATGTGAAGCAACAATATGATTGACCATAGTCTGGAATTGATTAGCGTCAATGTTCTTAGGGACATTAGCTACTTGTAAAGCCTTCTTTAATATTTCCTTGTGTGTAGGTGATAGTTCTAGTAAATTAAATATTGAGGTTTGAGCAGGAGTTCACTAAAGTTGATACACTAAACTGTAGCTAGATTTTTTAGAAGTGGAGGTTTTCTTAGAAGAGGTTGTCACTTTGGGATTCACTTTTTTTGAAGAATTTGGACCTCTAAGCATGACTTTGGGTTGGCTTCTGGTAATAGTGTTGAGACTTTCCCCAACTAAAGGGGGATTTGTTCCTCTAAGAATTATCATGTGATTGGACTCATTGGAAGGATTAACGCTCCTTAAGATGACCCTGGGTACCTCATCAAGATCTGAATCATAGTCGAGTCCATTATTTTGCACCACGTTAATACTTTCATACATTGGTTCAAGTATGTTGATGATATTGTCATTTTTTGTGTAGGTGTAGTTAATCTTAGCCCCTTCATCTTTCTTATATGTTGACACTTCTCCTTTATCATATTTAGGGAGTGGTTTCTTAAAAGATTTGTGATTAGAATTCTTGACAAGACCATCTACTCCAACTTTTCCATTCTCAATAAGATCCTAAATGACATGTTTTAGCCTTATGCAGTTATCCATTTTATGTCATTTTTTTATGGTATTCACAGTAATGATTATCATTCCACCATTTAGGTTTTATTTTAGGCTCATAAGGCTTAGTAAATTATGGTAATGTGATAATTTTTTTGGAAAGCAATATCTTGAGTATCACATCATATGAGTCTCCCAAAGGTGTGAAATCATACTTAGAGTTTGGTATCCATGGAGGTCTAATCTTGTTGAAGTTATTGATCTTCATAGCCTATTTTTGATGAGTTGTTAAGATAGCATTAGCTAAATTGAAGATGGGCCCCTTGGACTTAGTTTTATCAATAATGCCATTGCTAACCATATACTTATTTTTGTTCCAAGGTTTTCTCTTATCTTTGTAACCATTATTAGCATGGGATTTCTCTTTATTCATATTTATTTCACCTCTCTTGAGCAAGACATCTTCTATGCAAAAGTAACTCTCAATCATGTTGTTAAAAGTGGAGAAAACTTGCTTTTAAAAATCATAGTGTAATTCAGGAGTAAGGTTGTTTACAAAGATATCTATCTTTTCATTCTTAGGGAGTAGTTGTGGATATCTTGAGTGCAACTTTCTCCATCTTTGCAAGAATGTGATAAAGGGTTCACCTTTCTTTTTCTTGATATTGCATAAGTAGAGCATAGTTATTGGATGTTGAATATTGTAAGAATACTATTGTATGAATCTATGCACAAGCTCGTCAAAAGACTTAAGTGGAGGAGTATTTTTTGTAAACCATTCCATGGCTTGTCCACTTAGACTCCTAGGGAAGATTCACATAAGATAGGTGTTATCATGCATGAAGTCCATACTTAGAGCATAAAAATGTCTGACATGATCACGAGGATCTCCATTACCATCATATTTGTAAAATTTAGGGATCTCAATATCCCTTGGAAAAGGCATCATGTATAAATTCTTATCAAAAGGTAAGGCACATATAGATTCCACTGAAAATGATGACTTAGATTTCTCTATTTCTTTTCTCAAGTTCAATACTTCATCTCTCAAACTTTGTAGTTCTTTTTTGGTAACTTCTAGTTCTGATGGTTTTATTTTCTGAATCAACCCATCAATATCAAAGTCACGTGGAAGCTTTAATCCTTTGGAGGATAGATGTAAAAAGTATTGGTAACCATTTTGTTCTAATGTCTTTAACATAAGCCTTTGGTAACAATCATCTTGTTGGAAATTTAGGAGTTCTTCTTCAGTGATATCCCAATCTGTATTTCATGTTCGAGAATGGGCAGGTCTTAGAGGTGAATCAAATCCATTGTGCTGAGATCTTGGGGGAGATCTAGGTGGTGAATTATTTCCATTGTATAAATTGTTGTTAAATTGTGTGCCAATCGGGCTTCTTGTTCTTCCATGTAAGCTTTTTTTTTCTAATTCCATTCATCTTAACCTTTCATTTTGCTCAAAGATTTCATTAAATCGCTTGTTATGCTCTTCTCTAGACATGGTGAAAGATAGGCTATTTTTGGATTTTGATGAGGCAATAGGTGTCTCATGAGTTCTATCAAAGGTGCTTCCAAAAGGGTCAAACCATATTTTAGTATTATCCTCTTCTTTGTCAAATATAAGTTAAGGGCCTTTGTCCTGGTGACGTTGATGTCTAGTGGGAAAGGGCATTTCATCAAAGATGACTGGTAGTTTCTTAGCTTGATCAATTTGGTATCTAGTGGTTACTAGTATGGATAAGAGCATAGAGATCCAATTGAGATAACATAAGATGACTTGATTTCTGTCCTATAAAAGAATAGCTGTTCAGTTGTCTAATAAGAAAGAAAAAAAAGAAAAAGATCAATATCAAGATGACTTGTCACAAAGTGCCCAAGCTATGGGTAAGATCCCTGGGTATGCAACTTGTGACTTGAGTCAAAAGAAAAAGCCAAGATAAGATAAGATAACCAAGATAAATTAGGCAAGTGAACAACTCCACTTGTCAAGATCATAACCAACGAATCTAAGTAACCTTTTTTTTCAACTAAAACAATTCATATTATGTCAATTTCAAACTAAGAGATAAAAAAGAGTCAAATGTAAGCTCCCTAAGTTGACTAAGAGAAAATTTGGACCAATCCCACTTAAATCAAAGTTTGGGTGATAGAATTCAAGTAACCAGGCACATTTAGATAGGAGACAAAATTTGTATGACATACCATAGTAAATCAGGATGACACTTCAAGGTTATGTATTATTTCACACAAAGGGGAGATGATATGCCCTAGTACAATAGTACAAAACTTTTTTTAACTATATGCGACACTTTAAAAGGTCGTATGATATTTCTCACTAAAGGTAGACAACATTTAATCAGAAAATAGTGAAGGAATAGTTTTGTCTTGAAATCTTTGTTTTAATGAGTCATTTTGGCAAAACAACGATGTTTATTAGTACTTTTAAAAGCCAATTTGATAATTTCAAAGTAATTGTGGCACATAGAGTAGTCTTAAAATAATTAGGCAAGAGAAAAATCAACCTTGCATGATACTAAAATTTGTGAGGTCTCATAGAAAAACTCCATAAATAGAATCATAATGTGTATGTTTAAATAATTTCCACTGGTCTGGCACAAATCAAAGACACATCAAGCAAGTTCTACCTAAGGTCAAGAGGGTAGTGCTTCAACCTTTGCCCAAAAATTTATGTTCTTATCCCCATGGTTAGGTGGTTGAATGGCCTTTCCTAGGACTATGAAAGTTATGAATCAATTGGAAGAGAACGATGCTTGAATTGCATGTCTTTCCATATTGCCATATTCAATTTTTATCATTCAAGGGAACACATATGTTGAGTGTCTTGGGGTGATCTAGGTAATCCACTTGGATCAAACCTTGTACAAAGGAAGTCACATGACCACCATGGGCAATCTCTAATCCTAGGTTCTTAATAAGGATCTTCATTCATGACTACCCCTATAGTTTTGCGAGCGGAATTAAGACCTTTCAGCCCTACAAGAAAGCAACCAAGTCTTCTCTCTCTTTGGATTGAAAGAATATTTTGATTATAATGGGGTGGAGCATTTAGGTTCACATTTTTTCCACTTGGGTCATTCCCAAAACATTACTTTTTGGGCAGGCCTGCTAAAGGTAAATGTAATAAAGTAAATGGATGACTAGTACAGGTCTAGATTTCTTATTTTTCATAAGGAAAAGAGCATACTCTCCTACTCTATTAGTGTCTCCTAAACATGTCAATCACTTTTTCATTAACCAAGATTCCCTTCACAAGCAATCAATTAAGCAGGTCTAGATTTCTGATTCATCCTCTAGGAGGTGAAGAGCATACTCTCCTACTACTCAAGTAATCACAAGAAAAGAAACCTTCTAATTAAGATAGGTGCCTATAAAATCCTGTATATGCAAGCACAAAATTAATTTTTATCTCACAAGACAACCTACAAAACCACAAGTTAGTAGTTTCAAGATGAGTCTTTGACAAGCATCCTACAAAACCACAAGTTAGTAGTTTTTTCAATGCAACTCCTTTGACAAGAGATTCCTATAAAATCACAAGTTAGGGCATAAAAAAATTAGGTAAAAAAGATCAATAACCCTACAAGACAACTTGTTAGATTCTATTAGAAAATTAGGAAACCCAAAAGTGCAGGAAAATGCAAGAAGACTCGGCCAAAATTGAACTGTGACAGAGAATAAATCTAGGTGAAACTTCACAGTCTACTAGAAAAATTGTACGATAGTTCCCTGTAAACTACATGACACTTTAGCATGATATGATGGTTTGCAAATAGGTCATGCAACACTTCTTTTGAAGGAATACAATGCTTATTTGTATGATAGAGTGATATTCCAAAGAGCATGAAGTTTTGTATGGCACTATTACGAAACATCACATGGGTATATGCTTGAATGTCATATGACCTTTTGGACTGCAAAATACAAGTCACAAACCTACAATAATAGATCCTCCACATTGGAAAACTCAAAAAAAAAAAATCCTTTCAGCATAGCCACTATAACAACCTGACCTGTAAACTTGTATTTTCTCTTTATGAAGGCTCAAACCACATCTATGTTTCACCTCGGCCTAACAAATTTTCCTACCAGAGTTAAAGACATAGAAGAAATGGAGTGGTCTATCAGAGAATAAGGGACAAAGATAGCATACTCACCCTTTGAGGGATCTGGTAAGTTGTTTACCTCAAGAAACTCTAATTTACCAATTGACTTCACCCCAAATAGGGAAGAGCACTAGCAATTCCCCAAATTAACTCTTACCCTTCTTTTCAAAATCCTTCAGGTCTTTGCAAGTATCACCCTTAGGAGAACCCCCAATCCTTCTTGGGTTAATGGGAGGCCCACCACCCCATGGGTCCCCATTGTCTAAGTATTTCTCTCCATCCATGAACTCCATTGAATTCTCCCCGATCTATCTTTTCCACTATTGAGGTACCAGTAGTCCACCAATAGAAGTAG